>JARQOD010000006.1:306604110-306630530 GCA_033576555.1 Oophaga sylvatica
CAGCAATTACTTGCAAAGTCAATATTTGGCTAGAAAATGAACTTTATTCCCCAAAACACATTTCAACATCAATGCAGCCCTGCCTTAAAAGGACCAGCTAACCTCTTTTCAGTGATTGCTCCATTAACACAGGTGTGGGTGTTGATGAGGACATGGCTGGAGATCAATCTGTCATGATTAAGTAAGAATGACACCACTGGACACTTTAAAAGGAGGCTGGTGCTTGGCATCATTGTTTCTCTTCTGTTAACCATGGTTATCTCTAAAGAAACACGTGCAGTCATTATTGCAATGCACAAAAATGACCTAACAGGGAAGAGTATCGCAGCTAGAAAGATTGCACCTCAGTCAACAATCTATCGCATCATCAAGAACTTCAAGGAGGGAGGTTCCATTATTGGCAAAAAGGCTTCAGGGCGCCCAAGAAAGACCAGCAAGCGCCAGGACCATCTCTTAAAAATGTTTCAGCTGCGGAATCGGGCTACCAGCAGTGCAGAGCTTGCTCAGGAATGGCAGCAGGCAGGTGTGAGTGCATCTGCACGCACTGTGAGGCGGAGACTCTTGGAGCAAGGCCTGGTCTCAAGGAGGGCAGCAAAGAAGCCACTTCTCTCCAGCAAAAACATCATGGACAGATTGATATTCTGCAAAAGTACAGGCAGTGGACTGCTGAGGACTGGGGTAAAGTTATTTTCTCTGATGAATCCCCTTTTCGATTGTTTGGGACATCAGAAAAACGCCTCATTCGAGAAGACAAGGTGAGCGCTACCACCAGTCTTGTCTCATGCCAACTGTTAAGCATCCTGAAACCATTCATGTGTGGGGTTGCTTCTCAGCCAACGGAATCGGCTCTCTCACAGTCTTGCCTAAAAACACAGCCATGAATAAAGAATGGTACCAGAATGTCCTCCAAGAGCAACTTCTCCCAACCCTCCAAGAGCAGTTTGGCGATCAACAATGCCTTTTCCAGCATGATGGAGCACCTTGCCATAAAGCAAAGGTGATAACTAAATGGCTCAGGGAACAAAACTTAGAGATTTTTGGTCCATGGCCTGGAAATTTCCCAGATCTTAATCCCATTGAGAACTTGTGGTCAATCATCAAGAGACGGGTGGACAAACAAAAACCTAAAAATTCTGACAAAATGAAAGCATTGATTGTGCAAGAATGGACTGCTATCAGTCAGGATTTGGTCCAGAAGTTGATTGAGAGCATGCCAGGGAGAATTGCAGAGGTCCTGAAGAAGAAGGGTCAACACTGCAAATATTGACTTGCTGCATTAACTCATTTTAACTGTCAATATAAGCTTTTGTTACTCATATGTTTGCAATTATTATATTTCTGTCTGTGATAAAAACATCTGTCAAACACATAAAAACCAGAGGGCAGCAGATCATGTGAAAATATAATATTTGTGTCATTCTCAAAACTTTTGGCCATGACTGTACCATCATGCACAGCTAGGATAACATTGGTCAGCTATTGCAAAATAAACTGCAAACATCAGGGGAGCGTGTCTCCAAAATCATTCTCAATTTCAATAATAAAAATGAAAAAATTGTCAAGGAAAATTGCATTACAGATTTCAAAGATTTTTTTTTTTAATTTCTAACAATTTCTCCTCTGAACCCCTGCCCTGTGCAGGGGTCGAACACATGAGGAATTGATGATAGTTGTCAACATGTGTGTCAGTTTTTGGTTTGCAAGTATAAAGCAGGATCTCTGTGTATGATAGGACTGCTTAGTTTGAACACAGGCTAGAGACAGAGAAGAAAAACTATTGACGCACCAACGAGTGATACAGTGGTGCAGCCACCCACACAGCAGAGTGTTATGGACTGTTAAGGATGATCCAGCTGTGATCCGGAGGAAAATGTTTGCCTTTATGCTATAAGTTGACAAAAAAAAAGACTTTTACATTGGAATATCTTGGATCATTGCCTCACTTCCGCGCTATCATGAAAGCTGCCTCTTTACACTAATAATATGTGAATTTTTCTAAAATAGCAATACCAATTTTGACAACAATTGGGAGTTTTAAAGTAGAAAATTTCATTTACAAAATTCCAAGACCTGTGAGCCATGCACAGGGGTCCAATCATGTGCAGGTGATATCAGGAAAAGTAATGCCTGCTACAGGCACCATAAAAGTTTATTCCAGCAAAAATTACAAAAGAAATTACAAAGAAGGTCAAAGCCATGAGATACATTGAAAATTTGATGGCTGGAACACAATCCTTTTTTTAACATGAACAGGGGAGGGCATTTCATGTGCCAATAGAGAGATGTAGTTATTAGATAATGTGTGCCAGGATGTGCACAGCTTGCTATAAAATAGCAGAGCCTGAACACTGCAATGGGTCTCCAGCAACACCATTACAATTATGACCAGAGATTCAGGCTCTGTTAAGTCACATCCACCAACTTCACCTACTCCTGAACTGGGTAGAAGAAGCAGATTTTCTACCATGAGATTTGTTGGCAGAAGATGGGTATTTCTATTTAATTCCTAGTACACATCCCTCTTCCTCTGATGACCTCCCGGGCACCCGAGTCTGATTCTCAATCATCCACAGCATTCTGGCTCACAAATGTCTCCTAATAGGAAATGTATTAAGCTTCGCAGCCACCAAATCCAATTCCTACCTTGAGATTTGCCCTGACTAATAGTGCTAATATTAGTACCAGTTTTCCTACAACCACGCCTTGCAGAGCCAGCAACACAACATGTTTGAATTGTTTCCTCTTTTTCTTTATCATTTCATCAAAGTACAAAGGCTGACTTAGTGTCTCATCCAAAGTATCTTCAGGAAGAAGTTATTATGAAGTACCTTCCTGAACCTTCAGGATGCCAAGGGGCTAAATGTATAAATGTGTTTTTGATCCAATGAGTATCCATTGATTGTCGTTAATTACTTGTTTTGTTTTCAGAGGTTTCAGGATTCTTCTTTACTAGCTTAATAAGGACAATCACTATTAAACTGCTCTCCTGGTTTGCAACTGCAATATTTGAAGATAAAAAAAGCAGTATTAAGTTGTTGATACTGCAACATATACCAAGATCAATTAATTTACAGTCACATAAATTTGAAAGTTCAACAGCTACCTATCTCAGTTAAATCTTTGGATTATTATCTACAGGATAATTTCTACTCCCATGTTCAATGTGCTTCAACTCTAGTGCAATAGCACAACTTAATCTAGATTTAGCTTCTTTCTATTGCTATGTAGCTGTGCACTCTGATCTCCTAAACATAATGTAGAAGCATAAATTGGTGCTGCTTAGATAGTCCTTATCTTTATACTAGCTGTGATAGTTCACCCTGACAATGTAATGTGAGAACTGCAAAGCATTGTAATGAATCCTTTCTTTTCCTATAAGACATCAGTACCAAACTCAATGACTCCTCACTAGTAGAGTTGAGCGATACTTTCCGATATCCAAAAGTATCGGAATCGGAATGGTATCGCCGATACCATTAAAATATCGGCGATACCCGATACCGATACCGGAAATCCAATGTAAGTCTATCGGAACAAAATATCGGAACTAAAAAAACCCCATTCTTTCCTTGTAAACACTAAATATACACACATAGAATACATATATATATATATATATACATGTCATTGTGACATATATATATACATATATGTATAGTTTATACACTTCTACATAGTAAAATATCCTCTGATTCAATTGCCGGGTAAAGCCGGCTTCTGTGAAAAGACAGAAGCACCCGACATGAAATGACACTTGGTGTACATAGGGTTAACCATGTCTTTTCATGTCGTTTGCTATCTGATTTGCACAAACAATTAAATCAGTCTATGTGTGCAAAATTTCACACCTGTAGGGGTTAATTAAAGGTGTAAATTCGTTTTTTGCACACTTGCACTCATGTAATTGTTTGTGCAAATCAGATATCAAAGTACATGAAAAGACATGGTTAACTCTATGTAAACCAAGTGTCATTTCATGTCGGGTTCTGCATTTTCACAAAAGCCGGCAATTGAATTAGCGGCTATTATACTATGTAGAAGTGTATGAACTATAAATAATATATATATATATATGTGTCACAAACTCAATGACATGTATATATATATATGAGGTGTAAAATTGCTGAAAAAAAATGCGTGGGCTCCCGCCCTATTTTCGCAACCAGACAGACAAAGCCAGTGAGTGGGGGCAGATAATAATAGCCCAGAGAGGGACCATTATTTTTGGCCCCCCCCGGCTACTAACATCTGCCCCCAGACACCCCAGAAAGGGCAAATCTCTAATTAGATTTGCCCTTTCTGGCACTTTGCCCGTCTATTCCCATTGCCCTGTAGCGGTGGCGAATGGGTTAATAAGGGGTTAAAATGACCTTGCAATTGAAAGGTCACTTTAAGCCAGGTTAATAATTGAGAGCTGTCAATTAGACAACTATCAATTATTAATCCTATTGTATGAAAGAAAAATCAAACACACACACTTTAATAAAAAAGAAGTTTAATGAAATAATCACACAGTTTTTGACCATATTTTATTTACCTGCTAAAACCATTTCCTGTAATAAAAATAAAATAATAAAGCAAAATTATTCTTACCAATCCGATGCACAGTCAGGTCCCACGGTGTAATCCTTCAGAAAGGGTTAATGTTTACTGCAGAGACCGCAGCTAATGCTGCAGCCTCACAGTAAACCCCCAAATGAATGAGCTCCTCTCCTGGCTGACAGGAGAGGAAGTGGAAAGCTTAATTGATTGCTTTCCACTTTCACTTCAGGTCAGCCAGGGACACCATCAGTGACGTCAGAGGGAACTGATTAACAAAAATAGGGGTTCCCTTCGAAAAAAAAATGGCGTGGGGTCCCCCCTATTTTTGTTAACCAGCCAGATGAAGCAGACCGCTGAGGCCTGGATTTCAGGCTGTTAAGGAGCCAAGATCCATGGACCTTGCCAGCCTGATAATACCAGGCCACAGCAGTCTGCATATCTTGGCTGATTAACAAAAATAGGGGATCCCCTCGAAAAAAATTAGCGTGGGGTCTCCCCTATTTTTGTTAACCAGCCAGATGAAGCAGACCGCTGAGGCCTGGTTTTTCAGGCTGGTAAGGATCCAATATCCATGGACCTTGCAAGCCTAATAATACCAGGCCACAGCAGTCTGCTTAGCTTGGCTGGTTAACAAAAATAGGGGATCCCCTCGAAAAAAAAACGGCGTGGGGATCCCCCCTATTTTTGTTAACCAGCCAAGTAAAATGCAGACTGCTGCGGCCTGGTATTAAAAGACTGTCAAGGCCCATGGATTTTGGCCCTCAACAGCCTGATAATACCAGGCTACAGCAGCCCCACATTTGGCGCATCAAAAGATGTGCCAATTGTGGCACTTTACCCGGCTCTTCCCACTTGCCCTGTAGCGGTGGCAAGTGGGGTAATAAGGGGTTAATGTCACCGTTGATTGCACGGTGACAATAAGCCCGGTTATTAATGGAGAGGTGTCAATAAGACACCGATCCATTATTAATCCCAAAGTTTTTAAATGTTTAAAAAAAAGACACCGCAAGAAAAAAGTCTTTTAATGAAATAAAAGAGACAACACAGTTTTCATTTTTTTTATTACTCTCTCATTCCTGCGACGCCATCGATCTCCTGTAAAAAATAAAAAAAACAAACCAACAGTATACCACCTGTCCGACGCAGTCCATAGTAACGACTGTCCCACGACGATCCAGCTCTGCTACATCGGAATGACAGGCAGAGCCTGACATCCCGGCGCAGCACGGCTGCTTACCAGCTTCCCCGGCGGTGACGTCATCGGACTGCTTTACGGTCGCGATTACCCAGCAGTCACTGCAGTTATCGCGAGATACTGCATGTGACCGCCAGGGAGAAGAGGTTTGTGGCCATTAAGCAGTCCGAGATGTGACCGCCGGAGATCTTCTGCCGGGTAAGTGCCGCTGACTCCTGACAGACCCGACCGATGGACACTGACAGTGACAGTGACATTCCGATTCCGGTATCCGATATGACGAAAATATCGGAACTCGGAATCGGAATTCCGATACAGCCAATATCGGCCGATACCCGATACTTGCGGTATCGGAATGCTCAACCCTACTCACTAGGCATGAGCGGACTCTTTGGAGGTTCGCGTTCAGCCAAACTTTCAAAGTCCAAATTTCAGCTTGAGTACTTCAAACTTGAAACCAATTTGATCCTGAACCATAAACTAATATAAGTCAATGGTAACCCGAACTTTGGTGCTGTAAAATGGTCATACTAAAGGGCAGGGGGGTGCAAAAGGAAGCAAAATAGGGTTAAGAAAAGGATAATTGCCCTGCAAACAAATGTGGATAGAAAAATGACCTAAAATAACAGAATAACAGTAATAAAAAATAATCTTGAACCAGGAGGTGAAGCTCCAAGTGGAGGAGTGGAGCAATAATTTGCATGTGCATTTTACTGCACCTGTTAATAAATAAATAATAATAAATAAATAGATGACAAAAAAGATGTGAGATCCCCCCTTTTTATAGCTAGCCCATAGAAAGCAGACAGCTGTGAGCTGGTTTTATTATGCTGCAAAATTGCCAAAATGCATGTGGCTTCCCAGCCTATTAATATCAGACCCCAGCATTGTATTTTACCTTTGCTGGTTATTAAAAATGGGGGACCCTAAAAAAATTTATGAAGTCCCTCTAATTCTAATAACCAATGTAAGCAAAATAGATAGTTGCTCACTGATAGAATCATAGAATGTTACAGTTGGAAGGGACCTCAAGGATCATCGTGTCAAATCCCTGCTCAAAGCAGGATTCACTAAATCATCTCAGACAGATGTCTTTCCAGCCTCTGTTTAAAGACTTCCATTGAAGGAGAACTCATTACTTCTCTTGGCAGCCTGGTTCACTCATTGATCACTCTCATGTCAAAAAGTTTTTTCTAATATCTAATCTGTATCTTCTCCCTTTCAGTTTCATTCCAATGTTTCTAGTGTTTCCATGTGCAAAGAATAAGGATGATCCCTCTACACTATGGCATACCTTCAGATATTTGTAGACAGCTATTAAGTCTCCTCAGCCTTCTTTTTTGCAAGCTAAACATTCCAAGATTCTTTAAATTTTCCTTGTAGGACATACTTTGCATTCCCCTCACCATCCTTGTAGCTCTTCTCTGAACTTGCTCCAGTTTTTCAATGTCTTTTTTAATATGTAGTGCCTAGAACTGGACACAGTATTCCAAATGAGGCATGACCAAGGAGGAGTAGATGGGGAGAATTACTTCATGTGATCAAGACTCTATGCTTCTTTTAATACATTCTAGATTGTGTTTGCCTTTTGTTGCTGTTGCATCACATTGTTGACTTATGTGCAGTCTGTGATCTATTAGTATACCTAAGTCTTTTTCACACATGCTGTTGCTTAGTTCTATTCCTCTCATTCTATTGATGTATTTTCATTTTTCTTGCCCCCATTTTTTAATTATTTATAAAAAAAAAACAGTGTGGGGACCCCTCTATTCTTGATAACCATCATTGCTAACACTGACAGCTGAGGGTTGCAGCCCCCAGCTGTCATTTTTGCCAGGCTGGTCATCAAAAACACAGGATAACCCACGTCAATTTTTTTTATAGTTATTTATTTATAGGGCAATTGATGGAACAATTGTTGTATCATTTCCTGGTGTCTGCCCCTAATTTTACCTGTTTTGTCAACTTTATCCCCCACTCCCTGAAGGTGTTGCCTATGTGTTTAGCTTTGCCTCCCATTGAAGTCAATGTGGTTCGAGTATGTTCGTCGAACCATTTGGCGAACATCGGAACGTTTGCCGATCTGAGCCGAACCTTGAAAGGTTAGCTCTAGTTTTTACCTGCCCAGGTTTCAGAACTAATGCAGTCTCAGTATGCAGCAAACCCATGTAGTAAAGATGTCGGCAACACAGGTGCAAAATATTGATGAGACAACAACTCACAACCTACCAATTCATGGAGGGAGTGATAACTTTGTATTAAGGTGCACAAAAGCGGCTTGAAATGGGAGCTTGTCATGCACAGCTTATGCACAATGTCTGGCTTACAACATATCAGCGACACCCATACTATTACATTAGGGGGCTGCCCAGCACTAAGTGCACAGCATGAGAACAGACACAATAGTTTATAAGGCCAAAAATGCTGGGCCTGGCTGCACCCTGAAAAATGAAGTGCAATATATCTTTTTATATATATATATATATATATATATATATGATATATATAGAGAGAGGGAGAGAGCTATGGCAAAAATTAAGAGACCAGTGCACAGTTTTATAAAAATCAGCTTCTCTACATGTCTGACAGCCATTCCATTCCAGTGTCAGTTGAATTCCAACCAGAGTACACCTCATTCTACTTAATGTGCTTCTGATTAGGTGATCACCTGAACCAAATCTTATTTAATGAATGAAAGCATAAAAAACACTGCTGTTTTGTTCACAATCCTCCTGCAATAGGACAAGCTGGATGGCAAAACAAGTGCTAGTAACATCCCAAAAGTAATAGGAATAAAAAAACAACTTTTAACCATGCCAAAGGGGTTGAAAAGAAACGTTTTCAGTGAGGCAAAGAAGGGCTCAATTCTGGCTTTACTAGCAGAGCGATACAGTGAGCGTCATGTTGCCTCCATCCTTAAAATTTCTAAGATGGCAGTCCATTACAAAAGGTCAAGCAGCAGATATTGGGTACAACAAAGCGACAGACCACCAGAGGGCCATTCGGCAACCGCAGCATGACATCAAGCGACCTACAAAAGGAATGGAAAATGGCTGCTGGGGTGAAGTGCACGGCAAGAACAGTTCGTAACAGGCTCCTAGAGGCAGGGATCAAGTCATGTAAAGCTAGAAAAAAGCCTTTCATCAATGAAAATCAAAGGAGAGCCAGCTGAAGTTTGCAAAAGACCATAAGGATTGGTCCAAATAGGACTGGAGTAAGATGATCTTCTCTGAAGAGTCTAATTTTCAGCTTTACTCAGCACCTGGTTGTCAAATTGTTAGATGGAGACCTAGAGAGGTGTACAAGCCACAGTGTCTTGCACCCACTGTGAAATTAGGTGGAGGATTGGTGATGATATGGGGATGCTTCAGCAAGGCTGGAATTGGGCATGTTAATCTTTGCGAAGGATGTATGAATGATGCCGCATACAAGGTTATCCTGGAAAAACAGATTCCATCCGCTCAGGCAATGTTCCCCAACTGTGAGGACTGTTTTTTCCAACAGGACAATGCGCCTTGCCACACAGCTAGGTCAATCAATGTGTGGATGAAGAACCACCACATCAAATCCCTGTCATGGCCTGCCCAATCTCCAGACCTGAATGTAATCAAGAGGAAGATGGATAGTCACAAGCCATCAAACAAAGAAAAACTGCTTAAATTTTTGTACCAGGAGTGGCATAAGGTCAGCCAAAAGCAGTGTGGAAGATTGGTGGAAAACATGCCAAGACATATGAAAGCTGTGATTACAAATCATGGTTATTCCACAAAATATTGAGGCTGAACTCTTCCAGAGTTAAAACATTAGTATTGTTGTTTCTAAATGATTATGAACTTGTTTTCTTAGCATTATTTGAGGTCTGCAAGCACTGCATTTTTTTGTTATTTTAACCATATCTCATTTTCTGAAAATAAATAAATAAATAAATTCTGTATACAGCTCAGGAAAAAATTAAGAGACCATTTTCAAATGTTCAGTTTGTCTGATTTTTCTCTTTATAGGTATATTTTTGAGTAAAATGTAAATTGTTCTTTTAGTCTATAAACTTCTGACAACATGTCTCTGAATTTCCAAGCAATACATTTTGTATTATTTTCTGACAAAGAAAACTTGTCAAAATTTAAAAAAACAGTGCTTTCAGACCTCAAATAATGCAAACAAAACAATTTCATAATCATTTAGAAACAACAATACTAATGTTTTAACTCAGGAACAGTTCTGAAATCAATATTTTGTGGAATAACCATGATTTTTATTTTTAAAAACAGATTTCATGCATCTTATAAAGATTTAAATCACACTACTTTTCCATTTTCAAAAATAAAGTACTGTATTTTGCGGTTTATTAGACGCACCGGATTTTAGGATGCACAGACGCACCCCAAATTTTGAGGAGAAAAATAGGAAAATTTTTTTAATACAATGGTGGTGCTTCTTACAATCCAGGTGTCTTATTACTTACTGAGGGTGGTGGTTGCAGTGAATCGGGGCCCTGGTTCGCTGCTTGTAGAGGCAGGAATGGGGTCAATGCTGTGGACCAAAGACTGGGAGAAAGGAGTGTTCAGATGTGCGATGCAGTGGGTGTTCGGTGTTGCAGGCTGCAGTGGAGCAGGGTTGCTGCTGGAGGTGTTAAGAGTGGTGATGCGGGTGTTCGGTGGTGCGGGGACTCCGCCGACATTTTGTGAAAGCTCAGAGCCCTGCACTGTTTACTGTGCGGTGAAATCCAGGAAAATGGCTGCCAGGGCGGCACATGCGCAGATGGAAATCTTGGCACTCAGATCTCATCTCCCGAGATCTTGGTGCCGAGATCTCCATCTGTTCCTGCACCTCATCTGTGGCCATTTTCCTGGAGACATCACGTAGAGGCAGGTGTTGTGAATGTGCTAAAAATGGTTTCTGAGCAGAGGCTCCCTCTGGTGGTTACTGACAGTACTGAACCTTTCAGGGAGGAATGGCAATCTGGAATCACGGACTGGTCTGATATAAGGGAGGTTCCCTCCCATGATGGTTGCCGGTGATCAATTGTTCTTGTCTCAATTGTGGTTCCTGGTTCATTTGGAAGCTTGCTGAGTCTTGCCTGCATCTTCTGCTATCAGATAAGATATTTTCTGCTTTTATTTTTGTGCTTGCTTTTTGCATTGTTCCCTGCACTTCTGTGGAGGTCAGCCAGGTCCCCTCCGGGGGCTTGTGCTCCTCTCAGTTTATCTGGAGCCACTGTTGTTTGTTAATTTGCTTTTTCCTGTTTTTTCAGTGGCTGCAGCTTAGTTTTGTTACACCAGAGAACTGATTTAGGTGGTAGAGGTCATGTGATCTCAGGTGTTTTTGCAATCAGTAGAGTTGGTATTTTTTAGGGTTTTTTCTTGGATTGCAGTGAGTATCCTTTCCTGTACTTTTCTGTCTAGACAGATTGGGCACAAGCATTTGCTCATTCTATTTTCTGTCTGTGTCCGTACTTCTTCTTGTCTAACCGCCATTACATGTTTGGGGGCTTCCTATTTTCTTTGGGGATCTGCTCCGGGGCAGTTAGCTTTCAAATTTCTGCCTTTAGGTGTAGTTATCTCTCAGGCTGTGACGAGGCGTCTAGGATCAATGTAGGAACGCTCCACGGCTACCTCTAGTTGTGTGGTTAGTTCAGGTTACTGCAATCCAATAGGTTCCAGCCTCTCTGGTGTATTGCCGTTTTTGCTTACTCTCCTCAGCTACCAAAACACAACAGGCAGGTATGGATGGAGATCTTGGCTTTCCTCCATCTGCTCCTGCGCTGAGTGGGAAGCCGGATGCCGGACCCCAAAAAATAATGGCGGCCGCCATATGCTGCCACAGTGCTACCGCCCGCCACTGTACCACCACCGCTTGCAGCCGCACCACCCTCGCAGGACCACCGCTTGCCTCTGTACCACCTCCACACACCACAGGACCACCGCACCACCACTGCAACAGTCCCAGCTCCTGGCCCACAGCATTGATCCCTCAGTAAGAACAGTGTTTAATTTCCCCTAATTTGGGGGATCATAAAAGTGTCTTATAATCCGAAAAATACGGTAATTAAAAATGTTATTAAAACTTTGGTATTGTTTTGTCAAAAAAAGTCAGCTCTATCAAAACTTACAATAATTTAAATCATACAATAAGCTTTCAAAGAAAAAAAATAAGAACTGCCAGAATTACCATTTTTTGTCACAACATTTCATAAAGAAATCAATAAGTAGTAATCAAAACAGCCCATGGACCCCAATATTGCACCAATAAATATGTCAGCTCAGGTAATGAAAAATAAGTCCTCACACAGCTCCAATGATGAAAAAATAATAAAGGTACAGATGCCGGAAAATAACACCACAAACATTTTTTTTTTCTTTTTTACATTTCAGATTTTTTTTCTCCACTAAAATAATCAAAAATATTGACAACGTTTATTATTTCCACAATAGTACTGACTTGTAAAATTAAGTTGATAGGATTCATTTATACCACAGAATGAACTCCACAAAAAAAAAAATTGTGGTGGAAGTATGTTGTTTTTTCACAGTTTAGCCACACATGGAATTTCTTTTCCCAATTTCCAGTTTATGGTGAAATGATGTCATTCTAAACTACAACTTGTCCAACAAAAAACAAACCCTCATATGGCTATGTATGAGGGTTGTATGATGTAAAAATTAAAAGTTATGCCTCTTGGAACAAGGGGATGAAAAAACAAAAGTGCAATAGGTTGTAAACATTTCAATTTAACTATATTTTTGCATTCCAAAATACATTTGTTAGCGAACAAAAGGCTAAATATGATTGTGGTCAATACATTAGCAATTCCATAGCTAAAATAACTATTATTAGTAATTAATATAATGGCTTTAAAGGAAAATAATATTTGTACCAAAGCTCAGGATTTTCTTTGCAATTTTGCAATTAGTGTAAATGCTTCGATCTAGCTTTTTAGCCTGGAATCGAGGACAGGCATTGATATGGTTCTCTAGAAAGGAGTTGGGCATTGTGTCCATTTTTCATAAACTACTATTACATTATTAAATTACAGTTCAGCAATATAGAATCACAGGGAAAAATACAGTTGAACTATACTACAAATTCAACTATTTCTCTGTGAACCACATGCCACCAAATTAGCGTAATTGTACCTGCACTATTCTATTCCAAACAACATTTTCTATTAACAGCACTCTTCTATATCCTGGACTTTAGTCAAAAGCTTAAAATAAGATTGTATTTAGCTCCAAAGTTGATTATTTGCTTTTATTTTCTTTTTATTCAAGTTATACAGACTTTGATCTGCAACAATAAAAGGCTTGAAGATCGTTCCAAACAATGAACATCAGTAAACTGAGATCAGAGTTCATTAAAATATTTTCATAACTGTTGTGAATTTATTCAAATAAGTCTTAAATGTTTCCAAAAGTATGACATATTTCTGTGATATTTAAATGAATGTAAAGTTTATTTTTGACCACAGGCAGCATCAAAGAAAGCTATTCAAGCTTAGGGAATTATGGTGTCTCATTGCTGTATTCTTCTATTACCTTCACAATTATGCAATCATATCTGATAAATAAAACAAAAGCAAGGATATCCCTTGTGTGAATATGCATGCTTGAAAAAAAAACACTTGTAACTTCTGCACATAATTAATGAACCTGCAATATTTTACCCTTTAATGACTATGAAATGGATTTTATAGCTAAGAACCAGAAATAAAGCAGGGACTTAACTACAGGGAGTACACTGTTAGCAGGCGAACCCATGCTTGGATGTCTGAGGAGGCCAGAAGAACAAGTGCAATTTTTTTTTAAAATTTCTGCTGTTTTTCACCACTTAAATAAAAAAAAACTTTACATGTTTTGTGTCTTCATTTGCACTTGTCGCAATTTTCCGAAACCTGTAGCGATATCATTTTTTGGGGCTGAGGCTGTATGAGAGCTTATTTTTTGCTCATTGAGCTGACTGTAAAGCAGACTCCACCAGGGGGTGTTGGTGAGAGAAGAAAGGTCGCACCTGCCGCATAGCAGCACAGTGCAGGCTGCACCGCGCCACCAGGTGACGATAGAGAGTGGTCAAAATGAGCCAATTCAGTAATGGTCAGTAAGAGTAATGTTTAAATGGAAAAACAGAACTAGTGATCAAATACAAGCCGAGGGTCAAAATCAGACAGGAGCTGAAGTACAGAGACATGAGACAGAGAACGGACTCAGAGTTAGGCTAGTAGGTCAGAGCCGGTTGGGTGTGTGGTAACAAAGACGGGAGACAGGAGACGAAGTCAGAGTTCAAGCCGAGTCATACACTGAGGGGAATACACACCAGAGTAACACTAAGTCAGGTACAGGGGACAGGTCAGACGCAGATATGGGAAGTCAGAGGCAAAAGAAACAATGGGGTACAATGGATCAGCAGCTCAAGCCAAAGCCCAAAACTATCACTGACACAAACTGCTAGCAAGACCACCAAGAAATAGCCACCCCCAAACTAAAGAGAGGCAGAAATAGTTAACCCCGCCATGACCAGGCCGGAGGAGAAGCAGAAAGAAAACTTCAACCCAGATCATGACACCGACATTTTTACTGATACCATTTTAAGGGAGATAGAATGTTTTCATTGCCTCTTATTACATTTTATTGCAATGTTGCAGTGACCATAATTTTGGCATTTTGATTTTTTCTCCTCACGATGTTTACCAAATCGGATTTATTTTATATCTTGATTGATTGGACATTTCTTAACGAGGTGATATCAAATATATGTATTTTATTTTTTATTAATTGCATTATTGTAAATGGGGTGAAAGGGGGATGTTTAAAATTTTGTTTTTTACTTTTTACTGTATTTACTAGTTCCCTTAACCCCTTCCTTACCGATGACGGGATAGTACACCATCGGTAAGGATCCCCTGCTTTGAGGTGGGCTCCGGCAGTGAGCCCACCACAAAGCCGCGACATGTCAGCTGTTGTACACAGCTGACAGGTGCCCACAATAGGCACTAGTGGAATCGCGATCCGCTAGTGCCTATAAACTAGTTAAAACCCGCTGTCAAAGCTAACAGCGGGCATTTAACTAGAGCTTCCGGCCGCCATGCGGGAAGTGAGCCCATCGCCGACCCACATCACGTGATCGGGAGTCTGTGATGCGTTGCCTTGACAACCAGTAGTCTCATAGAGACCTATATGGTTGTTGCAGGCATATTGCTAAGAGCGCCGCCGGTGGACGGCGCTCATAGCAATACAGTAAATCTGCTACATATGGGCGATCTGCTCATCGCCCATGTGTAGCAGAGCCGATCAAGTGTGGCATGCTACTAGCCTCCCATGGAGGCTATTGAAGCATGCCAAAAGTAAAAAAAGTGTTTAAAAATTAAAAATAAATATAAAAAACACTAAAAGTTCAAATCACCCCCCCTTTTGCCCCAATCTAAATAAAACAATAAAAGAAAAATCAAACATACACATATTAGGTATCGTCGTGTTCAGAATCGCCTGATCTATCAATAAAAAAAGGATTAACCCGATCACTACACGGCTTAGAGAGAAAAAAATTCAAAACGCCAGAATTACGTTTTTTGGTCTCCTCGACATGGCATTCAAATGCAATAATGGGCAATCAAAAAAATGTATTTGCACAAAAGTGGAATCATTAAAAACGTCAGCTCAGTTTGCAAAAAATAAGCCCTCACACGACCCCAGATCACGAAAAATGAAGAAGCTATGGGTCAGGGAAATGGCGCAATTTTTTTTTTTTATTTTTAGCAAATTTTGGAATTTTTATTCACCACTTAGATAAAAGAGAACCTAGACATGTTTGGTGTTTATGAACTCGTAATGACCTGGATAATCATAGTGGTAGGTCAGTTTTAGCACTTAGTGAACCTGGCAAAAAAGCCAAGCAAAAAACAGGTGTGTGATTGCACTTGTTTGCAAGTTCACTGCACTTGGAATTTTTACCCTGTTTTCGAGTACATGGTAAAACTAATGATGTTGTTCAAAAGTACAACTCATCCCGCAAAAAATAAGCCCTCACATGGCCATAATGAAAGAAAAATAAAAGAGTTATGGCTCTGGGAAGAAGAGGAGCGAAAAACAAAAACGAAAAATTGAAAGAAGCTACGGGAGTGAAGGGTTAAGAGACTTGAAGCTGCAATCATCCAATCGCCTGCATGTATAGCAGAAATCATGATCTCCTATGAGCGCCTGCCACAGGCGTGCCAATGGGTGGGATCAATGTCTTCCTGTCTGCACATGTTAAATACTGCTGTCAGTGATTGACAGCAACATTTAACTGGTTGTTAAAGCCACATGTGAGAGGAAAGATGTGGGCTCAGCTTGTGAGTGCGCATCAAAAGCAGGGATTTGGCCGATGACGTACATATACATCAACGGTTGTGAAGTGGTTAAACAAGTACTTTAACATAAAGTGTAAAATCAGTTAATGTCTTATAAATAATAAAGCCAGAAAATGTTTGCACAGTCCTAACAGTGTCTCCCCAAAATATTCATACTAGCATAATACTCCATGAATCAAACAAGCATGCAGGTAATGCTTTAATAAGCAGTGCCAGGAGAAGAATTTATTGGTGTACAGTTTGTATGGCTGCACAGGGTGCATCATTCTACTCTAGAGAAAGAGTCACCATCTTCTTTAGTGAAGCAGATGGGTGGTGACCCCATTTTTCCCATTACCTCTGGTGCTTCTTTGCCTCTTACTTTGATGGCGTCTTGAGATTCTTTCTCTTTGGAGATAAAAGGAGAGAACATGTTCACCTTGCCTTTCACATGTGCCTGCTGGTGTAGTTGGTTGTCAATACCATGCTCGCTTGCTAAGCTCCAGATTCAGACTTCTGACTTCTCTTTACTTCTCACCAGTGCATACTCTGCTTTGACACACAAAATGACTGTTTGTTGCAATGTGTATCATGAGGTCATGGCATGTCTCAAGCCCATTTCTACAAAGTAAGCCCTGTGAAGGATGTAGAGAAGATAGAGTTTAGGGAGCAATGAAGCTGTTGCAGAGACAGGCAATAAACAATGAAGATTTTAAAATTAACTGAACTTATGGCAGTGAACAGATGATACATCAGTCATTTACTATCCAGAACATCACAGCGGACTTCAGACTAATACAGTCCTTACTTTTTAAGTTGATTGCATATTTCTATTCAACCCTTCTACAGACATTTATTAACTGCTTCCTGCCATACATGTACTTGTATATCACACTGCTTATGCTGGTGTATTGCGTGGACTCAGGAACTGTGATAACACGATACCCTGCAGAGGCAGGTTGTGTTGTTCATGTATATATCTATACATACAGGTATACATACATAAATACACAGGGGAGGATTATCATAAGGGCAATCTTGGTACCCACCTAGCATCTGGAGCCCATGGTCAGATTGATATTTTTTTTGCGCTACTATCGGCATCGCTTATGGCTTGGTAGGAAGCCTTCCTGCGGCTTTTCTCCTAGTAATAAAGAATGGCAGAGTAGCTATACGACGTTTTTGTTGCCATTTTTATGATTCAGCATGTGTCAGACCAAGGTTATCATTGCGGCAGCATGAATGTGCTGGAAACAAAAGGATGTGAGGCTGCAGGGGATTGTATAGAAAGGTGAGTATACCGTATTTTTTGGACTATAAGACGCACCAGACTATAAGACGCACCCAGGATTTAGAGGTGGAAAATAGGGAAAAATATATTTGAAGCAAAAAATGTGGTAAAATATAATAGTATGTTATTATGTTGGAAGCTACGGGTAGGAGATGGTGCTGCGGGAACAGTGTGGTGTCTATAAAGTACTATGTGAAGACGCTGGAGGGTGAGTATAAGGCTGGGGTCACACATGCGAGAAACTCGCACGATTCTTGTGCGAGTCTCTCGCATGAACACCCAGCGCTGCCGCCGGAACTCAGACTGGAGCATGTGGCTACATAGAAATACATGCACGCTCTGGTTCGGGTGCCTGCAGCACTGGTGTTCATGCCAGAGATTCGCACAAGAATCGTGCGAGCTTCTCGCATGTATGACCCCAGCCTAAGAATGGGGGCACAGAACTTATAGTTAAAGCACCATTCCAGCACTGAAAAATAACACTGGAGTGCTGCTTTAAGATCCCATGGGAGAACTATAACTCTCAGCATGTTCTGCAGATCCTATGGCATGCTGGGAGTTATAGTTCACCACAGGATGGCAGAGTGCTTTTTTATGTGCTGTAATTACTAACCTTTTAATTAATTCTCTCTTGTACAGTGTGTCTGCAGGACCTGTGATGACATCATGAAGAGGCAGGGCTTTGTGCGATCATGTGATGCTCCAGCCCACCCTCTTCATAACCTTATCACAGGTCCTCCACAGGAGCATTCAGCATCGCATCAGCACAGCCCCCAGGCTGTGCTGTCAGGTATGCGGGGATCCCCTGTGGCACTCTGCTTCTGCCTCCTGCCACCTCCCTACATGTTATATTCCGACCATAAGACGCACCCCACACTTTCCTCCCAAATTTGGAGGAAAAAAAGTGCGTCTTATGGTCCGAAAAATGTGGTATATATATTTTTTTCTACAAAGTGAATGAAATGGCGATGAGAGAGAACATTAAATTATAATGGATTGAGGGTGGGGTGAACATGATATAATGAATTGGTGGAGCATGTAATTATATGGGGGATGTACTTATAATGAATTGGGTGTAGGACATGTATTTATGATAAATTGAGGGGACATGTAATGTCAATGAATTAGGAATGATATGTATTTATAATGAACTGGGAGGAGGACATATAGTTGGATGGAGGACGTGTAATGATAAACAACATGGTGGCTCAGAAGTTAACACATTTTGTTTGTTCATCGGATGATCGTCAGCATGTTTACTCTGAAAAATATTATCTTAAGAATGCTTGCATATGATTGTTGGCAGCGGATTATTCAGGATACTCTCCAAGCGTGTGACAACAGAGCTTCTATATTGAGGAACAATCAGGAACAATATATGATAAGCTTAATAGATCAGGAATAAATCATTTGTGTGTCTCTATCTGTGCATCATCTACAGCAGGCTGCTTCTCTCATGCACAGACAACAAAAACAGTCAAATGCTCTACCTGTGTGAGCCTCTGGGAGTTTTTTGTTGTTCTAACTTTATAAACAGCATACAAATCTAGCATCTGAACACTTATAGACAGGACTGGAGCTGTTGCACCAAACATATTCCTACGATGATTACATTTCATGGTAATTTTAACTTGTAGAGAAATGATTGGAACAATACTCTTGCTTGTAAAAGAATCTATAGAGCTGTCACTTATTCCATAGCATCCTGTTGTGAATGTGTTAGAAATGAATTCTGAGCAGAAGCTCCCTCTGGTGGTTACAAACAGTACTGAACTATTCAATGAAGATTGTGAAGATTGGCAATCAGGAGTTACAGACTGGTCGTATATAAGGGAGGTTCCCTCCCTTCAAAGTTGCCGGTGATCAATTGTTCTTGTCTCAACTTTGGTTCCTGGTTCACTTGGAAGCTTTCTGAGTCTTGCCTGCATCTTCTGCTAACAAATAAGATATTTTCTGCTTTTATTTTTGTGCTTGCTTTTTGCATTTTTCCCTGCACTTCTGTGGAGGTCAGCCAGGTCCTCTCCGGGGGCTTGTGCTCCTCTCGGTTTATCTGAGCCACTGTTGTTTGTTCATTTGCCTTTTCCAGTTTTTTCGGTGGCTGCGGCTTGGTTTTGTTACACCAGAGAACTAATTTAGGTGGTAGAGGTCGTGTGATTGCAGGTGTTTTTGCAATTAGTAGAGTTGGTATTTTTTTAGGGTTTTTTGGATTGCAGTAAGTGTCTTTCCTATCCTTTTCTTTCTAGGAAGATTGGGCCCCAACGTTTACTCATACTATTTTCTGTCTGTGTCTGTATTACCTCTTGTCTAACCGCCATTACATGTTTGGGGGCTTTCTATGTTCTTTGGGGATCTGCTCCGGGGCAGATAGCTTTCCTCTTTCTATCTTTAGGTGTAGTTAACCTCTCAGGCTGTGACGAGGCGTCTAGGACCAACGTAGGAACGCTCTACGGCTGCCTTTATTTGTGGTGGTTAGTCAGGGTACTGCAATCCAGTAGATTCCAACCTCTCTGGTGTATTGCCGTTTTTGCCTGCTCTCCTCAGCTACCAAATCATAACAGTCTCACCGGCCTAACTGAAAATTTTATGGTACTCACAGAAGGGAAAAATAGTGTGGAAAAAAAAAAAAAGTTGTCAGAGTTGTCAGAGATTTTTTTTTTTTCTTTTTGTTGCATTTTTTTTTTCTTTCCCTCTTTTTCTCTGGGTGCTGAGAATTTTTTTTTCTCTCAATGGAGTTTGCACAGTTGTCTGGCCATGTGGATCAGCTTGCCACTGAAGTTCGGAGTATTGCTACCTATCTTGCAGGGTTGCCTGTTGTGGAACCTAGGATCCCCATGCCAGATTTGTTTTTAGGGGATCGAGCTAAATTTCTGAATTTCAAAAATAACTGTAAGTTGTTTTTTGCCTTAAAACCTAAGTCCTCAGGGAATGCTGCACAGCAGGTTCAAATTGTCATCTCTCTCCTGCGCGGCTATCCTCAGGATTGGGCTTTTTCCCTGACACCTGGGGACCCTGTTTTGAGTAATGTTGATGCATTTTTTCTGGCTCTGAGGTTATTGTACGATGAACCTAATGTCACTGATCAAGCTGAAAAAACCTTGTTGGCATTAAATCAGGGGCTTGAGGACGCTGAGTTATACTGTCAGAAATTTCGAAAGTGGGCAGTCCTGACCAAATGGAATGATGATGCTTTGGAAGCCCTTTTTCGGAAGGGTCTGTCAGAGAATGTAAAAGATGTTATGGTGGGTTTCCCTGCTCCCTCTGGTCTCAATGATTCTATGTCATTAGCGATTCAAATTGACAGACGTTTGCGTGAGCGTAGGAGTATGCGTGGAATAGTGTTGCCTTGTGAACCAGCTTCTGAACCCATGCAGTGTGATAGAGTGGCTTCTGGGGCACAGCGTTATGAGTTTCGAAAATGCAATGGTTATATTTCTATTGTGGTGACGCCTCTCATGCTATTTCAGTCTGCCCTAGGCGAGGAGGACGTTTTGCACGCTCAGTTGTCTTGGGTAGTGTTCAGACTATATTTCTGTTGACTGTTACCCTGATTTGCTCCCTGTCCACATTTTCTGCTCAGGCTTTTGTTGATTCGGGAGCAGCTTTTAACCTGAAGGATTTTGATTTTGCTAAACTTGTGTGTTTCCCTTGATACCCCTACGGAAGTCTATTCCCCTACTGGGGATTGATTCTACCCCTTTGGCTGAGAATAAACCCCATTTCTCTACTCAGGTGATAATGAGGGTTGAACCTGATCATCAGGAGAGTTGCAAATTTTTGGTGCTGTATAATCTGCATGACATTATTGTTCTAAGTTTCCCTTGGTTACAGTCTATAATCCTGTTTTGAATTGGAAATCTGTGTCTGTAACCAGTTGGGGCTGACAATGTGTTAATGCCAACACTCCTGTTTTTTCTGCCTCTCCCCAGGCTCAGGATGTTCCTGACTTTTTGACTGATTTTTCTGATGTGTTTAGCGAAAGTAAATCTGCATCCTTGCCCCCCCATAGGAGCTATGACTGCGCTATTGAATTAGTGCCTGGTAGTAAATTCCCTAAAGGTCACCTTTTTAACTTGTCTGTCACTGAACATGACGCTATGCGGTCTTATATCAAGGAGTCATTGGAGAAGGGTCATATCAGACCATCCTCTTCACCCTTGGGTGCCGGTTTTTTCTTTGTGGCCAAAAAGGATGGTTCATTAAGGCCGTGTATTGATTATCGTCTCTTGAACAATATCACTGTGAAATATCAATTTCCATTACCCTTGATTTCTGACCTGTTTGCCAGGGTGAAAAGTGCTACTTGGTTTACCAAGCTTGACCTCAGGTGGGCGTATAACCTTATTCGCATTAAGCACGGGGATGAATGGAAGACGGCATTTAATACCCCAGAGAGGCATTTTGAGTACCTAGTGATGCCCTTTGGGCTCACTAATGCTCCTTCCGTCTTCCAGTCCTTCATGAATGACATTTTCAGAGATTTTGTGGATAAATTTCTGATTGTTTATTTGGATGATATCTTGATTTTTTCCAATGACTGGGACTCTCATGTGAAACATGTTCAGACTGTGTTCCAGATTTTGAGAGAGAATGCTCTGTATGTGAAGGGATCAAAGTGTCTTTTTGACGTACAGAGGATCTCATTTCTGGGATTCATTTTGTCCCCATCTGTTATTGAAATGGACCCGGTCAAGGTTCAGGCCATCTGTGATTGGGTCCAACCTACTTCATTAAAGGCTCTTCAGAGATTCTTGGGCTTTGACAATTTTTATCGTAAATTATTGGTAATTTCTCTGTTATTGTTAAACCATTGACTGATTTGACCAAAAAGGGTTCTGATGTGGTGAATTGGCCTCCTGAGGCGGTCTCTGCGTTTCAGGAACTTAAGCAGAGATTCACTTCTGCTCCTGTTCTACGGCAGCCTGATGTTTCTCTGCTTTTTCCGGTGGAGGTTGATGCCTCTGAAATTGGGGCAGGTGCCGTTTTGTCCCAAAAGATCCAGAGACCTCTAAAAGTAACCCTTGTGCCTTTTTCTCTCGAAAATTTTCTCCAACTGAACGTAATTATGACGTGGGTAATCGGGAGTTATTGGCCATGAAGTGGGCTTTTGAAGAGTGGAGTCATTGGCTGGAGGGAGCCAAACATCAGGTGGTGGTCCTCACGGACCATAAGAATCTGGTTTATCTGGAATCAGCCAAGCGACTTAATCCTAGACAGGCCAGGTGGGCCTTGTTTTTCACACGTTTTAATTTTGTGGTTTCCTTTCTTCCTGGCACAAAGAATGTTAAGGCGGATGCCCTCTCGAGGAGTTTCCTAGCGGACTCTCCTGACTTATCTGATCCTGCTGTTATTTTGAAAGAGGGTGTAGTTCTTTCCGCCATCTCGCCCAATTTGAGACTGGCTCTGGAAGGGTGTCAGGAGGATAAACTCGAGCGCTGCCCTATTGGGAAATTGTTTGTCCAGACCGGTGGAAAAAGAGTGTTATGTCTGAGATTCATTGTTCCGCGTTGGCCAGTCATCCCGGAATTTTTGGTACCAGAGACTTGGTTAGTCGGTCCTTTTGATGGCCTACTTTGTCTCGTGACGTCAGGGAATTTGTGCAGTCCTGCGGGACTTGCTCTCGCTCCAAGCCTTGCTCTCGCTCTAGTGGTTTGTTGATGCCATTGCCTGTGCCCAAGAGACCATGGACCCATATCTCTATGGATTTCATTTCCGACCTCCCTGTTTCTCAGAGAATTACCGTTATCTGGGTGATTTGTGATAGGTTTTCCAAAATGATACATCTTGTGCCATTACCTAAGTTGCCTTCCTCCTCCGAATTGGTGCCTTTGTTCCTTCAGCACGTGGTTTGGTTACACGGCATTCCTGAGAACATTGTGTCTGACAGAGGAGTCCAGTTTGTTTCCAGATTTTGGAGGACTTTTTGTTCTAAACTTGGTGTTCAATTGTCTTTCTCCTCGGCGTTTCATCCTCAGACCAATGGACAAACTGAGAGAACAAACCAGATATTGGAGACTTATCTGAGATGCTTTGTGTCTGCTGATCAAGATGACTGGGTCTCTTTTTTGCCTTTGGCTGAGTTTGCTCTTAATAATAGGGCTAGCTCTGCCACTTTGATATCTCCATTTTTCTGCAATTTTGGGTTTCACCCTCGATTTTCTTCGGGACAGACGGAGTCTTTTGTCTGTCCAGGTGTTGACTCTGTTGTGGAGCATATGCAGCAGATTTGGGACCAGGTAGTGGAGAGGTTGTCCCTCTCTCAGGAGAGGGCCCAGCGGTTTGTCAACCGGCATAGGACTGATGGTCCTCGGTTTGAAGTGGGGGACTTGGTCTGGTTGTCCTCAAGAAATATCCCAATGAGAGTTGCATCTCCTAAGTTTAAGCCTAGGTTCATTGGACCTTATAAGATCATGGAGATTCTTAATCCTGTTTCCTTTCGTTTACTTCTTCCAGGGACATTTAAGATCCATAACGTGTTCCACAAGTCCTTATTGAAGAGGTTTGTCGAGCCAGTGGTTCCTATGGCTGCGCCTCCTGACCCTGTTTTGGTTGAGGGCAATCTGGAGTATGTGGTTGAGAAAATATTGGATTCTCGTTTTCCAAGACGGAAACTCCAGTATTTGGTTAAGTGGAGAGGTTATGGTCAGGAGGACAATTCTTGGGTGTTTGCTTCGGACATCCATGCTAGGAGACTGATCCGTGCGTATCACAGAGCTCATCCTGACCGACCTGGTTGCCCAAATGAGGGTTCGGTGACCCTCCTCAAGGGGGGGGTACTGTTGTGAATGTGTTAGAAATGAATTCTGAGAAGAAGTTCCCTCTGGTGGTTACAAACAGTACTGAACCATTCAATGAAGATTGTGAAGATTGGCAATCAGGAGTTACAGACTGGTCTTATATAAGGGAGGTTCCCTCCCATCAAGGTTGCCGGTGATCAATTGTTCTTGTCTCAACTTTGGTTCCTGGTTCACTTGGAAGCTTTCTGAGTCTTGCCTGCATCTTCTGCTAACAGATAAGATATTTTCTGCTTTTATTTTTGTGCTTGCTTTTTGCATTTTTCCCTGCACTTCTGTGGAGGTCAGCCAGGTTCCCTCCGGGGGCTTGTGCTCCTCTCGGTTTATCTGAACCACTGTTGTTTGTTCATTTGCCTTTTCCAGTTTTTTCGGTGGCTGCGACTTGGTTTTGTTACCCCAGAGAACTAATTTAGGTGGTAGAGGTCATGTGATCTCAGGTGTTTTTGCAATTAGTAGAGTTGGTATTTTTTTAGGGTTTTTTGGATTGCAGTAAGTGTCCTTCCTATCCTTTTCTTTCTAGGAAGATTGGGCCCCAACGTTTGCTCATATTATTTTCTGTCTGTGTCTGTATTTCTTCTTGTCTAGCCGACATTACATGTTTGGGGGCTTTCTATGTTCTTTGTGGATCTGCTCCGGGGCAGACAGCTTTCCTCTTTCTATCTTTAGGTGTAGTTAACCTCTCAGGCTGTGACGAGGCGTCTAGGACCAATGTAGGAACGCTCCACGGCTGCCTTTAGTTGTGGTGGTTAGTCAGGGTACTGCAATCCAGTAGATTCCAACCTCTCTGGTGTATTGCCGTTTTTGCCTGCTCTCCTCAGCTACCAAATCATAACAGCATCCCCTCTTGTATTATATATAATTCCATCCCTTATTGTACAACATCCTCTCTTGTTATATATCACACTGACCCTTATTACTTGGCATTCACTCTTGTAATGTATAGTGCTGTCTGTTATTACATAACTTTTCCTTTCATTACGTATGCCTGAGTCACGTATTGCATTTTCTTTTGTTATATATAGTCCCATACCTTATTACATAGTATTGTCTATGCTGGGTTATGTATAGCTACTAGAATTGAGCGAAACAGGTCGGTCAGATTCAAAAGTCGCCGACTTTCACCAAAGTCGGGTTTCATTGGCCGAAACACGACCATAGAGTGCAGTCGGCCATGCGGTCTTCGACCCAAGAGCCAAAGTCGATTTTCGCAGAATGCTTTCAGGCGCCTTTTTTCAGCCAATGAGCAAGGACGCACACTGTGGGCAACGAGATGACATGGGCAGCAGCCACCACCATCTTAAAGAAGGCCATTGCAGTGATTGGCTTGCTTTGGGGGGCGTCATAGTGTCTATAAAAGCCCTAACCGCCGAATGCCATTTTCTTCTGCCCATCTTAACAGTAGGGAGAGGTTGCTGCCACTGTTTATCGTAGGGGGAGAGTTAGGGTGGAAAGAGAAGTACTTCTGGGGTTGTGCTGATAGCAATTGTACATTAGTGTGCAGTGACAGGGAGGATTTTCTTGTGTGCTGCAATGCTGGCATTAGGCTTCCCGCCAGTGAAGGGGAGACTTTTTTGTGTGCAGCAGCCAGAACTGGTTATTAGGTGCTGATAGCTGTTTTCTGTGTGTACCTGCTGTGCAGAGTGTTTTTACACAGCACCCAATACTTTTATTTTTTTTCTGCACAGTTACCGAGCGTTCATTTTTTTACCACACCGTATAGAGCTGTACGCCCCCTCACCAGTTTCCCTGTACCGGCTGGAATCACGGACAAAACCCTGCTGACTATCTGTGTGTGACTCCGGAAAAAATTCGGAGATTGAAATTTTCCCGTAAACAGTATACACCTGTCCGCTTCTGATACAGTACCCTATATCTGCTCTTTTTTATTACGGTCAAATCCATACTGAGTGAGCGTCTGTGTGTGACTCCGGAAATATATAAGGAGATTTAAAATTTTTTCCCCTACACCGTATACACCTGTCCATTCTGAACATTTTCTGTATATCTGCTTTTGTATTATGCCAAAACCCTACTGAGTGAGCGTTGTGTGGGGACTCCGGAAATCCACACGGAGATTGAAATTTTTGCGTACACCGTATACAGCTGTACGCTTCTCATACAGTACCGTATATCTGCTCTTGTATTACGGTCCAAATCCATAGTGAAGAGCATGTGTGTGTGACTCGGAAATATATCCGGAGAATTTAAATTTTTTCTCACATCGTAGACATCTGTACGGCTCCTCAAAAATCCTTTTATCGGGATTTTTGGTACATTTCCTTT
>JARQOD010000006.1:306630630-306778440 GCA_033576555.1 Oophaga sylvatica
ATAAGCAGAAGATCAAAAAGCAGAAGAACATGAAGTATAAGACCAAAATGAAGAGCAAAATATATCTCTAAATTCTAAGCAGAAGAAGACTAAGCAGTGTATGGGGGTGAGTCCGTTCCTCCTGTGGTGCCCCTGGAAAATGCCTGCTGCTGCAGGCTAAACTGAACACGGACAAATACTGTTGTAATTTAAATCTTTTGTGACAGCAAGAACGGAAGATGAACAATTCATACTTTTACAGATTACAAGTACAGGAATCTCTGTCACAAATAAGAATATGATGAAGAAGATGAAGAGGAAGAAGATGAAGAATTTGAATATGAAGAAGATTAATTAGTTCAATAATAACAATATGAGTAATGTAAACAAAAACATGAATAGCAAGAAGTTTAAGAAGAAGATTAAGAAGGTGAAGATGAAGAATAATTTGATGAGAAAGATGATGCTGCTGAAGATTATGAAGGAGAAAGTGTGGCACTGGCAAAAGTTAAAAAGGTGAAGAGCATGGAAGTTGTGAAACATACATATTTGCCAAAATAGAAAAAAGGTTAACAACATTGTCAATTTGTTAGTCAATCCAAACGTATTTAAAAAAAAAATATATATTAATGCTATTCCAATGCATTGGGTTAAACATGTATGCCTTTATTGTCTCCTCAACCTCCCCAATACATTCTACATTAGTCTTTGTTGTTTTCCTTCATGTACAATTAACCAACAAGGCAAGAATGGTTTTTTTTAATGTCGATATTTGGTTCCCATAGACTTACATGGGACTTCCGGTATCGGAATCGGATATCGACGATATTTAGTGATATCGGCGATACCATTCCGATCCGATATTTTTAGATATCGAGCAGTATCGCTCAACACTAGTATACAGTCATGGCCAAAAGTTTTGAGAATGAAACAAATATTATATTTTCACATGATCTGCTGCCCTCTAGTTCTTATGTGTGTGTGTTTGACAGATGTTTTTATCACAGACAGAAATATAATTGCAAACATATGAGTAACAAAAGCTTATATTGACAGTTAGATTGAGTTAATGCAGCAAGTCAATATTGCAGTGTTGACCCTTCTTCTTCAGGACCTCTGCAATTCTCCCTGGCATGCTCTCAATCAACTTCTGGACCAAATCCTGACTGATAGCAGTCCATTCTTGCACAATCAATGCTTTCATTTTGTCAGAATTTTTAGGTTTTTGTTTGTCCACCCGTCTCTTGATGATTGACCACAAGTTCTCAATGGGATTAAGATCTGGGGAGTTTCCAGGCCATGGACCCAAAATCTCTATGTTTTGTTCCCTGAGCCATTTAGTTATCACCTTTGCTTTATGGTAAGGTGCTTCATCATGCTGGAAAAGGCATTGTTGATTGCCAATTGCTCTTGGAGGGTTGGGAGAAGTTGCTCTTGGAGGACATTCTGGTACCATTCTTTATTCATGGCTGTGTTTTTAGGCAAGACTGTGAGAGAGCCGATTCCCTTGGCTGAGAAGCAACCCCACACATGAATGGTTTCAGGATGCTTAACAGTTGGCATGAGACAAGACTGGTGGTAGCGCTCACCTTGTCTTCTCCGAATGAGGCGTTTTCCTGATGTCCCAAACAATCGAAAAGGGGATTCATCAGAGAAAATAACTTTACCCCAGTCCTCAGCAGTCCACTGCCTGTACCTTTTGCAGAATATCAGTCTGTCCATGATGGTTTTTCTTGAGAGATGTGGCTTCTTTGCTGCCCTCCTTGAGACCAGTCCTTGCTCCAAGAGTCTCCACCTCACAGTGCGTGCAGATGCACTCACACCTGCCTGCTGCCATTTCTGAGCAAGCTCTGCACTGCTGGTAGCCCGATCCCACAGCTGAAACACTTTTAAGAGACGGTCCTGGCGCTTGCTGGTCTTTCTTGGGCGCCCTGGAGCCTTTTTGGCAACAATGGAACCTCTCTCCTTGAAGTTCTTGATGATGCGATAGATTGTTGACTGAGGTGCAATCTTTCTAGCTGCGATATCTTCCCTGTTAGGCCATTTTTGTGCATTGCAATGATGATGCATGTATTTCTTTAGAGATAACCATGGTTAACAGAAGAGAAACAATGATGCCAAGCACCAGCCTCCTTTTAAAGTGTCCAGTGGTGTCATTCTTACTTAATCATGACAGATTGATCTCCAGCCATGTCCTCATCAACACCCACACCTGTGTTAATGGAGCAATCACTGAAAAGAGGTTAGCTGGTCCTTTTAAGGCAGGGCTGCAATGATGTTGAAATGTGTTTTGGGGGATAAAGTTCATTTTCTAGCCAAATATTGACTTTGCAAGTAATTGCTGTTAAGCTGATCACTCTTTATAACATTCTGGAGTATATGCAAATTGCCATTAGAAAAAGTGAAGCAGTAGACTTTGTAAAAAATAATATTTGTGTCATTCTCAAAACTTTTGGCCATGACTGTATATTAATAGATCAAGCAGTCCCTGATGCGTTGATAAACAATGTGTTCTTTATTTGTTTTTTTTCATATATACTGTATATATATATATATATATATATATTTATTTTTTTTTTTAAATATATTTGTATATTTTTTAGGTTTTTTCTTTGTTTTTTTTTACTTAGTCCCTCTATAGGATTTTAACTTCTATTTCTCTGACCACTGGTATAATATATTGCAATGAACCAGAATTGCAAAGCTTTATACCTGTCAATACTACACTGACAGAAGCCTTTTAGACTATGCAGTTAGAATGGTATAAGCAGGCCACCGTTGCTGTTAGACCTCAAGGTTGCTATGGTTGCCATGACGACCTTTGGATCTTCGCGACAGCATCGTGGGATTTCCAATCGGAAGGGAGAGGGAACCCCCTCCATATCCCAGCCTTTTAAATGTTTCAATCAATATTCATGGGGTTAAAATGCCAAGAGTGCTGTGGGCACTGCTCTTGGCTGTGACAGCCAGAGCTTGGCTATCATGTAAGCCGAGAAACCGCTGGTAAGTGTACTGGCTCGCTATTATATACTTATACGTCATTGCTACCTAATCATGTCATAGAGCAACTTCAAATGTCATGAAGGGGTTAATACCCATCTGTCATAAATTTGCTTCCAAAGAAAAATCCAGAAAATAAGGTTTCAATTTTGCAAAAATTGTGCTTCCTGGCTTTTGAAATGTGCAAGCATTAACCAATCCTACTTTTCATTCATGTGCCTACATAGAGACACATTTTTTTAAAGCTAACAAGTCTTTTTAAGGGGAAGACTTAAAAAGAGAACAACTATAAAATATCCAGAAAAAATAATTATATATTTCTTTACTGAACTCTTTAACTGGAACAGTTTAAAAGCGTACTTGTCGCAAAAATTCTGTTGTCTGTTTCTTCAAGTTCTCTTCCAAGCATGTATATGAGGTGAGGTGAGGTAGAATTACCTCCTTGCTTCCCTTCCTTTAATTGTTTTTCATGAATTAATGTTTTCATGTGCCAATGTTGATAATGTCTTTGATAAATATTTGCGGTACTGCTACATAGTAATATGCATTATCGCTCACATTTATGGTACTGCCACATTCATACAAACGTAAAACTATATTATATGATTTTGTGTTCCTTTAGTATAATACTGTATATAATATAATGTGATGATATTTACTAATGCTCATGTACAGTTTAGGGAAAGTAAAGTGCATCGTTTTGGGATATTTGAGGAGGGCACGTTAGTATATAGTTACTATAGATAAGGGTAGATGTAGTTCCTTTATGGGCCACTAGATGAGTGCATACTAGTGTGCACTGTTAGGTATAGTTGATAGGATGTCTATAGAGGGTTAAGTGTAGGAGGAGCTGCTGGGTAGTAGTGAGAAGTTTCTAGGAAGTTAGTTCAGACGGGGCCAGAGTGCTTAAGTGTCCACATGGTATATAGGCCCGGACAGCCTGGCAGCCATGCAAAGTTAAAGTGCTGCAGCCCACGTTACCCACGGCCACTGTACACCATACCAGTGGACCTGTAGAGAGAAGGAAGATGTGGCATCTTACCGCCTGGGCCAATGCTTTTAGTGCAAAAGTTGGCTGGACTAAGGAGATGAAAGAATTTAGAGCTTCGACGGGAACGGTACTCACGGGCCGGATGCTTCATGGGGGGTCACCAAACGTAGTGATTAATGAATTCATGTCTGGGGCAAAACAGGCTGAAGGAAATGTCATTATAGTGAGGTCTGACCTGGAAGGAACTGGGAAGCAATCTAGTTTGGTCCTGTCAGGGCATGTACTGCACAAAAAACCAGAACAAGCAAGTGAAAGATCAGGAAGCAGGCAAATTTTGTAATGTACCAACTGTGGATGTAACGTGCAAAATCCTAAGTAAAGAAAGTGTTAAAGTTGTCTTTGACTGTGTCTCCATTGATGGGGGTCACCTAGAAGAGGGACCGTTATGGCCTGGGAAGTGCCCAAGCAAAGATGAATCTGGAGATGCAGGTATGCCGAGAAGAATAGTATGTTTCATGTAGGGGAAGGACTGGACACAGCTGCCACCGGAATACAGGTCATGACTACAGTCCTGTCCCTCCCTTACATACCTACCAATCAAAGTAGAGTTCTTAATTACATTTTTTCATCAGTTGGGATAATATGATTTAAATAAAAAAAATGTATACATGTTTTACATGTTTTGATATTAGAATTTTGCCAACCATACACCCTAATACAATATTGTGGGCTGCTGCACCATTTCCTTGCTGTGTTCCTACATCCTGATAATGTTGCGATGTCATCCTTTTTGGGTGGGGGAAATGTCACATGTCCTCTAGCACCTGCCCTTACAACACCTACACCTGTCAACATGTGTCATTCTGCTTGTGGAGCTGGTAATGGATGATAAATTAGTACCAGAATCTTTGTCTTGTCTAATCACTGACTTGGGTGGCTAGGACCTGTATTGGCATCCATACAGGCAGCATGGGTGTATGTATTCACTGCTGCTTCTGTCATTGTGTCTTCTGCAGCTCTACACTGCTCGCCACAGTGGGTATCTTGCAGTTCTGTCATTGCACCCACTGCACTGAGTCATCTGACGCAGAGGGAAAATGATAGAGGGTGTGTCACTAATGATCCATTCTTCATAATTGCTTTTAACTGTATCCACATCCTGGATGTCGATACAGTTGAAAGTGTGATGCCAGGTGTGCGGTACTGGTATCGGGCCCCCCCAACTTACTGGACTCTTTGTGGACACCCCATGCTGCCATTGCTGGTACACAGCTGGGAATAATGGTTCCTCTTCAACAAAATCCAACAAAATCTGTGCTCCAGTATGCAAATGCATGTATTGCATTACTGTAGGAAAGAGGCCTCTTAGCATTTTACAGGGTGTGTGTCTCCAGAAGAACAAGCTGGCATAATGCGTAAACTATAAGCTGATATATTTGCAATTTTTCACTCTGCAACATCCACTGCTTGCTTTTTTCTGGTAAACTAATTTTTGGGGAACATAGTCACTGCATCGAGTTTCTGTTGTTCTGGTAAGGCTAGTTTCACACTAGCATTCGGCAGGGCTGCAGAGGGCTGTGTACTTCCTCCGTGAAGTCCCGCCCACTGCCGCACCTCTTCTGTTCAGCTCCACCTACAGCTGCATGCGTTCTGAAAACCCTATCTTTAACATTGGGTACGCAGGCCATGCGGATGTATGCGCATGCTCCGCATGCGTCATTTTGATGCTGCGCTGACTGCAACAAAATGCAACATGTTGCATTCGGCTTAGTTGCATTCGGAGTAGTTACATCCGCATACATCCGCATGGCCTGCGTACCCAATGTTAAAGATTTCAAATGCAGAACGCATGCAGCTGTAGGTGGAGCTGAACGGAAGAGGTGCGGCAGTGGGCGGGACTTCACTGAGGACATACGCAGCCCTCTGCAGCCAGGCCGAACGCTAGTGTGAAACTAGCCTAACTTAGATGCTCTGCAAATGGTGCACGTAAACTGCCTGATTCCTGCAAATCAGCATTGCAAAAGGCAAATGGTTCTTTTTTCTTTAGAGCCTATTGCACAAACAGTAGTCTCTGATACTATACAATTAGTTTTTGCAAATTTTCTTGAAAAAATGCTGCAAAATTTTAATTCTTCTAACATTCAAACAAAATTAAAAGTATGTTTTAAAAATGATGCTTGTAACATCAGTTCTGCTTCCTGTCCTTTTCTTTCCTTCTCCCACCGCTAGTCCTGTTTAATTCCTGGCACTTTAAGTGCGACTAGGTCAGGGAGCTATGCAGTTAATTGACAGGTTTTGATTACTACTTTCTGAGAGCCTTGGGCCACAATTTAAACCCCTCGGTCTTTGACTTCCATTACAGTCAATTAGTTTTGCTACCTGACTTGTGAACTGGTCCTTGTTTCTTCTGATTTCCTGATTCCTCCTGTTTTCGGACCTTGGTGTGAATTTTGTGAATATCCCGCCTTGACTACTGCAACCTCCTACTCTCTGGCCTCCCCTCTAGCATTCTGGCACCACTCCAATACATCCTACATTCTGCTGACAACTAATCCACGTGTCTCTCCTTTATTCCCCAGCCTCTCCCCTATCCTTCATTGGCTTCCTATCGTCCAGAGGCACCAGTTCAAAACCCTAACTATGACATACAAAGCCATCCACAACCTGTCTCCTCCATACATCTGTGACATGGTCTCCCTTTACTTACACACACGCAACCTTCGATCCTCTCAAGATCTCCTTTTCTACTTTCCCCTTATCTCTTCTTCACACAACCGCATACAGGACTTCTCCCGTGCCTCCCCTATACTCTGGAATTCTCTACCCCAACACATCAGACTCTTGACTACAATGGAAACCTTCAAAAAGATCCTGAAGACCTACCTCTTCTGACAAGCCTACAACCTGCAGTGATCCTCAGTCTACTGAACCGCCGCACGACCAGTTCTACCCTCTCCTAGTGTATCCTCACCCATCCCTGTAGATTGTGAGCCTTTGCGGGCAGGGTCCTCTCTCCTTCTGTATTTATGTGTGTCCTGTATTGCTCATATTTATTGTACTTGTCTTTATTCGCCCCCTCTCACATGCAAAGCGCCATGGAATAAATGGCGCTATAAAAATGAATAATAATAATAAAATTTTGACCATTCTCCTGTCTTACAATTCTATTCCTGACATGACCTCTTAGCTCTGACCCTGCATGGCAACTCTTCCTGCAGATGACTTGTTCCTTAGTATAGAAGCCCTCCCTTGTAAGCAATCCTTTGAATCCCATTGAAAGACTAGATCCCTTTACAGGGGTTAAAATATGAAAGTCAGGGTACCTCTGTAATTGGCTAGATGGAGTGGCTTATGCTAAGTCTGTGCACGGCAGCTTTTTTGAGCCTGCGGCTTCCTACCATTGTTACAATGCTGACATATAGTACATATATGGGAAATGTTGTTTATTAACTAATTTGTGTAGTATCTGTATTAGGCTGTGTTCCTACAATGAGTTTTTGATGTTGCATATTTTTGCTGTGACAAAAACATAAAGTCTTACAGCTCCAGCAAAGGGAATTGGATGTATAGGAATCTCATGCCCACTCTGCTTCTTTTTTTACAAAGCATAAACTGACCTGCAGTGCGCGTTTCAAATCCGCAAAATGTTAATTTTTTGTGAGTACACTAAATTTTATGTGCACATTTGCAGATTTTCCCCATATAATTGCATTAAATGAAGAAAATCTGCAAGTAAAAAACAAGTATGCATTTTTAGTGCATTTCCGCATCAAAAACACATATAGTCTCCACATGACTGTATCAATAAAAATTTGCCAAAACCAAATCCAGGAAGTATAAAAAACAAAGTAGATTTAATTAAAGAAGAACACACCAAAAAAGACCAAAGCTGCAGTGCCAAAAACCCCATGAAAAAATGCAAGTAGTTATTGTAGACAATAGGTGCAGAAATGGTGCAGAAACATCAAAGGCTTATGGTGAGAACATAGCCTCATGGGTATATAACATCCAAAGTTTGAAAACTGATGATTTTTCCAAGTTTCAGATGTTATCACAAAAAATGCACCACATATTGACTTACATTTACAACTAACATAAAGTACAATTGAACATGAAAGCATTACTTTAAGGCCAGGGTCAGACATGCGAGATACTCGCACGAATCTCGCATGTCAATATCCGGCACTGCATCGGCATTCAGGACTGGAGCGTGCGGTTGCATAGAAATACATGCAGCCGAACGCTCCTGTCCGAGTGCTGGCGGCAGTGCCAGGTATTGACATGCCTGACTCGTGTGAGTTTCTTGCATGTCTGACCCCGGCCTAAAAAAGGAAATTTGATCATTAAGATCAAAAATGGTTACATAACTAAAGTGTTAAAACAGAAAAATCATCAACAAAAATGTTATTTGTTGTTCTCTTTTTTTTCTTACACTTGGGGAGTTTTTTCTATTTCTAATTGCACTAGTGAGCAAAATAGGATGAAATGCACAGAAAATTGAAATCTTGATTTTTTTTCACTATGCTGATAACACACAGAGAAGCCAGGAGAGCTTTTAGAATAAAATACTTTTTCATTGAAAATAAAATATTTTTTTCCATGCATTTTAGATCAAAATGTGTTCTAAATTCTTTGCCAAACCCTCCTTATGAACATACCTTTCAGGGTTCTGTATACAGAAGTGCGCTTTTCATATTATTCCAATTGTTTCTTTTCAGATTTTTTAGATTTTATGCCTTTCATAAACATTTGCTAAGAAAAATTATAAACAATATGTGCACTATTAACAATGCTCATGTAAATAGCCTGACAATCTGGTACCTCTGAAGTGTTTAACTATATGTAAAGAAGCATTTTATTGTTTTTTTTATTTCATTCTTCCCCAGTTATAAAACATACCAGATTTAAATTGTAACATGGCTGCATTTTGTTTAAATAAAACATCCAGAACTGTTAAATGTAATTAAAATAGCTCAACAGATGTGGGATTAATAAATAGTTTTTAGATGTGCAGTGTGGTTTCTAGGTCATTTTCACTTGAAACTTATGGAAAATAAATGGTACGGTTCATTTTTATTCCCATAGTTCCCCAAGGCAAATTAAGCAGCTGTGATGCCCTGATCAGTAACACGCTGAAATGTTTTTTTTTTACTTCTAAATGGCATTTTTTTATTTGACCTTCTCAGTTGAACGCTGTAAAAGTTCTTTATTGCTTGAGGTTATTTATATTCAGTTATCTTGTTGACTACACACTAGACAAAGTGGTCAAACTACTGTTTTAAGAACAGAACCTAGGGTTATCTTACATACGCAAGCAATAAATCTAGCTATTTATTTATAAATAGGAAGCTTGCATAGTAATGTAGTAGTGCTAGCAGTTAGCTTTGATTTGAATTGCAATTTTCCTTTTATTTTCAATGGATTTCATTATTTTATTCAATTTTTCTAACTGGCTTTTTCGTGACTTTATCCAGTCATGCTCAAATCAAGTATCACCAAAATCATTACTCACTGAAGCAATCATGAAGAAAATATTACGCTGAAACAGCACTGAACATTTCATTCTACATCAGCGGCTACAGACTAGAATGGAAAACCACTCTACAAATTGTATTTAAAGATAAACTTTTATGGAGACATAAAAATATAATTTTATTCAATACTCATATTAAGAATTTTGCAAATATACATTTTTGTCAGACAAATAGTACACAGTGGAGCATACACAGGTTTAGTTGACGTCTGTGCTTATTTCATGTGGGTTTCCGAGCAATATATAGATGCACCCTACAAAAACAGACAACCCAATTCTCCAAATCAACACTAAAGTGATTGACTGCTCCCTTCAAAAGTGCAACAAAAAAGATGCATAAAAAGCACAAGGTATTGGTCAGTATTTTGGCCAAAATAAGAGAGCACACAACCTACATCACAGATTTTCAATGTCTTGTGAGTCCCTATACTAAAATTTAAAGCAACTCACCAAGAAGCAGGGGTTTGCCATTCATAGTAGCAGCTCACATGGTCGCTATGGGACCCTGTGTGGGGGGGCCCATGGCGGCTTGGCACCGAGGTCTTTACCCTCTCCTCATTATCCCAGTTTTTGAGGTATCTACATTCCAGGGATGCTGATACCGTTGAATAGAATGGTGGATCAGCTAGCTGAGCGTTTGGCTGTGGGGGCCATTATACTGTGTGGGGAGTCTGTGTGGCGAGTTGTGGGAGCCATTATACTGTGTGAGGTATTGTGAGGTCCTTTATACTGTGTGAGGGGTTGCAGGGGCCATCATACTGGATGGAGGACTATGGGAGCCATCATACTGTGTGGGGACTGTAGGGGATCCAATAATGATAGATGAGCTGAGGAGACTCCTATTTTGAGGCCTTAGGAAGCCTTCATTTTGAGTGGTGGTCTTTTGGCCCTCATAATGACTGACTCATAATAGATCTGTAGGGCAATCTTACTGAGTGGGGCACAATACTGACTTGCCTTGATGCTGTGTGGGGGGTCATGATACTGTGTGTATGTGGGGGGACAATGGTGATAACATATTATTTGAGAGCACTTTAGGGGCATCATGAAGTGGGGTTATTATACCGTGTCAGTGGCAACATGTGTGAGACAGTGAGAGTATGTGTGTTGAATGGGGTGTACATTTCACCTAGATACTTTGCTGACTGGTATAAGGGAAATGTATGGCTTTGTAAACCTAGTGGTAGAGAAAGGTCACTACACCTTACATTCAGTACACACTTGCAGCTCAGGCCTGAAACCATTCAGCTGTTAATTAGGAGACCAGAAGTAGGTGTCTGCGAACACAGTCAGAGAGCTCGCTTAGTCTGGACAAGGAGTCCAGGCACAAGAAGCAGTCTCCAGGAGTATGAGCTGTCTCAGTCTGGGTGCTCAATGTACCCCGGACACAGGAGTAGTCTCTGTGAGAATCCATGCGGATAGCTGCTGAATAGGAGGGGAGCTCTCTCAAGTCTGGACGTTGAAGGTGCCTTCAGACACAAGGAGGAGACTCTGTGAAACTCCACGCTGGTAAATGCTGAACATATGTGTTGTTTTTGGCACAGGCTGGTAGAGTCTGGACCCGGATAGAAAGGGAAATCTATCTAAGTGTAGTAAGTGGCTGGACAAGCCCAGGCTTTCTGTTTATGATTTGTTTTATGTCTTGTTTGCTTTTGACTTTAAATAAAACTGGTTGCGGCCAGTTGCACCAGTACTGCTGTGAATGAACTGTTTCTATGCCACTCCGTCTACCCGGACGGCGATCTCAGAGCTATATCCCTGAAAAGCTTACAATTGGCGGAGAATGCTGGGGCAGCACAGTGGCTGATACAATTGGTGCTGGAATGTGCGTGCAGCACAGTGGCGAGAGACAGCAATAAAGGTGAAGTCTGTTGAAGCAGCAGCAGAGAAAAAAAAAAGTGTGTCAGAGAAAAAAAAGAGAAACGTCTGTTGGAGCAGTCTTAAAGAGACAGTGGCCCTAATAGAGTTTGCAGAAAAAAAAAAAGTTTGTCAGCAAGGAGAAACGTCTGTTGGAGCAGTCTTAAAGAGACAGTAGCCCTAATAGACTTTGCAAAGAAAAAAAAAAAAAGTGTCTGCACAGCAAGGCTGAATTTTCTGTGGAAAAGACTGTGGAGTGTGTATGTCTTGAGTGAAGACTGCCGTTGTTGAGACAGAGAAGTCTGACAGCATGGATGACAGCATGGAGGCGCTGTTTGAACAAATGGCGCAAGTTAATGTGCAACATAAGACTGCCGTGGTTGAGACAGATAAGTCGGCAGTATGGAGGAGCTCCTTGAGTACCTGGTCCAGGCCCAGCGGAGCATGCAGCAGAGCATGGAGCGGCAGCGCCTGCAGCACCAGCAGCGCATGCAGCAGGCCCAGCAGCAATTCCTGCAGCAGCAGCAGGAGAATAACCGGTTGTTTTTTGAGCAGGTTGCAGCACTACAAAAGACTTGCAGCGCATCGTCCCAAAGTAATGTTGCAAAGTCACCTGCATTGTCCGCTGTAAAGAAGGCGGTAAGACGGTCCTGAAAAAGATGACACCTCGTGACGATGTGGAGGTATATCTCACTAGGTTTGAGGGACTGGCAGAGAAGGAGAATCTGCCCCTATCTGAATGGGCCATGATGGTCGCACCCTATCTGATTGGAGAACCCCAAAGGGCCTATGCTGACCTGAGCGAGCAGGACAGCCAAGACTATGCCAAGCTGAAAGCGGAGATTCTTACCCGGCTGGGTGTTACGGTGACAGCCCGTGCCAGAGGAGTCCATGACTGGAGATGCAGTTGGGAGTCTGCCGTCGGCAACCCTGCTCATGGGGAAAGGGGGTGATAGTGGACCGCTACACCCGCGCACGTCCTCCTGAGGTACAGCCGGAGGTCGGACAACGAGACCACCAGGACGTCACTCGTCTGGTCAGCCTGATGGAGAGGGCCTTCGCCACCAAAGACTGCCTCCATGACCAGCCGTCTGAGAGGTCGTCACTTCAGAGTTCCTGGACGCCGAACTCTCCCGGTAAGAGCGTTTCAGCTGTTGGGGTCGTGTGGGTGGGAGAGTGTGATGGACAGTGTTGGAGATGTCGTGAAATTGCAGCCAACTGTCCAATAGAGGGGGAGCCTATGTGTTGTGATGTTGGCGGATCCCTCTCTCCCTGCGCAGAGCCTGTGTGTTGTCCACCTCAGCCGAAGAGACTGGACCACAGGGGTCCCCGGTGGTTGTAAATGACTGCCCAGCACAGGCCCTCTTGGACTCAGAGAGTCCAGTGACTTCCGTATGTGACAGCCTGATTGATAGGGACTTCATCCCTGATAAACACCTGAGTGTGGTGTGCATCCATGGAGACACCAAAGTCTACCCAGAGACTGCCGTGGACTTGATCCCCAAACGCGGGGAGGTTTCATGTGAAGTGGGGGTAGTGAAGAACCTGGTGCACCCCGTCATATTGGGTAATGACTTTCCCCGGTCTAAGGATCTCTGGGGGAAAAATGTTTCTGATGGACAGTGTGATGAAGCTCCTACTGAGGGTGCGCAGTCCCGAGGGGCGGAACACAAGGCTAGTGGGCCGTTAAACTTATGTGATAATGATGATGATGATGATGATAATGATAATGATGATGATGATCATGATAATGATGATGACATGATACTGATGCTGATAATGATAATGATGATGATCATGATAGTGATGATGATACTGATCATAATCATGATAATGATAATGATGATGATGATGACTGTGATAGAGATGAAATTCCTTTGCAGGTGATGGTGGGAGACGAGGATGGTGGTTCTCGGGAACCGAGTGTCCCTGACTTACCTGTGTCCTGTGACAATTTTGAGAGTGAACAATGGCGAGACCCCACTCTTAAAACGGCACAGGAAAATATAATTGTTCTAAATGAGGTTTCCAAGAGCCTGGCTCTGAGGAGAGGTTTCCTCATGTTGCCATAAACACTCACCTGTTGTATAGGGACACTGAAGTCCAGGGAGAGGTCGTGAGCCAGCTCCTAGTACCTGAGCTATATAGAAGTATAGTGCTGGGGTTGTCACATAGTCACATACTTGAGGGACCAGATGGTGAAGTTAATGTTGTGGATGACATGTTAACTAAGGTTCCAGATCAGGATGTGAATGAGAATGAATTGTATACCCTGAAAGTGAGCAGGATGAGAATGAGAATGAATTGTATAACCCTGAAAGTGAGCCGGATGTGGCTGAGAAAAAGGGGTCAGACAGGGATAGTGGTAGTGAAAGTGAATCATCTGTTGACAATCAAGCAACCAGTGCAAATGAGGAAGGCATGGTAGCAGAGGAGGTTGAGAGTCCTGAGAGGAAGGCTGATGCTGACCTTGCAGCCGGACAGAAGATGGCATCTGAAGATGTTTTACAGTTGGCCGGTTCCCTGGCGAAGACTAGGGTGAGAGGAGGAGAGCTGAGCTTTAAAGGCAGGACTCTGAAATTGAACACAGCATAAGTGGATGCTGTTGAAGATGAGAAGTTATCAATGTATGGTATGGAGCTGCATCATGCCCAGGACTCTGAAGGTAATGCTGCAGAGGTGGAAAAAGCCATGGAAGTGGTGGTCACCAAGCCAGATGCCTCATTAGAAGCTGAGGTCTCAAGTGAAGCTGTGAGGAACAAGACTGAAGATATGGGGACTGACTCTGTCCAGGAATCTGTTTCTGCCGAAGACAGCGGCGTGGACGGGTTACGGTCTGGATCAGTAGCTGCAACTCGTGAAGCTCAGGCTGGAAGTTCGGCGTCCGGAGCCCCAGCAGTGTTCCCGAGTGATACCAAGGATCTGGATAAATCACAAGATGAGATTTTGAGACATCAGGCTGGCATTGGTGAGCTCAAGCGCACTTTCATGGAGTCTACATCGGAGCCACGTCCCAACAAATGGGAAAAGCGGTGTGTCACTCCGTTGCCGCTGCAGACACACGGGAGCTCAGATGGGATGCAGAACGTGGTGGAAGAGAAGAATCCGGCGGGTTCTGAGTATACAGATGCAGCTATCAAGGAGAACTTGAGAGCTGGAATAAATGGAGATATTGGAGACCATAATGATGTGACTGAAGAGGTAGAATGTAAGACTGACGGTAGGGCTTCTGAGCATGTTCTACCAGAAGAGCCTGAAGAAGGGGCCGAAGACATAAAGGACGTCCAACAGGTACTAGATGAATTGATTACTTCTCAGAAAAAACTCCAAACTGTGATGAAGGAGTGTGATGAAAGCCATGAGCATCTTCGTGAGAAAGTCAATGAAGTAAAAGGAAGAATACAGGGAATCTCTTCGTTGCAAGAGCAAATGCTGCTCAATAAGTCTAAGGCTCTATATAAGAATGCTGTTGTCACGGTAGAACATTACAATTCAGCTGGAGACTTAGCGGATGAATTATGTGTACTGCAAAAGAAAAACGATCTGCTCCTTCTACAGTCCCAATCATTTGAACAGTGTAGCTTAAAATGGTCAGAGACCATGGCAGAGGAGCTTAAGGTCTGTGAAGTAGACTTTATGAGTCCACAGATATTCAAGAAAATAGATGTGCTAAAGAGGGTTCAAGGGGAACTAGAGAAAAGTAAAAAACCCTATACCTTCTGTGATAGTTGGTGACACATGGTCAGTGCACCAAGGACAGGAGGTACGTGAGTTTCTGAGGAAGAGTCAGCAGAAGTGTTTTGATGTGCCGGGTCGTACTTCTCTGGCCAGGCACTATATCGAAACTGAGCCCGGCCCTAAGGTCAAGATGAAACCGTGCAGGATACCCGAGGCCCGCAGAGAGCATAGGCCTGGGAGGGTACAGGGTAGTGCAGATGCTTCAGATGAAGAGAAAGCTGATGTTGGCTATGGCTCAGGTGAAGATACAGATGACAGTAGTGAAGATGAAGCTGATGAAGGCCATGACTGGTCCAGAGTTCACTGTCTCTTTTGGATTGTTGACCAGCCCTCCGGTCTGGATGACCAGCCCTCCGGTCTGGATAAGAGGGGGGGGATATGTGAGACAGTGAGAGTATGTGTGTTGAATGGGGTGTACATTTCACCTAGATACTTTGCTGACTGGTATAAGGGAAATGTATGGCTTTGTAAACCTAGTGGTAGAGAAAGGTCACTACACCTTACATTCAGTACACACTTGCAGCTCAGGCCTGAAACCATTCAGCTGTTAATTAGGAGACCAGAAGTAGGTGTCTGCGAACACAGTCAGAGAGCTCGCTTAGTCTGGACAAGGAGTCCAGGCACAAGAAGCAGTCTCCAGGAGTATGAGCTGTCTCAGTCTGGGTGCTCGATGTACCCCGGACACAGGAGTAGTCTCTGTGAGAATCCATGTGGATAGCTGCTGAATAGGAGGGGAGCTCTCTCAAGTCTGGACGTTGAAGGTGCCTTCAGACACAAGGAGGAGACTCTGAAACTCCACGCTGGTAAATGCTGAACATATGTGTTGTTTTGGGCACAGGCTGGTAGAGTCTGGACCCGGATAGAAAGGGAAATCTATCTAAGTGTAGTAAGTGGCTGGACAAGCCCAGGCTTTCTGTTTATGATTTGTTTTATGTCTTGTTTGCTTTTGATTTTAAATAAAACTGGTTGCGGCCAGTTGCACCAGTACTGCTGTGAATGAACTGTTTCTATGCCACTCCGTCTACCCGGACGGCGATCTCAGAGCTATATCCCCTGAAAAGCTTACACATGGCAATATCATACTTTGCTGAAGGCATACTGTACATGTGGGATGACACTGTGAGGGAGAACAGTTGCGTGAATACCATACTAATATGTGTAAAGGATTATTTTAATCTCTAATGGCCATAAAAGTGGTATCGCTGGTGAGAACATTCACTAAAGGGATTCATTAGGTGCATAATTACTGTGTACAAACATGTCCTCTTGGTTTGTAAAAGTTTGACGCTTCTTCTGTTCTGTGACTTGGATGCTTTTATCTATTAAGTTCCATTGCTTGATCTTGATGTCATAAGCTCAGTGTTGGATTTGGTGAAACCAAGGTCTCTGATAAGATTATTCTATACAGTTGCGCTCAAAAGTTTACATACCTAAGCAGAATTTTTGCTTTAATGGCCTTTAGTGATTTTGGTCTGATAACATGCACAGAAGTTGACACAAATGAGTTTGAATGGCTACTAAGGTAACATCCTCACCTGTGACACACACAAATAACATCAGCTGAAATACTGGTGTCTCTGAAAACTAGCGGTTTTGGTTGTTTGAAGATGCACAATTAGGAGGCACTTGAAGAAAAATTGGCAGTTTGGTCGATTCGCCAGAAGAAAGCCAAATGAACCTGATCAAAAGTTCACATACCCCATTTCTTAATACCATGTATTGCTACATCTAATATGAACGACAGCTTGAAGTTTTATGCGGTAGTTGTGTATGAGGTTCTTTATTTTCTCAGATGGTAAAGCTGCTCACTAAACTGCGCGCTTGAAGTCTCCACAGAGTGGCTCAATGATATTGAAGTCAGGAGACTGAGATGGCCACTCCAGAACCTTCACTTTTTTCTGCTGTATTAAATGAAAGTCGACTTGGCCTTGTGTTTAGAATAATTGTCATGTTGTAACGTCCAAGTACGTCTCATGCGCAGCTTCTGGGCTGATGATTGCAAATTTGCCTCCAGTATTTGTTGAAAATGTGCTGCATTCATCTTTCTTTCAACTTTGATCAAGTTTCCTGTGACTTTGTAGCTCACAGATCCTCAAAACATCAGCAATCCACCTCTGTGCTTTACAGTAGGAATGGTGTTCCTTTGATCATAGGCCTTGTTGACCTCTCTCTAAATGTAACGTTTATGGCTGTTGCCAAAAAGTTCAATTTTGGACTCATCACTCCAAATTACGTTGTTCCAAAAGTTTTGAGGCTTGTCTCTATGCTGATTTTCATATTGTCGGCGAGATACTTCGTGGCATTTGTGCAGTAATGGCTTTCTTTTGGCGACTCGATCATGCAGCCCACTTTTCTTTAAGTGCCTCCTTGTTGTGCACCTTGAAACAGCCAAACTGCTAGTTTTGAGAGTCCAGTATTTCATCTGATGTGAATTGTTCTTTGCATCCCGAACAATTTTCCAGGCATTTGTCACAGGTGAGGATGTTACCTTTAGTAGCCATTCAAACCCATTTATGTCAACTTCGGTGCATGTTATCAGGCCAAAATCACCAGGGTATGTAAACTTTTGATCAGGGTCATTTGGATGTTTTGGGTTGTCATTATGATTTAAAAAGAGAAAACACAGTAGTTTGACAATAAATGGCTTCACCCAACCACTAACCATGAGCGGAGAAAAAGTTTTGGTGTTGTCATTCATATTCTCTGAAAAAAAGGCCAAGAGAGCAAATATTCTGTATGTAAACATTTGAGCACAACTGTACAGTATATATAAAAATCTTTTTTGGGAGTACCTCAAATAACCCAAATAAGGTTCATAATTTTCTTTGGTGCCCTGTGATTTCTATGTTCCCCACTGTCATGAAGTAAAACTAAAAAAAATTACAGAAAAAAAGGAAAGCTGTTTTTACAAACCTCAAGACAGTGTTTGTTTCATGAGTATTTTACACCTCCATTTGTTTACTCTTTATTATTCTGGTATTGTTAATAAAAATGTAGGGGACAGACTTTAGGATACCTGAGAAGATTGATGTATTTGAGTGGCCATCTCACTTTTATACAGTACGGCAATTCTCAGCCAGCATAACATACTACTCTACTGACTCTGCAGCATACAAAAATAAGTGAGATGGAAGGAGAGAGTAGATTTCCAGAGAAAAAGAGAGGAAATTGTGAGAGCTTGGTGAATTAATGGGGTGGGAATACTTGCGGCCAGGTAACAACTTTATTCTTAAATCTTCTAAGGCTTAAATCTCACGATGTGTGTTTGGTGGATTTTTTTTCACACGCTGTGTATTTTTGTTGCTCAAAAATTATAGTGTATTACAGAATGAATGTGATTTATATAAATCTCATACCCGCTGGGTTTTTTATATGCAACCTAAACTAACTTGCTTTTTAAATCCGTAAAATGTCAAAATCTATTGCAGTAAATATGTTTTTATATGCTGATTTTTTTCTATAGACTTGAATGAGATGAGGAAAATCTGCAGGTAAAGAATAAATGCATAGGCATTTTTAAGCACTATCACAATGGAAATGAAGTAAAAAAGAATTTAATCCACACAAACTTATCAAAAAGATCTTATCAAAACTATGAAACAGAAAGTTTATTAAACAAAGCAGTTTTTTTTATATAAAATATAGCATACCAAAGAGATGCAAAAAAGCAATAGAAAAAAATGCATAGAAAAAAATCTGAAAAGTTCAATGACAAAACAAATACTCATCATGTGAGGCCAAGGTCACACAAGCTTATAAATAAGAATAGTGCTTTCCGAATTTTTATAACATAGCACACAAACGAATGTTATTTAATGGGGAAATGCTGATGATGGATTTTTTCACTGACAATCTGTCTGTGAAAAAAATGGTAGGATGCTGTGGTTTCACTCTAAAATTGAAAACATCACACTGCACAGAAATGACATCTGCACCCAACAGCACCACAAACACTGGCTGGTGACCAGCTCATACAGCCTTTATTTATCCCCCACTCCCTAAAGATGACTGGACCATCATTGTAAATTAGTACCTGTACTTTGTGCTCCCCCACCTCATTGAAGACTGTAAGCTCTCACGAGCAGGGTCATCTTATTTTGCTTTAATTATTTTATTATATTTAACGTTGATACTTATGACTGTTGTATATGAACTGTTGAATTGTAAAGCGCTGCGGAATATGTTGGCACTATATAAATAAAGGTTATTATTATTATCTGAGTGTTGTCCTATTTCCGCAGTCTCACCCTATTGAGAAGACACCCGTCTCTTGATGATTGACCACAAGTTCTCAATGGGATTAAGATCTGGGGAGTTTCCAGGCCATGGACCCAAAATCTCTATGTTTTATTCCCTGAGCCATTTAGTTATCACCTTTGCTTTATGGCAAGGTGCTCCATCATGCTGGAAAAGGCATTGTTGATAACCAAACTGCTCTTGGAGGGTTGGGAGAAGTTGCTCTTGGAGGACATTCTGGTACCATTCTTTATTCATGGCTGTGTTTTTAGGCAAGACTGTGGGAGAGCCGATTCCCTTGGCTGAGAAGCAACCCCACACATGAATGAATTCAGGATGCTTAACAGTTGGCATGAGACAAGACTGGTGGTAGCGCTCACCTTGTCTTCTCCGAATGAGGCATTTTCCTGATGTCCCAAACAATCGAAAAGGGGATTCATCAGAGAAAATAACTTTACCCCAGTCCTCAGCAGTCCACTGCCTGTACCTTTTGCAGAATATCAGTCTGTCCATGATGTTTTTTCTGGAGAGAAGTGGCTTCTTTGCTGCCCTCCTTGAGATCAGGCCTTGCTCCAAGAGTCTCCGCCTCACAGTGCGTGCAGATGCACTCACACCTGCCTGCTGCCATTCCTGAGCAAGCGCTGCACTGCTGGTAGCCCGATCCCGCAGCTGAAAACTTTTAAGAGACGTCCTGGCGCTTGATGGTCTTTATTGGGCGCCCTGAAGCCTTTTTGGCAACAATGGAACCTCTCTCCTTGAAGTTCTTGATGATGCGATAGATTGTTGACTGAGGTGCAATCTTTCTAGCTGCGATACTCTTCCCTGTTAGGCCATTTTTGTGCATTGCAATGATGAATGCACGTATTTCTTTAGAGATAACCATGGTTAACAGAAGAGAAACAATGATGCCAAGCACCAGCCTCCTTTTAAAGTGTCCAGTGGTGTCATTCTTACTTAATCATGACAGATTGATATCCAGCCATGTCCTCATCAACACCCACATCTGTGTTAATGGAGCAATCACTGAAAAGAGGTTAGCTGGTCCTTTTAAGGCAGGGCTGCAATGATGTTGAAATGTGTTTTGGGGGATAAAGTTCATTTTCTAGACAAATATTGAATTTGCAAGTAATTGCTGTTTAGCTGATCACTCTTTATAACATTCTGGAGTATACGCAAATTGCCATTAGAAAAAGTGAAGCAGTAGACTTTGTAAAAATAATATTTGTGTCATTCTCAAAACTTTTGGCCATGACTGTATACTTCCGGAGTCACACACAGACGCTCACTCAGTATGGATTTGACATGAATACAAAAAGCAGAAAAACGGTACGGTATCAGAAGCGTAAAGCTGTATACAGTGTAGGGGAAAATTTAAATAACCATATATATTTCCGAAATCACACACAGATAGTCAGCATGTATTTGTCCGTGATACCAGCCGGTACACGGTAGTGTTTGAGGAGCGTACAGCTCTATACGGTGTGGGAAAAAATGAACACTTGGTAACTGTGCAGAAAAAAAATAAAAAAAAGTATTAGTGCTGTGTAAACAGCAGTCTGCATAGCAGTGTACACACAGCAATACAGCTATCAGGCAGCCTAATAACCAGCGCTGCTGCACACAAGAAAATCCTCCCCTGTCACTGCACACTAAGCACAATTGCTATCAGCACAAGCACATAAGAACTTCTCTTTCCAGCCCTAACTCTCTCCCTACTGATAAACAGCAAGCAACTCTCCCTACTGTTAAGTTCGGCAGAAGTAAAATGAAGGTCGGCGGTCAGGGCTATTATGGACACTATGATGCCACCCAAAGCAAGCCAATCACTGCAATGCCCTTCTCTAAGATGGTGGTGGATGCTGCCCATGTCATCTCGTTGCCCACAGTGTATGTCCTTGCTCATTGGCTGAAAAAAGGTGCCTGCAAGCATTATGGGAAAAACGACTTTGGCGCTTGTTTTGCTGAACGCATGGCCGACTTCACACTATGGTCGGGTTTCGCTCGGCGAAACCAGACTTTGGCGAAAGTCGGCGACTTATGAATTTGACCTACCTGTTTCACTCAACTCTAGTGGCTAGCATTGTGTCCTCCCGAAGTGGGCCCAGCGCTGACAATTTGCAAAGAGTATCTGTGGTGTCCTGGATATAGCTGGGTGTGCTCCTCACCAAGGGTTTAAGAATGTTCTCCACCCAGCCAGAGATATTCTCAATATCAGAGATGATAGGCTACACAGACATACAATCAGGAAAGAAATGGACATGCCTGTGGGAAAACATTTCTCTGGAACTGGACATTGTTTGACAGACTTAACAGTCTTAATACTAAAAGGTCATTTTAAGGATGACAGAGAGAGAAAAATTTGGGAATTCAAACTTATAAGGATGTTCAATACTTTGACACTAGGACTCAATTTAAGACCTGGATTTATGACTCACTACATGGACACACTTCACACTTCCAGCAGAAGGACTGCAGGCAACTAAAGGGTATGCCACACTAAACAACATCGGTAACGGGATCGCTAAAAAACGTCACTATTTAGCGATCCCGTTAGCGATGTTGTTGTGTGCGGCATCTACCAGCGACGTGGCCCCTGCTGTGATCTCGTCCGTCGTCCTGATCGTTCCGGACCCTATTTTCATCGCTGGCGCCCCGCTGGTAAGTATCTAATCGCTGAGTGTGGCACCTTTTTTAGCGATTTAGCGGTACTTTTGTACCGCTAAAGTCGTTAAGGAGATCGCTAACCGCGATAGCGTCCTTAACGATATCGCTAAATTAGGTAGCTACTAGCGATATAGAAATAATCCCGCTAGCGATCTCATTAGTATGCGACGCTAACGAGATCGCTAGCAGGATTGTGTAGTGTGCCAGTACCTTAAGAACATCATTCCCACTGCCTCTCCATTTGTAAGAAAATGCTAATTCGATTTCCTTGGCTTATCTTTAGGAAACATCACACCTCCCACCTCATGAACAAATGTCCTACTGTAATACCCTCAAATGTTGTGCCTTTTTCTTGTTAATCTATTTGTAATCCTGCCTGAAGAAGGAGCCCCTGTGCTCTGAAAGCTTGCAAACATAATTTTCTGGTTAGCCTATAAAGGTATCACTCTAAGGCCGGCGTCACACACAACTGCAAAAAATCGGTCCATTTTAGTCGGTCGATTGTCGGATCAAAATGCAAACATCACACATCCTTCTGTCATCCGATTTTCCTTCAAAGATGCGATTTAGTCGCATGTGTGTGTACCTTGTAACATCCGATTTTCATCCGACTTGCGAGAATTTCTCGCAGGCTTGCAAAACTGACATATAATGGATCCAAAAGAATAGTATTTCAATCACAAAAGAAAGAATAGATATATACACATAGAACACATATATATTGTGAGACAGTGAGAGTATGTGTGTTGAATGGGGTGTACATTTCATCTAGATACTTTGCTGACTGGTATAAGGGAAATGTATGGCTTTGTAAGCCTAGTGGTAGAGAAAGGTCACTACACCTTACATTCAGTACACACTTGCAGCTCAGGCCTGAAACCACTCAGCTGTTAATTAGGAGACCAGAAGTAGGTGTCTGCGAACACAGACAGAGAGCTCGCTTAGTCTGGACAAGGAGTCCAGGCACAAGAAGGAGTCTCCAGGAGTATGAGCTGTCTCAGTCTGGGTGCTCAATGTACCCCGGACACAGGAGTAGTCTCTGTGAGAATCCATGCGGATCGCTGCTGAATAGGAGGGGAGCTCTCTCAAGTCTCGACGTTGAAGGTGCCTTCAGACACAAGGAGGAGACTCTGTGAAACTCCATGCTGGTAAATGCTGAACATATGTGTTGTTTTGGCCAGGCTGTTAGAGTCTGGTCCCGGATAGATAGGGAAATCTATCTAAGTGTAGTAAGTGGCTGGACAAGCCCAGGTCTTATGTTTATGATTTGGTTTTGATTATGTTCTGTTTGCTGTGGACTTTAATAAAACTGGTTGCGGCCAGTTTTTACCAGAACTGCTGTCTGTGAATGAACTGTTTCCGTGCCACTCCGTCTACCCGGACGGCGATCCCAGAGCTATATCCCTGAAAAACTTACAATTGGTGCTAGAATGCGCAGGCAGCACAGTGGCTAGAGACAGCAATAAGGGAGAAGTCTGTTGAAGCAGCAGCAGAGAAAAAAAAAAAAAAGTGTGTCAGCAAAGAGAAACGTCTGTTGGAGCAGTCTTAAAGAGACAGTAGCCCTAAGAGACTTTGCAAAGAAAAAAAAAAAAATAGTGTCTGCACAGCAAAGCTGAACTTTCTGTGGAAAAGACTGTGGAGTGTGTATGTCTTGAGTGAAGACTGCCGTTGTTGAGACAGAGAAGTCTGACAGCATGGATGACAGCATGGAGGCGCTGTTTGAACAAATGGCGCAAGTTAATGTGCAACATAAGACTGCCGTTGTTGAGACAGATAAGTCCGGCAGTATGGAGGAGCTCGTTGAGTACCTGGTCCAGGCCAGCGGAGCATGCAGCAGAGCATGGAGCGGCAGCGCCTGCAGCACCAGCAGCGCATGCAGCAGGCCCAGCAGCAATTCCTGCAGCAGCAGGAGAATAACCGGTTGTTTTTTGAGCAGGTTGCAGCACTACAAAAGACTTGCAGCGCATCGTCCCAAAGTAATGTTGCAAAGTCACCTGCATTGTCCGCTGTAAAGAAGGCGGTAAGACGGTCCCTGAAAAAGATGACACCTCGTGACGATGTGGAGGCATATCTCACTAGGTTTGAGGGACTGGCAGAGAAGGAGAATCTGCCCCTATCTGAATGGGCCATGATGGTCGCACCCTATCTGATTGGAGAACCCCAAAGGGCCTATGCTGACCTGAGCGAGCAGGACAGCCAAGACTATGCCAAGCTGAAAGCGGAGATTCTTACCCGGCTGGGTGTTACGGTGACAGCCCGTGCCAGGGGAGTTCATGACTGGAGATGCAGTTGGGAGTCTGCAGTCAGCAAACCTGATTATGGAGTTGAAAAGGTGATAGTGGACCGCTACACCCAAGCACGTCCTCCTGAGGTACAGCCAGAGGTCGGACAAGGAGACCACCAAGACGCCAATCGTCTGGTCAGCCTGATGGAGAGGGCCTTCGCCACCAAAGACTGCCTCCGTGACCAGCCGTCTGAGTGGTCTTCACTTCAGAGTTCCCGGACGCCGAACTCTCCCGGTAAGAGCGTTCCAGCTGTTGGGTCGTGTGGGTGGGAGAGTGTGATGGACAGTGTTGGAGATGTCGTGAAATTGCAGCCAACTGTCCAATAGAGGGGGAGCCTATGTGTTGTGATGTTGGCGGATCCCTCTCTCCCTGCGCAGAACCTGTGTGTGTGTCCACCTCAGCCGAAGAGACTGGACCACAGGTGTCCCCGGTGGTTGTAAATGACTGCCCAGCACAGGCCCTCTTGGACTCGGAGAGTCCAGTGACTTCCGTGTGTGACAGCCTGATTGATAGGGACTTCATCCCTGATAAACACCTGAGTGTGGTGTGTGTCCATGGAGACACCAAAGTCTACCCAGAGACTGTCGTGGACTTGATCCCCAAACGCGGGGAGGTTTCATGTGAAGTGGGGGTAGTGAAGAACCTGGTGCCCCCCGTCATATTGGGTAATGACTTTCCCCGGTCTAAGGATCTCTGGGGGAAAAATGTTTCTGATGGACAGTGTGATGAAGCTCCTATTGAGGGTGCGCAGTCCCGAGGGGCGGAACACAATGCTAGTGGGCCGTTAAACTTATGTGATAATGATGATGATGATGATGACCATGATAATGATGCTGATGCTGATAATGATGCTGATGCTGATAATGATAATGATGATGATCATGATAGTGATGATGATACTGATCATAATCATGATAATGATATTGATAATAATGATGACTGTGATAGTGATGAAATTCCTTTGCAGGTGATGTTGGGAGACGAGGATGGTGGTTCTCGGGAACCGAGTGTCCCTGACTTACCTGTGTCCTGTGACCATTTTGAGAGTGAGCAGTGGCGAGACCCCTCTCTTAAAACGGCCAGGAAAATATAAATGTTCTAAATGAGGTTTCCCAAGAGCCTGGCTCTGAGGAGAGGTTTCCTCATGTTGCCATAAACACTCACCTGTTGTATAGGGACACTGAAGTCCAGGGAGAGGTCGTGAGCCAGCTCCTAGTACCTGAGCTATATGGAAGTATAGTGCTGGGGTTGTCACATAGTAACATACTTGAGGGACCACCTGAGGGAAACCAGGGACCAGATGGTGAAGTTAATGTTGTGGATGACATGTTAACTAAGGTTCCAGATCAAGATGTGAATGAGAATGAATTGTATAACCCTGACAGTGAGCAGGATGTGAATGAAAATGAAGTGTATAACCCTGAAAGTGAGCAGGATGTGAATGAGAATGAATTGTATAACCCTGACAGTGAGCAGGATGTGAATGAAAATGAAGTGTATAACCCTGAAAGTGAGCCAGATGTGGCTGAGAAAAAGGGGTCAGACAGGGATAGTGGTAGTGATAGTGAATCATCTGATGACAATCAAGCAACCAGTGCAAATGAGGAAGGCATGGTAGCAGAGGAGGTTGAGAGTCCTGAGAGGAAGGCTGATGCTGACCTTGCAGTCGGACAGAAGATGGCATCTGAAGATGTTTTACAGTTGGCCGGTTCCCTGGCGAAGACTAAGGTGAAAGGAGGAGAGCTGAGCTTTAAAGGCAGGACTCTGAAACTGAACACAGCCCAAGTAGATGCTGTTGGAAATGTGAAGATACCAAGGTATGGTGTGGATCTGTATTGTGCCAAGGACTCTGAGGGAGATGCTGCAGAGGTGGAAAAAGCCATAGAAGTGGTAGTCACCAAGCCAGATGCCTCATCAGAAGCTGAGGTCTCAAGTGAAGCTGTGAGGAACAAGACTGAAGATATGGGGACTGACTCTGTCCAGGAATCTGTTTCTGCCGAAGACAGCGGCGTGGACGGGTTGCGGTTCGGATCAGTAGCTGCAACTCGTGAAGCTCAGGCTGGAAGTTCGGCGCCCGGAGCCCCAGCGGTGTTCCCGAGTGACACCAAGGATCTGGATAAGTCACAAGATGAGATTTTGAGACATCAGGCTGGCGTTGGTGAGCTCAAGCGCACTTTCATGGAGTCTACATCGGAGCCACGTCCCAACAAATGGGAAAAGCGATGTGTCACTCCGTTGCCGCTGCAGACACACAGGAGCTCAGATGGGATGCAGAACGTGGTGGAAGAGAAGAATCCAGCGGGTTCTGAGTATACAGATGCAGCTATCAAGGAGAACTTGAAAGCCGGAATAAATGGAAATATTGGAGACCATAATGATGTGACTGAAGAGGTAGAATGTAAGACTGACGGTAGGGCTTCTGAGCATGTTCTACCAGAAGAGCCTGAAGAAGGGGCCGAAGACATAAAAGACGTCCAACAGGTACCAGATGAATTGATGACTTCTCAGAAAAAACTCCAAACTGTGATGAAGGAGTGTGATGAAAGCCATGAGCATCTTCGTGAGAAGGTCAATGAAGTAAAAGGAAGGATACAGGGAATCTCTTCGTTGCAAGAGCAAATGCTGCTCAATAAGTCTAAGGCTCTATATAAGAATGCTGTTGTTACGGTAGAACATTACAATTCAGCTGGAGACTTAGCGGATGAATTATGTGTACTGCAAAAGAAAAACGATCTGCTCCTTCTACAGTCCCAATCATTTGAACAGTGTAGCTTAAAATGGTCAGAGACCATGGCAGAGGAGCTTAAGGTCTGTGAAATAGACTTTATGAGTCAACCGATATTCAAGAAAATAGATGTGCTAAAGAGGGTTCAAGGGGAACTAGAGAAAAGTGAAAAACCCCCTATACCTTCTGTGATAGTTGGTGACACATGGTCAGTGCACCAGGGACAGGAGGTACGTGAGTTTCTGAGGAAGAGTCAGCAGAAGTGTTCTGATGTGCCGGGTCGTACTTCTCTGGCCAGGCACTATATCGAAACTGAGCCCGGCCCTAAGGTCAAGATGAAACCGTGCAGGATACCCGAGGCCCGCAGAGAGCATAGGCCTGGGAGGGTACAGGGTAGTGCGGATGCCTCAGATGAAGAGAAAGCTGATGTTGGCTATGGCTCAGGTGAAGATACAGATGACAGTAGTGAAGTTGAAGCTGATGAGGGCCATGACTGGTCCAGAGTTCACTGTCTCTTTTGGATTGTTGACCAGCCCTCCGGTCTGGATGACCAGCCCTCCGGTCTGGAGAAGAGGGGGGGATATGTGAGACAGTGAGAGTATGTGTGTTGAATGGGGTGTACATTTCACCTAGATACTTTGCTGACTGGTATAAGGGAAATGTATGGCTTTGTAAACCCAGTGGTAGAGAAAGGTCACTACACCTTACATTCAGTACACACTTGCAGCTCAGGCCTGAAACCACTCAGCTGTTAATTAGGAGACCAGAAGTAGGTGTCTGCGAACACAGACAGAGAGCTCGCTTAGTCTGGACAAGGAGTCCAGGCACAAGAAGGAGTCTCCAGGAGTATGAGCTGTCTCAGTCTGGGTGCTCGATGTACCCCGGACACAGGAGTAGTCTCTGTGAGAATCCATGCGGATCGCTACTGAATAGGAGGGGAGCTCTCTCAAGTCTGGACGTTGAAGGTGCCTTCAGACACAAGGAGGAGACTCTGTGAAACTCCATGCTGGTAAATGCTGAACATATGTGTTGTTTTGGCCCAGGCTGTTAGAGTCTGGTCCCGGATAGATAGGGAAATCTATCTAAGTGTAGTAAGTGGCTGGACAAGCCCAGGTCTTATGTTTATGGTTTGGTTTTGATTATGTTCTGTTTGCTGTGGACTTTAATAAAACTGGTTGCGGCCAGTTTTTACCAGAACTGCTGTCTGTGAATGAACTGTTTCCGTGCCACTCCGTCTACCCGGACGGCGATCCCAGAGCTATATCCCCTGAAAAGCTTATAATATATATATGTATATACATGTCATTGTGACATGTATATATATATATATATTTATAGTTCCTAGACTTCTACATACTGTAATAGCCGCTAATTCAATTGCCGGCTTTTGTGAAATCACAGAAGCCGACATGAAATGATACATTGTTTCCACACAGTTAACCATGTCATTTCCTGTATTTTGATATTTGTTTAGAACTTACAATTACATGAGTGTATTTGTGCAAAATTTCAGACATGTAGGGGTTAATTAAAGGTGTAAATTCGTTGTAAAAAAAATGCGTGGGCTCCCGCTGTGTCTTCTCCACCAGACAGACAAAGCAAGCGAGTGGGGGCAGATAATAACAGCCTAGGGAGGGTACATTTTTTTGGTGCCCCCCCTGGCTACTAACATCTGCCCCCAGACACCCCAGAAAGGGCAAATCTATAATTAGATTCGCCCTTTCTGGCACTTTGCTCGTCTATTCCCATTACCCTGTAGCGGTGGCGAATGGGTTAATAATGTCACCTTAATGTCACCTTAGTTTTGAAAGGTGACCTTAAGGCAGGTTAATAATTGAGAGCTGTCAATTAGACAACTATCAATTATTAAGCCTATTGTATGATAGAAAAATCAAACACACACAGTTTAATAAAAAAGAAGTTTAATGAAATAATCACACAGTTTTTGACCATATTTTATTTTCCTGCTAAAACCATTTCCTGTAATAAAAATAAAATAAAAAAGCAAAATGATTCTTACCAATCCGATGTACAGTCAGGTCCCACGGTGTAATCCATCAGAAAGGGTTAACAGGTTACAGGTCGCAGAGAGCTAATAATGCTGTCTCAGACCTGTATTCCCCTGAATGAATAAGTTACTCTCCCAGCGAAAGGAGAGGAATAGATTCATGAATGGAGCTTAATTGATTTATTGCCACTTTCACTTCAGTGACCTGACCTAAGGTGAAAGTGGACACAATCAATTAAGCTTCATTCATTAATCACATCCTCTCCTGTCGGCAGGAGATAAGCTCATTCATTCAGGAGCTATCAGATGAGCACGCAGGATTAGCAGCTTATCTGATTGCTAGTTAACCCTTTGTGAAGGATTACATCGTGGGACATGACAGATTGCCAGATAGGTAAGAATAATGTTGTTTTATTATTTTATATTTATTTTAGAAGAACAAGGGCTTCGAACGGATTAAGAGAAAAATAAAATATGGTCAAAAATATGTGTTTTTATTTCATTAAAATTATTTATTCTTAAAGTGTGTGTGTGTTTTTTTATTTACTTCAATAGGATTAATAATTGATAGTTGTCTAATTGACAGCTCTCAATTATTAACCTGCCTTAAGGTCACCTTTCAATACTAAGGTGACATTAAGGTGACATTATTAACCCATTCGCCACCGCTACAGGGCAATGGGAATAGACGGGCAAAGTGCCAGAAAGGGCGAATCTAATTATAGATTTGCCCTTTCTGGGGTGTCTGGGGGCAGATGTTAGTAGCCAGGGGGGCACAAAAAAAATGTACCCTCCCTAGGCTGTTATTATCTGCCCCCACTCGCTTGCTTTGTCTGTCTGGTGGAGAAAATACAGCGGGAGCCCACGCATTTTTTTACAACGAATTTACACCTTTAATTAACCCCTACATGTCTGAAATTTTGCACAAATACACTCATGTAATTGTAAGTTCTAAACAAATATCAAAATACAGGAAATGACATGGTTAACTGTGTGGAAACAATGTATCATTTCATGTCGGCTTCTGTGATTTCACAAAAGCCGGCAATTGAATTAGCGGCTATTACAGTATGTAGAAGTCTAGGAACTATAAATATATATATATATATATATATATATATATATATATATATATATATGTGTCACAATGACATATATATATATATGTGTATTCTATGTGTGTATATCTATTCTTTCTATTCTTTATTAAAGCTGTCAGTGTGATTTTACAGTATAGCCGGGGATGAATTGCCGGCTTTTCTAAAGGACACCGATGCGATTTAATCGCAAGTCACACATGCGGTCCGTTTGTAATCAGATTTTTCATCGCTCCCATAGACTTGCATTGGCGATAGTCGACCCACAATCGGTGACAATCGCAGCATGCTGCGATTGCACACGGACGTTTAAAACGGACCACAAAAAATCTGATACTAGGAGCTGCTCCATAGATTAACATAGGGCAGACTGCAATACGATTTTTCATCGTATTGCAGTCGTCCGATTCTGTCGCCAGTGTGACGCCGGCCTTAGAATACTCTTGTCATCATTGGACGGAAAAGTATTCACATATGCTGACACTCAAATCAAACTACGATCAGAGTTTGACAAGAATGACACTAACATATTCAAACTAATTCTCTCAGATAAGGGAATCTACGGTCATGTGACAATGGTTTAAAAGTCCACTGCTAACACAAGCCAATGTTTGCTTTCGCCACAATTGTCAGTTAACAGTCTGATTCAGACAAAAACCTTGTAACACAATTTTTTCCCCGGGTTCTAACATGTTATATTTCAACTGCACACATATAAACTTGATAAAAAAATCAAAAACATTCCTCATGAACTTTGATTTTGTGATAATGGCCTATGCTAGTTTTGTATTGTCTTAGACCAAACACAACACTTTGACTTGTGCTTGTGTTTTATCTTAGAAATAATCTATATTTCACTTCAAATATGAAATTATTTTGAAACTCGATCAATGCTGTGTATAATAGCTAAAAATGTTTTATATTTTCTGTATTTGTGACTATTGTATATCACTTTCACAAATCAGTCCACAAATATAGTCTTCCATCATGTTCTCATCATACTGTCCTTGGTAAATTCGTTCAAAGTTCATTTCATTTTGGTGAAAGCGCTCGCCTTGCTCCTCTCAATAAGCTCACATGCCCTCTTTAAATTTATCAAAATGTACACCAAGGATATAGATTTTTGAGTAACATCCTGTATCCCATTGCAGCACAGTTCTTTATCAGAGTCTGTACCAGCTGTGCATAGTTTTCACCCTAGTGATTGAATATACAGTCATGAACCACTGCGACTAAACTGTTCCAAGCCACTTTCTGCATCCTATTCAGCTTCTTGGAAAATTCATTGCACTCTATGATCTTCTTGATTTGAGGTCCGTTGAAGAAACCAGCTTTAAACTTTGCCTCAGACAACTTAGGGAAAATATCTTAAAGGTACTTGAAAGCTGTCAACTCCTTAACGAGAGCTGTGACAAATTGTTTTATGAGCCCTAACTTGATATTTAGTGATGACATCAGCAACTTGCAGAGGTTCACCAGTGGCTCCCACTTTAAGTTGTTTTTCCCCACAGAGAACTCTGTTCTCTGAGGCCAGTCCTGCCTGTTATTGTGCATCGCTGTCACGGCTGTCCCAAAAAAAGCAAGGATGCTTTCTAAAACTGCCTTGGAAAACCTTCAGGAATGACACCATTTTAAATTCTCCAATAATGTCCCAGCTGTACTCAACATACTTCATGGCACCTAGCACCAGCTTGACACTGGTGTATTTCTCTTTCAGGAACATCAATTGCGCCACAGGAAGAGACAGATAATTGTTCCCATTGTGAAGCAGCATGGCTTTGAGGCTCCTGAATGAGCTATCTTTGATCAGGTGCCACACCTTTTGTTACATGTGATTCCTTTAGCTCCAAACAGACTGGACACAATGATGCAGAAGCACAATCCATCTTGACGAATGAAGAAGCTGCACAATCCATCTTGACGAACGAAGAAGCTAGAAAAAACTTGGTGATGCATCTTCTGTTCTGTGACTTGGATGCTTTATTCCAGGGGTGGGGAACGTCCGGCCCCCAGGCCGTATACGGCCCGCGGTATCATCTGGTGCTGCTCGCAGCCACTTTGCCCATCTTTTGGCAACGGCGCCCTTTAATGGTATAAATGATGATGAACTGAGCCTGAACAGGAAAAGTGTGGCCTATGCGAGTATGGGGCGGGGTTTCTGCTGCTGTGTGTTTGAGTAGTGTTGACTGAGGCGACATCCTCGCGCATGTGTGACCGCTGCGTGCATGTGTGTGTTCAGCTGTGTGCAAGTCTGTCAGGCTGTGCTGAAGCCTGGGTGAGTGACAGAATGGATCAGCTTTTACCAGTCCACACCATTCCCGATTTGTCCAGAAGTATGGGTGGGTTAAGCTCCGCCCTTAGGCATGAGGGGATATAGAACACATGGTTATCCTGCATCCTCACAGCACACATCCGCTGTTAGCATGGCGCTGACAGAAGCCCAGAAGTATGTGCGAGGTGGAGACCCTCATCTACCGCCAGAGGGGCCGCTCAGCCCTGACTGCAAAAGTCCACAAAACCATCTGTGCAACTTGTCTGTGAGTCCACAAGTGTGTGTGACATGCTGCAGCTCTCCTCTCACAACACTGGTAACTCTGTACTGCTCTCATCCAGCTCGCCCCACACAGTCAGCTCTGTCCCCCTCCCAACACTGTCAGCTCTGCTCTCTTCCTCCCCACAGTGTCAGCTCTGTCCACCCTCCCCACACTGCCAGCTCTGCCCCCTCCCCACACTGTCACCTTTGCCCCCTCCCACACAGTCAGCTCTGCCCCCCTCCCCACACTGTCAGCTCTGCTCTCCTCCACCCCACAACTGTCAGCTCTGCTCTCCTCCACACCACACTGTCAGCTCTGCCCCCCTCCCCACACTGTCAGCTCTGCAATCTTCCAACCCACACTGTCAGCTCTGCTCTCTTCCCTCACACACATCCAGCTCTGCTCTCCTCCTACCCACATTGTCAGCTCTGCTCTCCTCCTGATCCCACCACACTCTCAGTTCTGCTCTCGTCTCCACACATTGTCAGCCCTGCTATCCTCCTGAATTCACCATACTGTTATGTCTGCTCTTCCCCTTCCTCACACACCTTCAGTTCTCCTCTCCTCCCTATCCAACCACATTGTTGGCTCTGCTATCCTCTTGCCTGATGTCTGAGATGAATTCAAAGCAGTTTTTTGTAATGTTCCACCTCTTGCTGGATGTTTGTGTTTTGCGCCTCTTTTTGTTTGTGCCATATACAATTTTATGTGTGCCATTTTTACAGTTACTTCTGTATTCTTCTGTTATTTTTCTTCATTTTACCACTCTGTGTGGGTTTTATTGTTTCCAACTGTTCACCTAATCTTGCTGGTGTAAGAAGCATTAAATTCATCAACCCCTTACCGACATGGCGAGCTCTATATTTTTCCTCACTTTCTTCCAAGAGTAATAGCATTTTTAACTTTACTTCACATAGCCATCATATTAGGTGGGAGTTATTTAAATGTTTGAATTAATATAGTTGACTAGAAAAATATTTAGACTTGAGAGTCCTCAGTGGTTGATACCTTTTAATGGCTAACTGAAAAGATGGTAACAAATTGCAAGCTTTCGAGACTACTCCGGTCTCTTCATCAGGCAAAGACAAACAAAAACTGAAGAATCACATATATATATATATATATATATACACAAGAGGACACAGGAATAGTGCAATAGGTAAGACAAGTGACGTGAAGCAGAACTGTCATTATGGCAGAGGGATGAACATAAATATTGGAACAGATCATAGATAAGGAGAGAGTTTTATTACCCTCTGATTGGGGTCTGGTGTTGTGTTTTGATGCCCCTAGAAGGTCAGAGACGCAGATTCCTTAATTGATATAGAATGACATGAATCCATGTGACACGTTCATTCCAGCACTAAGAGTGTCAAAGGTCATCATAAGTTTGTAGTCTCGAAAGCTTGCAATTTGTTACCATCTTTTCAGTTAGCCATTAAAAGGTATCAACCACTGAGGACTCTCAAGTCTAAATATTTTTCTATCTACTGGCTAACACGGTACGAAGATACACATCTTTCCTATATAGTTGACTAATGTTTAAGTTAATAATTTTATATGGCCCCTGAACCCTATTATAAAATTCCAAATGGTCCTTGGCAGCAAAAAGGTTCCCCACCCCTGCTTTAATCTATTAAATTCCATTGCTTGAGCCTTGATGTCAGAAGCTCAGTGTTGGATTTGGTGAGATTAAGGTCTCTGATCAGATTGTTGAGGTCTTTTTGGTAAGGGTAGTATGGCTTTCATTCCTCAGCTGCATCTGAATAATTGAAATTGGAATCTTCAACATATTCCTCGGTATTTCACTTGCTGCTTTCTCATGAAAGTGGTTGATCTCTGTTTGGGGAAATTGGTACAGGGATATCATGGCAGTGCAGTACTGGGGCGATAGATAAAGGACTGTCAGGGTACATGACATGTGGTGTGTTTTTGCCAGTTCGATGTTTGGAAATGTCCACCATGCAGAAGTAGCAATTAGTTGAGTGGTATGTTGCGTCAAGCCAAATTCTTGGAATAACAAAATGCATGGCTCTCTTTTCTCCCCTATACCAACTTTTAAGAAAATAAAATAAAATTTGTTTTGAGAGTTTGATTTATTTCAAAATTACTAGTGATATGTAAGATAGTAAGAGAATAAATATATTGCATTGTATATTTTGTTGGAATATTGAAATTTGTGAAAAAAGTCTTAATTACAGCTTTTTAAAATTTTATTAGATCTCAAAATTTTGCAAAATAAAAATAAAAATCTGTCATCTAAGAGAGCAGCAGTCGTCTACTTAGAATCATAGAATCATAGAATGGTAGAGTTGGAAGGGACCTCCTGGGTCATCTGGTCCAACCCCCTGCTCAAAGCAGGATTCTCTAAATCATCCCAGACAGATGTCTATCCAGCCTCTGTTTGAAGACTTCCATTGAAGGAGAACTCACCACCTCTTGTGGCAGCCTGTTCCACTCATTGATCACCCTAACTGTCAAAAAGTTTTTTCTAATATCTAATCTGTGTCTCCTCCCATTCAGTTTCATCCCATTGCTTCTAGTCTTTCCTTGCGCAAATGAGAATAAAGATGATCCTTCTACAATGTGACAGCCCTTGAGATATTTGTAGACAGCTATTAAGTCTCCTCTCAGTCTTCTTTTTTGCAAGCTAAACATTCCCAAATCCTGCAACCGTTCCTCATAGGACATGGTTTGCAGACCGGTCACCATTCTGGTGGCTCTTCTCTGAACTTGCTCCAGTTTGTTGATGTCTTTTTTAAAATGTGGTGCCCAAAACTGGACACAGTATTCCAGATGAGGTCTGACCAAAGAGGAGTAGAGGGCAATAATGACCTCACGTGATCTAGACTGTATGCTTCTGTTGATACATCCTAGAATTGCATTTGCCTTTTTTGCTGCTGCATCACACTGTTGACTCATGTTAAGTCTGTGATCAATTAGTATACCCAAGTCTTTTTCACATGTGCTGTTACTTAGCCCTATTCCTCCCATTTTGTATATTCTTTTTTCATTTTTATTGCCCAGATGTAGTACTTTGCATTTTTCCCTGTTAAAATCCATTCTGTTAGTTGCTGCCCACTGCTCCAGTTTATGTATATCTTTTTGAATCCTCTCTCTCTCTTCTCTAGTATTAGCTACCCCTCCTAGCTTTGTGTCATCAGCAAATTTGATCAGTTTACCCTCAATTCCTTCATCTAAATCATTGATAAAGATGTTGAACAATACAGGGCCCAAAACAGAGCCTTGTGGTACCCCACTTGAGACATTCTTCCAACTGGATGTGCAGCCATTTACAACCACTCTTTGGGTCCGATCACTAAGCCAGTTATGAATCCACCTAACAGTTGCCTTGTCCATTCCATACTTAGTCATTTTTTCAATAAGGATTGTGTGAGATACTTTGTCAAATGCTTTGCTGAAGTCAAGATATACTATATCTACAGCATTTCCCTGATCCACCCAGTCAGTGATTCTGTCATAGAAGGAAATTAAGTTAGTCTGACATGACTTATTAGTTACAAACCCATGCTGACTCTGTTTAATCACTTCATTCTTATCCAGGTACTTGCATACATGTTCTTTAATAATTTGTTCAAAGATCTTTCCTGGTATAGAAGTCAGACTCACCGCCTGTAGTTCACTGGGTCCACCTTCTTCCCCTTTTTGAAGATAGGAACAACATTTGCTCTTCTCCAGTCTTCTGGGACTTCTCCTGTTCTCCAAGAATTTTCAAAGATTATGGACAGTGGTTCAAGGATTTCTTCTGCTATCTCCTTCAGTACCCTGGGGTGTAATTCATCTGGACCTGGAGACTTGAATTCATTTAGGTTAGCTAAGTGTTTCCTCACTGTCTTTCTGTTTATAGATATCCTGGATTCTTCTATTCCTTTAATAGGACAGTGAAGATCAGTTGATGTTACATTTCCTTTCTGAGAGAAAACAGATGCAAAATAGGAATTTAAAAGTTCAGCCTTCTCAACATCCTGACTTACCATTTCATCATTTTCATCCTGTAAAAATCCTATAGCATCTTTGACTTTTCTTTTACTTTTGACGTATCCCCAAAATCCTTTTTTGTTGCTTTTGATGTCACTTGCAAGCCTTAATTCATTGTCAGCTTTAGATAATCTGATTTGTGCCCTGCAGGTTCTGCAGACGGCATTATATTCTTCTTTAGATATGCCTCCCTCTTTCCATTTGATAAACATTTCTTTCTTCCTTTTTAGCATGTGTTTAAGTTCTATGTTCATCCATCCTGGTTTCCTTAAATGCTTCCCATTCTTCCCTCTTTTCGGAATTGTTAACGATTGTGCTTTGAGAATCTCATTTTTCAAGATTTTCCATCCTTCCTGGACATTTTTGTCCTTAAGGATATCCAGCCATTGGATCCCTCCAATTCTCTTTCTGAGTTCCTTAAAATCTGCCTTTCTGAAATCTAACCTTGACGTCTGAGTCTTCACAGGTCTTCCTCCTCTTGTTATCCAAAATTCTAAAATAGCATGGTCACTACCTCCTAGGGTCCCAGCCACTCTTACCTCCTCCACCATTTCCTCCCTGTTTATGAGGATTAGATCCAAGGTAGCAGATCCCCTTGTTTTCTCCATTACCTTTTGGAAGATAAAGTTGTCAGCAAGAGAGGATAAGAATTTCCTGGACCTGTTAGTTTTGCCTGAGAGAGATTCCCAACAAATGTCTGGATAGTTGAAATCTCCCATGACCACTATGTCATATTTTTTGGAGAACTTGGCCATTTGATGCATAAAGAGTTCATCAATATCTTCAGCTTGCACAGGCGGCCTGTAGTAAATGCCTACAATGGTGTCCTTTCCATTGTTCTGTCCTTGTATTCTTACCCAAACAGTTTCCACAGAACTCCCAGTCTCTGAAGCTTTAATCTCTGTGCAGATATACGCTTTTCTAACATACAATGCAACACCTCCTCCTCGTTTATCAAGTCTGTTTCTTGCAAATAAGTTGTAACCTTCTAGCCTTGTATTCCAATCATGTGTATCGTCCCACCAAGTCTCAGTGATTCCAATGACATCATATTTCTTCTCCTGCGTTAGTAGCTCCAGTTCTCCTTGTTTGTTGCCCATGCTTTGTGCATTCGTATAGAAACACTTTAGTTTGTGATTGGTTTCTCTTTCTTCAATATTTTTATTATGTAGATTTTTTTGTCTTTGTTCTTCCCCTTCACTTCTAATAGCAGAGTTCTCAATAGCATTTGTCAGGTGTATGGCTTTTGCTGGCGTTTTGCTTCCCTTCCCACATTGTTCTAGTTTAAAGCTCTCCTGATGAGTGTAGCAAGGCGACTTCCAAATACATGTTTTCCAGTCTTCGTAAGGTGCACCCCATCTCTAGCAAGTAGTCCATCGTACAGGTAATTCACTCCGTGATCCAGAAATCCAAATCCTTGCTAACGGCACCATCGACATAGCCAGTTGTTCACCTGCAGAATCTTATTCCACCTCCTTGTTCCATGGCCATCCACTGGAAGGATGGAGGAGAAGACCACCTGCGCTCCCAGTTCTTTCACTTTCTTACCTAAGTTTTCAAAGTCACTGCAGATGGTTTCCAGGTCACTTCTTGTGGTGTCATTTGTCCCCACATGTATTAGCAGGAATGGGTAGTCATCTTTAGGTCTGAAGAGTCCTGATATCCTGTCAGACACATCTTTAATTTTTGCACCTGGAAGACAGCACATTTCTCTTGAGGTTATATCTGGTCTGCAAATAGCAGCCTCTGTTCCTCTCAACAGGGAATCCCCCATGACAACAACTCTCCGTTTCTTCTTCACAACATTTTTCTTTCTCCATTCAGGAGGACTCTGAGGGCGTACAAGGTTACTCTTTGTGGGCAAAGTCTTATCCTGATGTATTTCTTCATCGTTCTCCTGTGTAAGAGCCTGGTACTGGTTTCTGAGCAGAATTGGTGCTGACTGCCTCCTGATCCTCCTGCTTCTTTGGGTCACATGCTTCCATTCCTCTGTTTCTTCAGTTGCACTTCGAATTTCTTCTCTTTCTGTACCATGAAGAGATAATTCTGCTCTGTCTAAGAACTCTTCACCTTCCTTAATGGTCTTCAATGTAGATAACCTCTCTTCCAGATTTTGCAACTTTTCCTCCAACAGGGACACAAGCTTGCATTTGTGGCATGTGAAATTTGGCTTTTCCACTGGTAAGTCTATGAACATGTAGCAAGAAATGTAGCTCACCACATGGCTCCTGGCCTCTTCCATGTTCTTATTGTTCAAGAGATAATCAAGCGGTGAAATATAAGCCAAAACTCGCGCGCCTCTCGGCGCGCGGTTTACTGATGTCCTCCTTTCAGCTGCAACAGCCAAAATCCAGTGTTCCTTGAGCTCGCGGAGACTCTTCACTTATCCCAGAAGGCACTGGGAATATGCAAATTATCTCCTCGGGACTCCTCCCCCGGTTTACTGATGTCCCCCTTTCAGCTGCAACAGCCAAAATCCAGTGTTCCTTGAGCTCGCGGAGACTCTTCACTTATCCCAGAAGGCACTGGGAATATGCAAATTATCTCCTCGGGACTCCTCCCCGGTTTACTGATGTCCCCCTTTCAGCTGCAACAGCCAAAATCCAGTGTTCCTTGAGCTCGCGGAGACTCTTCACTTATCCCAGAAGGCACTGGGAATATGCAAATTATCTCCTCGGGACTCCTCCCCCGGTTTACTGATGTCCCCCTTTCAGCTGCAACAGCCAAAATCCAGTGTTCCTTGAGCTCGCGGAGACTCTTCACTTATCCCAGAAGGCACTGGGAATATGCAAATTATCTCCTCGGGACTCCTCCCCCGGTTTACTGATGTCCCCCTTTCAGCTGCAACAGCCAAAATCCAGTGTTCCTTGAGCTCGCGGAGACTCTTCACTTATCCCAGAAGGCACTGGGAATATGCAAATTATCTCCTCGGGACTCCTCCCCCGGTTTACTGATGTCCTCCTTTCAGCTGCAACAGCCAAAATCCAGTGTTCCTTGAGCTCGCGGAGACTCTTCACTTATCCCAGAAGGCACTGGGAATATGCAAATTATCTCCTCGGGACTCCTCCCCCGGTTTACTGATGTCCCCCTTTCAGCTGCAACAGCCAAAATCCAGTGTTCCTTGAGCTCGCGGAGACTCTTCACTTATCCCAGAAGGCACTGGGAATATGCAAATTATCTCCTCGGGACTCCTCCCCCGGTTTACTGATGTCCCCCTTTCAGCTGCAACAGCCAAAATCCAGTGTTCCTTGAGCTCGCGGAGACTCTTCACTTATCCCAGAAGGCACTGGGAATATGCAAATTATCTCCTCGGGACTCCTCCCCCGGTTTACTGATGTCCCCCTTTCAGCTGCAACAGCCAAAATCCAGTGTTCCTTGAGCTCGCGGAGACTCTTCACTTATCCCAGAAGGCACTGGGAATATGCAAATTATCTCCTCGGGACTCCCTCCCCGGTTTACTGAGGTCCCCCTTTCAGCTGCAACAGCCAAAATCCAGTGTTCCTTGAGCTCGCGGAGACTCTTCACTTATCCCAGAAGGCACTGGGAATATGCAAATTATCTCCTCGGGACTCCTCCCCCGGTTTACTGAGGTCCCCCTTTCAGCTGCAACAGCCAAAATCCAGTGTTCCTTGAGCTCGCGGAGACTCTTCCCTTATCCCAGAAGGCACTGGGAATATGCAAATTATCTCCTCGGGACTCCTCCCCCGGTTTACTGATGTCCCCCTTTCAGCTGCAACAGCCAAAATCCAGTGTTCCTTGAGCTCGCGGAGACTCTTCCCTTATCCCAGAAGGCACTGGGAATATGCAAATTATCTCCTCGGGACTCCTCCCCCGGTTTACTGATGTCCCCCTTTCAGCTGCAACAGCCAAAATCCAGTGTTCCTTGAGCTCGCGGAGACTCTTCACTTATCCCAGAAGGCACTGGGAATATGCAAATTATCTCCTCGGGACTCCTCCCCCGGTTTACTGATGTCCCCCTTTCAGCTGCAACAGCCAAAATCCAGTGTTCCTTGAGCTCGCGGAGACTCTTCACTTATCCCAGAAGGCACTGGGAATATGCAAATTATCTCCTCGGGACTCCTCCCCGGTTTACTGATGTCCCCCTTTCAGCTGCAACAGCCAAAATCCAGTGTTCCTTGAGCTCGCGGAGACTCTTCACTTATCCCAGAAGGCACTGGGAATATGCAAATTATCTCCTCGGGACTCCTCCCCCGGTTTACTGATGTCCCCCTTTCAGCTGCAACAGCCAAAATCCAGTGTTCCTTGAGCTCGCGGAGACTCTTCACTTATCCCAGAAGGCACTGGGAATATGCAAATTATCTCCTCGGGACTCCTCCCCCAGTTTACTGATGTCCCCCTTTCAGCTGCAACAGCCAAAATCTAGTGTTCCTTGAGCTCGCGGAGACTCTTCACTTATCCCAGAAGGCACTGGGAATATGCAAATTATCTCCTCGGGACTCCTCCCCCAGTTTACTGAGGTCCCCCTTTCAGCTGCAACAGCCAAAATCCAGTGTTCCTTGAGCTCGCGGAGACTCTTCACTTATCCCAGAAGGCACTGGGAATATGCAAATTATCTCCTCGGGACTCCTCCCCCGGTTTACTTACCTTCAAGAGTTTTGTTGCAGTGCTCATATGTGAAATAAGCTGCAAATGGTTAGTCTTGATCCCCAACAAGTATTCCAAAGTATGTTCTGTAGGCCTCATACATCTTAGCAGATTCTTTCACAGAGTACTTTTTCACTTTTGTCTTTAAAATTTGGCCACAGACGTAGCAAAACACATTTGCCGGATGTACCTTATGCAACCTCTTGATGCCATATAAATTATCTGTGACTGTTTGCACAAGTTAACTTACTCTGTATAACAGCAAATAAAATGGTTAGTTTAAGATACTTTGTATACTTTTGAACAGCTCAAAAAAGTTCTGGACAGTTCTAGAAAATTCTTGATAGTTCTCACAGTTCCAGAAGCTTCTCAAAGCCTATACTAAGCACTGAACATTTTGTGAATATTCATAAACATGCATACATATGAAAATAGCATTGTGCTGGGCACAAAAGCAAAGTTCATGGGGAATAAGAACCTTTTTCTATTAATTTTATGCACAAAGAATTGGGAAAACACGCTTAACACCTGGGAACAAAAAAATGTTACGTAGTGATAAGACACTAAAATGAACTTTTTATGGATTTGGCAAACAGATAGCATGTTCTTCTTTAAATTCATGTTTATGAAAATCATTTCGGGCTTTTTCTCAGAAAAAAATAAATTCATTTGTCATAATAAACAATGTTTTAAAATATTAACAACAAAGTTGGAGATTTGGTTTATGATTAATAAATAATTAATTTAATGGTGCAATATTGAATACATTTTACAGTGTTATCATAATCAGGTTCATTCTACTAATGCTGCAAAGTGATGTTTGACTGGGTGTGCAGTTCTTGGATATCTTGTTGGCAATCTTTGAATCATTATCTGTTGCCTGTGAAATGTTATAATGCAAAGATAATTTCCGTGTTCCTATAGAAAAAATCCAAAAATCTAAAGTTAATATTGTTTACTCTAGATTGATGAATGTGGATTTTTGATGTTTGACAAAGACTCAAATAGATATATTTGACAGAAGGTGAAGGATGAAGTGCCAATATAATGGCCTCTGTCTGTAACTTGTCAGACACTTGACATTCCTGGCAGTAGTGTTCAAAAATGTCCCAGTTGAATGACACTTCAAAAAGGGTGAACTTTTTATTTTTCCAATAAACCAACTTGAATTTTGACAAACGTTAGGCACAGATGCAAGCAACACATCATTGACGATTTTAAAAGTTAATTAAGTAATATTATCAAGAATGTAAATATCAATTTATCCTTATTATGTCACAATTCTAGCACGTCTGTGATGGAAGCAAGTTAATATTTTACCAAATGTTAAAGTGAACCTGTTAAGTGAGTCATGCTGTTGACTGTTGGTTTTTAGAGTAAATACTGTTGGGTTTTAGCATAAACATGCTCTGTACAGACTGCTGGGAATAAGGTGAACAGCATAAGCACAAAAAAAGGACTTAAAAATCCTCCAAAAATTGAAAACATACAGCAAAAAGGCAGAGATGCTCAGGCCTTCAAACAAATACACTATCAGGATGCAGTGGACCCATATAGTTAAGATGGCGGCAACACAGGTGCAAAAATACGGATAAGACAACCGCTCACTACATACCAATCCATGGAGGGGGCGGCTGCTTGGTATATTGATGCACAATGAAGACTTGTATGCAGCGCTGTTCACACTATGGCAATGCACAGCATCCAGTTAAACAGCCTAGTAGTTACACCCTTCTATTAGATCAGGCGGGCTGCCCAGCGCTATCAAAATGCATCCCATGTGAGCAGACACCACAGTTTACAAGACCAAATGGGCCCAACTGCACCCTGAAAAATATAGGTGCAAAAAACATATTAAAAATGTGAGGTATAAGTTGATATTTTGGCCAAAATTTGTAAGCTCGTAATCCATTTCACGGATCCCCACGCTTACGAGTCCCTACACTAATAAACAGCAATAGCACAAAAAGAGGACTTAAAAATCTTCCAAAAATTCAAAACATACTTCAAAAAGGCAGAGATGCTCGCCTGCCCAGGTCCACTGCATTTGTTTGAAGGCCTGGGCAGGTGAGCATCTCTGCCTTTTTGCTGTATGTTGGGAATAAGGTGACTAGCGGAACCAGCTTCCCCTTCACCCAGCTCTGCTTGACTGTCTATTCACTCCCTATGAGTGTAGTCACCTCATCCCTGCACTATATTACAAATACAGTACAGACCAAAAGTTTGGACACACCTTCTCATTCAAAGCTTTTTCTGTATTTTCATGACTTTGAAAATTGTAGAATCACACTGAAGGCATCAAAACTATGAATTAACACATGTGGAATTATACATTACACTTTACAAAAAAGTGTGAAACAACTGAAAATATGTCTTATATTCTAGGTTCTTCAAAGTAGCCACCTTTTGCTTTGATTACTGCTTTGCACGCAGAAAAGGTGAACGGATGGACTCTACATGCCTAGTTCCCACCGTTAAGCATGGAGGAGGTGGTGTGAGGTGTGGGGGTGCTTTGCTTGTGACACTGTTGGGGATTTATTCAAAATTGAAGCAGTGAGCGGTCCAGCTCATCCCAAACCATCTAGATTGGGTTCAGGTCTGGTGACTGTGGAGGCCTGGTCATCTGGCGTAGCGCCCCAACACTCTCCTTCTTGGTCAAATAGCCCTTACACAGCCTGGAGGTATGTTTGGGGTCATTGTCCTGTTGAAGAATAAATGATGGTCCAACTAACCGCAAACCGGATGGAATAGCATGCTGCTGCAAGATGCTGTGGTAGCCATGATGGTTCAATTTTGAATAAATCCCCAACAGTGTCACCAGCAAAGCACTCCCACATCATCACACCACCTCCTCCATGCTTCACGGTGGGAACCAGGCATGTAGAGTCCATCCGTTCACCTTTTCTGCGTGCAAAGCAGTAATCAAAGCAAAAGGTGGCTACTTTGAAGAACCTAGAATATAAGACATATTTTCAGTTTTTGACACTTTTTGTATGTGTTAATTCATATTTTTGATGCCTTCAGTGTGATTCTACAATTTTCATAGTCATGAAAATACAGGAAAATCATTGAATGAGAAGGTGTGTCCAAACTTTTGGTCTATACTGTACATATACATATAATTATGTAGTCTCTCTCTTATTCATGCTGCTTATGGCTGGAGCAGTGTGAATCACTAGACAGATTCTATTTTATGCTCAATGGCTATGAAATATAGCAGTATAAGCAGGGCCGGTGTCAGCACCCAGCATACCCGGGCAAGTGCCGGGGACCTGAGCAGGCAGGGGGGCTCATTCGCCGTCGGGCACCCCACCCGGCGCCTGTTAGAGGATGAGAGCGGTGCCAGCGCTGCCACTGGGCCCCCCCGCTTGCTCAGGGCCCCGGAAGCCGGCCCGGCACAATACTCACCTCTCCCCGTGCCTCTGCTGCCGCAGCTCCGGGCTTCAGGGGGCGCCTGCAGGGCGCCTGCGCTTCTTCTCACAGCAGCGCCGCTGAATGACGTCATTATTCAGCAGCCGGCTGTGGCAGAGAGAGCGCGGATGTCGGACAGGTGAGATGTGAGGTGTCTGTGTGTGTCTGTGTGTCAGTGTTTGTGTATTTAGTGCGGTGCTTTGTGTGTGTGTATGTGAGAGAGTGCTGTGGTGCTGTAATTGTGATGGTGGTGGGGGGAGGCAGCGATGATGATGGGAGGCGATGATGATGGGGAGGCGATGATGATGGGGAGGCAATGATGATGAGATGGGGAGGCGATGATGATGGGGAGTCAATGATGATGGGGAGGCAATGATGATGGGGAGGCGATGAAGATGGGGAGGCGATGATGATGGGGGAGGCAATGATGATGTGAATGGGGAAGCAATGATGATGATAATGGGGAGTCTTTCCACAGCGTCCTTTCCTGAGCCGTAACAGTGCAGAATGCAGCACAGTGCAGAGGAGCGCTCCATATTTTGTATGGAGCATTATATGGGGACCAGTATCCTGTGTGGAGCAGTTTTTGGGGTCCAATATTCTTTATGGAGCATTATATTTGGCCCATAATACTGTATGGAGGACTATGTGGTGCCCATAATATTGTATGGAGGACTGTAATGTCCGGTCTGTACTGTGCGCTGTGAGGATTTGGCGGTTTCTGAGCTATTGTAGAATTTAAAATAGATATCACTCATGTAATGTAAGAAGTGAAGTGTTTGGCATTGTACTATACCCATAATTTTCTGCAGTATCTTTGCATCATGAATCGTGGTCTGTGTTAAAGGGGCCCACTGAGACTCTTTCGCCCGGGGCCCATAAAAACCTGGAGCCGGCCCTGAGTATAAGCTATTAATTTCTTAGTGATGGAGCCAATTTTGACCTTAAATGGTTTGTACAGTCTAATATAAGTCTGCAATCCCTCTGTGTAGCTGCAGATTTATGAATCCCCCAGCACATTCACTATGTATTATGCAGGACTTGACAAGTGGGTGCGGCCTCACTCCATACACTCAAATTAACACTGGCATGTAAATGAGAATTTGTCTGAATAATAGTTTGGTATTAGGGATGAGCGAACCCGAACTGTAAAATTCGGGGTTCATACCGGACACCTAATATGGACTTTTTACTTGAAGTCTGATTTACTGTTTGGATGCCGAATAAAGCACAGCCAATCAACAAACTTTTAGATTGTTGGCACTTCCGGAGCCATCACAGCCATGTTAAGTATTGGAATGGCTGTGATTGGCGGGAGCACCATGTAACCCGACCTGTATAAATACCGGATCATGGGTACCGTCACCATTCTGCTACTTAACCACAGATAATCAATCTATCTACTTACTTGTACATATATACTGTGTCTGACACACTCTTCCCCATGCAATTTCCCTGATGAAGCTGTGTGGGGTGTCTGGGTCTTTTATGGGTGGTATTGACTGGTGCTATATGTTACCATTATTTGTACCATGGGGATTTTTGTGGACGTACACGGCAGATCCCACATGGGTAAGCACTAGTTGTGTTAATTAATACTGGTCTATAACTTTTTATATTTCTTGGACAAATGTGCAATGGGTATGGGACAGAGTTTTCTTGTTTTGGGATTAGAGGTGCTATTCTGTTAGAGTTGCTATTAGCATGTCATATGCATAGCACCTCTTTTTCACTCCCTAATTTTGTCATGGTGACACATTTACATTTCCCCTATATATGACTAGTATATATTTTGTACCACACGGATGTGCATTTACATACATCTTTTGCTGCTGTGCCTGTCCATTTTGTCATTCATCAATACTCATCATATTTTCTCTATAATTTTAATGTTCTCAATAAAGTTTGCATATTTTTGCATTATATAGATTATTGGATGTTATTTATAAAATGGGGCAGCATGCTCTTAATTTCTTGTAGAATCTATATTGTGGGAGTTTACCCCTCCCTTCCCTCTTTGTCCTGTGTGATGTGCACGGCTAATTTGAGGGATTGTCATGCTAATTTGTGTATCTGCAAGGTTAACTTTTGTCAAAGTGGAGTTCAAATATAAGATCTGCTGTCCAATAAGCCTAAATAAAGAACCCAGAAGGGAAAGCATTTTAACTTGATGCCATTTTATTTTATAATGAATGATAAGTAGTGAAATAGAAATCTGTAAGAAATATTATAATTATAACTGAAGAAGTTAAATTGAAAAGTCCCTCAAGTAGTTACAGACGTTCACATAAGGTCAGGTTCAGCACTAGTGTTTGAGTCGCAACAACAGATACAATGATACAAGGTTTCAAAAGTACTTTATTCTTTAGCTTTCCTTTAGCAATTATTTTCATATGAAAGGATCATGAGAAGGACATCTTTGCTAATTGCATTGCCTGTTATAAAATTTCATTGAATGTGTAATTACTGAGTATTTGCATGTGTATAGACATGGTATTTGCTAAACCAATGTTCTTTCCATATTTGTTATAAGCATGGAGGGATTCAATAATTTAATTTTAATTTGATTAAATAAAAAATTATTTAGGCAGCTGCCTATCAATTTTAGCCTGTAAAAATCAACTGCACAAATAAAATTTTATATTTAAGTATAAAAAGTATATTCATACCACAACAGGACTAAGACAAATGATCAATATGTACTAAAACCCAGAAAACTATCAATTTTTTTATACAGGCATGTAAAAAAATATTGTTTTTTACAAACTAAGGGTAAACTGAAAATATTTGGGGGTTTATAAATGGTAAAGAAATCTCTGTTACAAAATTACATTTCTTATTTGAATTTTCTCATGTGGTCTTGAATTCTAATGTTTTTGATGTCTCATCAGATGTGTAAGGCCTCTTTCACACATCAGTTTTTCGCCGTCAGGCGCAATCCGGCATTTTTTCTTAAAACCGGATCCGGCGAAATCTAATGCCGGATCCATTTTTTCCAATTGACAAACATTAGTGCCATATCGCACCGCATGGCCTTGCGGCGCGTCTGGTTTTTGCCGGATCCGGCTAATTGTCTCATTCCGGCGTCTGGAAAAGATGGTTACTGTAACGGTGCTACCGGCTTTTTGTCACAATGAAAGTCTGTGAGCGCAGCAATGCGCCGGATCCGGCAAAAGTTGGATCTGGTGTCCGGATCCATTTTTTTGTCTGAGCATGCTCAGAGTAGCCCAGCCCACAGCAAACATATATAAACCATGCCAGTGGGACCCTCAGCCATAACCATGCAGCCAGCAAAGAAGAGAGGAGCCAGCCGCAGGAGAAGACAGGAGGAGAACAGAGCAGCACCACCACCACCTGCACCCCAAGACATGGAGTCGATGATCCAGCCGGAGAATACCGGAGCAGACGCCAGACGGTAAATATCACACACAACCCCTTTCAGTCAGGGCCATGCAATATCAATATATTCATGGCCTTTTTTTCTCTTTATTCCACAGCAGAGGCCGTCTGACAACACCACCAACAGCAGCAGCAGCATCACCACCAGCACCCCAACAAATGGAGTCAATGATCCTGGTGGAGAGGACGGGAGCAGACGACAGACGGTAAATATCACACACCACCCCTTTCAGCCAGGACCATGGAGCATCAATATATTCATGGCCTTTTTTTCTCTTTATTCCACAGCAGAGGCTGCCCGACAGCAGCAGCATCAGCAGCAGCACCACAGCAGGACACCATGTCTTCTTCTTCTGGGAGCCCTCCCTCGCATCGTCAGCGTTTACAGGTTAAAAAAAATGTTTGTTTTTTTTATTCACAATCCATCTCTGTGATCTCTATATTAATTGCATTATTTTTTATTTATACTAGGAAACTGAAGCTGAAGAGGAGCTCCCAGAAGTAGAATGAAGGGGTGGAAAGATACCCGGAGTGGGCTCGCATTTCGTAAGTTTCCTGCATGCATCGCTGAAACACAACATCACACTACACGCAACACATAGAAAACAATTTAGTACAGACATCGCACTGCACCCAACACATATGCCTACATCCAAGCACATAATTTTTTTTTTTTATAGTCTTCTGAATCTGGTGCTCGGCCAAGAGTCTCGCAGTGCCTCCCAGGGTCGTCGTCGTGAGCGACGCGGCAGTCTCCATCGTGTAAGTATAACTATACATTTTTTGGGGTTTATTTTTTTTATTTTTTTTTCCCTTTTTTTTTCCTTGGTAGTTTGGAGACTAAAGTATTTTTTTCTCTTTTTCTTTAACAGGCTTCACAGCGTGCTCCCGACTCTGACGATGAGGAGGGGGGGATCGACGTGGACCTCCTCATCGATTAGGTCAGAGAAAGGGAGCCACTGTGTAACATGGGGGACCGCCGCCATGCTGATCTAATTGTGACCCGTCTGCTCTGGGAGGAAATCTGCTCACTACTCATGGACTGCTGGGAGGACTTCGATGCTCGGGCCCAGATTGAAGAGTGTAAGTATATACAGTTCAGGTTGCTGGACGTAAAGCAGTGTTTCCCAAACTCCAGTCCTCGTGGCCCCCAAGGGTCATGTTTTCAGGATTTCCTTTCGTGCAACACTATGGAAATCCTGAAAACGTAACACATGGGGGCTGTGAGGACTGGAGTTTGGGAAACACTGATATTGTATGCTAACCAATTTATGCTTTCTCATTTCAGGGGAGAGAATTGTGAAGCGGTGGTGATCTGTGAGGGATCGCTTCAAGAAGGAATTCAACAAAGAGATGCGGGCCCCGAGTGGAACTGGAGGACGCAGGAGCAAGTACAAGTAGGCACGAGCCCTGTTGTTCCTCCGGGCAACAATGGTCACCAGGAGGTAAATATTACACACCAAATGTAAAAAAAAATGTTAACATGTCTAACTAATTTTTTTTCAGCCAGGGCCATTCAATATCAGTATATTAATTGTATTTTTTCTTTTTATTCCACAGAACGGTGCACAGCACTCAGGAGCCTGCAGAGTTGGACCCTTCTGGAGCGATCCCTCAGGAGTCCGCCATCAAGGGACACTTCGACCTCGCCGGCCCATCTGCACCTTCCCAGCCTTCCCAGACACGTGAGCCCTCTGTCTCCTCCACCAACGCTGGAGCATCGTGGCCAAGTGTATTGCATGAGGCTACTGGTCAGGAGATAGCTTTCCCTTTACCCCAGCCTTCTGCCGCTGCCACCTCTAGTACACCTGTGGCTATTGGGCGGCAGCGGCAGAGGGGTCAGGAAAGGAGCTATGCGCCCAAGTTCTTGCATCTTAATGCATCTTTCCAGAACTGTCTTAAAGTCTTGTCAGAGCAAATGGCCACAGGCTTTAATCAGCTTAACTCCAACATTCTGGAGGTAAAGACACTTCTGCAATCCACGCATTCAGAAGCAAGAAGTTCTCCAAACCACAGCTTTTTCAGGTCTGTAGTCGAGCGCATGGATACACTATCTCCTAGCCAGCAGATGCATGTAATGCATGCTCACCATGCTGCTCTACCGCAGGTTACCTCCCAACTTTCTCCACCGACCCCAGTCATTCCTCCTACACCTGCCCCCCCTGCCACTGTCCCTCCGCCCCTCCTGTCCAGTATCAGCAAAATCCCCAGAACCAGCAACCTCCCCAGTATCAGCAACCTCCCCAGTACCAGCAACCTCCCCACTTCCAGCAACCTCCCCACTTCCAGCAACCTCCCTACTTCCAGCAACCTGCCCCGTACCAACATCCTTCCCGTACCAAGCTCTCCCGTACCAAGCTCCTACTACATCTGCTCCTACAGTCCCTGCCCAACCCTCCTCTCCACCACCCACCTGTTCTGCCTCCCACATGTCCACACGTTCCATTTCTTTTTCCTCCCCTTCACCTCTTTTACCTGATCCTTCCCACCACCATCACAGTCCGCTCGCCACACTCCCAATATCGAAGTGTCCCGCAGCCCCTCCAGCAGTATCTCCACCCCACACTACATAAATTTGTGAATGTAAATAAAAAACAAACTTATGTTTGTAAAATATTTTTTATTAAAAAAATTTTGTGACATGACATTGAAAAAAAATATGAAGAAACATTTAATTCACTGTAAAAAAAAGATGTTAAAATAAACATTTTTATTACATACAATAAATGTAAAATTGGTTGATTAAAATTGTTGTCTGTCATTTATTTCTAAGGTAAAATAAAGGTAAAATGTATTGGGTATACAATACCAGGTACCGTATTTTTCGGACTATAAGACGCACTGGACTATAAGACGCACCCAGGTTTTAGAGGTGGAAAATAGGGAAAAATATATTTGAAGCAAAAAAATGTGGTAAAATATTTAATAACATAAATAACATACTATTATATGAGGTGTTATTATATATAATAGCATGTTATTATGTAGGAAGCTACAGGTAGAAGATGGTGCTGCGGGACCAGTGTGGTGTCTGTAAACTGCTATGTGAAGACGCTGGAATGTGAGTATAAGGCCGGGGTCACACATGCGAGAAATTTGCACGACTTTTGTGCGAATCTCTCTCGTGAACACCCGGCACTGCCGCTGGCACTCAGACTGGAGCATGTGGCTACATAGAAATACATGCAGCATAGAAATACTTGCAGCCGCATGCTCCGGTCCGAGTGCCAGCGGCAGTGCCGGGTGTTCATGCGAAAAATTCGCACAAAAATCGTGCAAATTTCTCGCATGTGTGACCACGGCCTAAGAATTGGGGCACAGGGCTTAGATTTAAAGCCACACTCCAGGACTGATAACACTGGAGTGCTGCTTTAAGATCCCATGGGAGAACTATAACTCTCAGCATGTCCTGCAGATCCTATGGCATGCTGGGAGTTATAGTCCACCACAGAATGGCAGAGTGCTTTTTTATGTGCTGTATTTACTAACCTTTTAATTAATTCTCTGTTTGTACAGTGTGTCTGAAGGACCTGTGATGACATCATGAAGAGGCAGGGCTTTGTGTGGTCATGTGATGCTCCAGCCCGCCCTCTTCATGACCTCATCACAGGTCCTCCACAGGAGCATTCAGCATCGCATCAGCACAGCCCCCAGGTTGTCAGGTATGCGATGCCTCCTGCTGTACTCTGCTCCTGCTGCCTCCTTCTACTTCCCACACATCTCCCGGCTGCTGCAGGAATCAGGCGCTGGGGAACCATGTGGCTCTGTCATTGGCTGCTCCCCGCCCACTGCTCAGCTGATAGGTGGGTGGGGAAGCGGCTAATTAATATTCACTGCACTTAAGTATCAGGACCAGTGGTTTCCCCAGCCCTGGTTTCCCATTCCACCACTGCCCCCTGCCCCCGTCACCACATGTTACATTCTGACCATAAGAAAGACGCACCCACACTTTCCTCCCAAATTTTGAGGAAAAAAAGTGCTTCTTATGGTCTGAAAAATACACAACACAACAAGGTACACAACTTTGGTTAAAAGGTGAAATACTTTGGTAATACACAATCAGGGACACAACTTTGGCCAAAAGGTAAAATACTGTACATAATCCACAGCAAGGTAGACAACTTTGGTTTGCAAAGGTATACTGTGGGTACACGAGGTACAAAGGTCACAAAGCAATTTATTAAACTCTGTCATCCTGCCAATCTAGTCTTCCTTCAGGTGACATAAAGTATTCGGCAAATTTGTCCCTCATTCTGGAAACAGTCACAGAACTTCTATCGGTAATGTTCTGGTAATCATGCAAGGTGGTTTCTTCAGAGTTGTCCTCAATGGAAATTGGTTCTTTGCAGAGATAACAAAATTGTGCAGGACCACACAAGCTTTGATAACCTAGTCCACAGTTTAAGTCTTGAGGTTGATAGCAGTCAATAGAACACGCCATTTGGCTGTCAGAATACCAAAAGCGCACTCCACCATTCTTCTGGCTCTGGTGAGGCGGTAATTGAAAATTCTTTTTGTTGGTGTCAATCCTCTGCTGGAGTACGGTTTCAGCAGGTGTTCTGACAGCTGGAAGGCTTCATCCCCTACACAAACAAAAGGTATAGGTGGGCCAGATGTTTGAGGCAGCGGTCTAGGGGTGGGAACTGGAAGGTGTTTCCATAGAGCTGACGGCCCATTGCTGACAGTTTGAAGACTTGTGAGTCATTGGAGCGGCCATAGGCCCCAATATCAACAGCAATAAATTTGTATTCGGCGTCAGCGATGGACATTAGGACAATTGAAAAATATTTTCTGTAATTAAAATATTCGGATCCAGATCCTGCTGGCTTGACAATCCGGATATGTTTCCCGTCCACAGCGCCCAGGCAATTAGGAAACTGACTGTTAGGGTCTGCAGAACGCACCAAATAAATATAAATAGTGGGTGCGTTCGCAGCCCGGGGTCCACCGTGCAGGCCGAGCCTGCTGCTAGTAAGATGGCGGTAAAGGCGAACTCTGTTACTTTACAGAGTCGCAAACATAGATGCTGTGGCACTGTATGACAGTATAAGTAAACTCTGTTACACCACAGAGTCACTGCGGCAAAGCCGCCGAGATAGCTGCTGTGTCCTGTTAATACCACAGGGCTACACAGATAACTGCTGTGCGGATAGCAGTCCGTGGTCATGCAGTCAGCAACACAAACACCTCCTCACCGGAGAAGCCGGTATTCTAGGGACTTATTTCAGCCAAGCCCTGAAAACGTGCATACGAATCTCCTCACCGGAGGTGCCGGTATTCTAGGGGCTTATTTCAGCCAAGCCCTAACCACATGCGTGCATGATCACACTGGCGCTAAGCACATAATGCAATTGATACTAGCGCATGGCCGCAAGGCCATGCAACCCTTTTATAGTAGCAACTACAGGACCTGCAAGAAAAATTTCTCAGGGTGTCCTCGTAGCTCCATGTATAGTGTAGAATACACCCCACGCGTCATTCTTTGGGCTGTGATAGGGTGGATCCAGAAACGTCGTCGCCGCTGATGCATAATGCGCTGCTGTCTCTTTTTCTCCTTCTACAGAACAATCGGTTTCAGATGATTCGCCTCCACTGTGAAATCCACCAAATTCTTCAGAATGTTTCCTATCACAACGTCCATCTTCACCAGCCACTTGCTCTTCTCTCCAACCTGCACTTGCTGCTCTACAACCTGTCAAAGGTGGGCTGTAGGAACAGTGTATTTATAGGTTTTCAGTAGCCAATCACGTTTGGAAGCCACCAAGGGGCGTTTTTAAAAATCCGTCGTAATCCGTCGAAAAACTGATAAAAAAACGGATGAAACGGATGTGACGGATCCGGTTTTCGGCCAGATCCGCTAGACAGATCCGGCCGAAAACTGGATTCGTCTCATCCTTTTTACTTAATATTAGCCAGATCCGGCGATCCGGGGCGACGCCGGATAGCGCCTGACAGCAAAAAACTGATGTGTGAAAGTAGCCTAACTTGAAGTTCCTGCGTCTTAATGAAGAATAAGTCTAGCACCTCTAATGATAGTCTGATTTGTGCCGCACTCTACACCTGAAGAAGAAAGATGATAAATATAGACTAAGGGCCCAATTTATCAAAGCTTTTACGCCACTATTATGGCTGAAAATGCTTTGAAAAGTCACATAATTTTGGCGCACAAGGAGGATGTGCTAAAATTGTGCATCTTTTGGCATTCTCAGGCTTTTTTTACCCCGCTCTGACTAAATGGGCAGAGCTGTAGAGGGACAGATGCTTGGCGACTACTGCTCGTCAAATTCATGATGAGCACAGTGTTCGCTATACTACAAACCATATTCCAGTGAGGACTAGAGCAGTTTTTGTGGTGAAGTGTACACAGGGGTGTACAACACTGATCAAACACTCATGATTCATAAAGTTGCTACTCCTCTTTATGAATCTGAACCGTCTGACTCCAGTCCATCTGATCATAAAGATAGGTGTGAACAATGCCAGTCTTGATGAATTGAGCCCTAAGACCTAATTTGTATTACTGTACACTGAATTTCATCTTCTCAGTTTGTGTTTTCGAATGCAAATTCTGCATATTATAAAAAGTGGTTTTAAAGACTTAATCTTGGCTTTCTCCTTTAAGTCGTAGACCTGCATTTTGACTTCATGTTTTATATTTGGATTGGTGCTTTTACTTACATGACTGCTTGACAGTAAGAATGACTACCATAGAGCTACCGCATTCTTACTGCCCCAACAAGGTTTGCTAAAAGACTATGGAATTGGTGCCAATCCAGTACTTATCATAAAGCTCTAAATGAAAAAATGAAAAAGTTACACAAACTGCAAAGCATAGACTGCAGAAATATAAATAATAAGCTAAATAATTCATTCAAGGCCAACACTTCTAGATCATACAGTAAATGTAATGATTAATGAAATGTAAACAACAAAGTGGGTTTGAAGAAAATGGGACAATTTTGGATTAGGATTTCAATTAATCAGTTTAGCATTGCTAGATGGAGGGGTTAAATGAAAAGATGAGTGAGCACTAAAATGCTCGGATGCTCTTTACTCGACTCAAGCAATTTCTAATGCTCAATTTATAATTCTCGGATGCTTGTTTTGAGTAATGAGTATAATGAGAGTCAATGGGAAATCCAAGTATTTTTCCAGCAAACTCTAAAAGTTGGTATGGAGGGCAATGAAATTTTTTAAATTTGATGTGAAAAGTGCTATATGAAAGGGGAACAGCATGGAGAAAATCCCTGGAACCATCTGTGACTCCCAGATTGATGCTAAGAACAATGGTGTAACACTTTTACTCCTTTTTAGGACTGACAATAAAACATTCAAAATCAACAAGAAATTAGAGACTGATCATTGTTATCAGAGTGAGCCTATCAGCACTTTCTGTTGGCAGGCGAAAGCACCTGTCTATTATGACCCCCCCAGGTGGCACTAAAAACCTGTTCATACAAAATGCTAGCGCAGGGCAGCACAACACCTCCAAGGCATAGAGGGACAGATCAAGCTAGGTGTTCAGCTTTGTGACTCAATAGCTGAAAGTCGCAGAGGAATTAGGGAGTACTCTGGTTTCATCGGCTAGATATTGTTTAACCATTTTTAGAAACTGAAATTGTCTGCTGTCTCTGCTGTACCTGGTGGGTGTCTCTCTTGCCACTCCTCCTTGGTTGGGCAAGGAAGACTGCCCCAGCTAGTATTGTCTGATGAAATTTTTTTCAACATATTTTCCACGAAAGCTTTTTGTTATAGCGCCATTTCAGAAGACCTCTCTGCCTCATTAAGAAGAGATGCAAAATTCTCCTTGTAGCGTAGGTCAAACAGGTTGAATAACTAGTACTGTTTTTTTGACCAAAATAAATGTAACAAGAGGGTCATGGGAAAGGCAGCAGTAAATAAAGTCTGCCATATGTGCCAAGGTCCCTACAGCCACCATGATGACTACTCTCCATCTCATTCTCCTTCTCTTTGGGAAGAAGCTTGTCTGAGCACTAGCCTCTTTTGTGCTATCAGCCAGCTCCTGTTCCTCCTCTTCCTCAGCCTCCACTTACTCATTGCTACCCAATCTGCACTGAGAAGATGAGATGAGGCTGGGCTGCGTAATATCTCCCTGCCTCATGTTTTCCCCTATTTCCATCTGGTCCGCATGCAAACCTTCATGTTTAATTGTGAGCAGCAACTTTTTAAAATGGCAGATAAGGATAGTTGTGTTGACCATGGTGTCATTGCTGCTCACCATCTCTGTGGAGTCCTCAAAGTCTTGGAGAACCACACAAATGTCAGACATCCATGCCCACTTTTCAGTTGTTATGTGTGGAGGTTGACCAGAACACCAGTGTCCATGCTGGAGCTTGTACTTAATAACTGGCCTCTGCTGCTCACAAAGCCTTTCTAGCATGTGGAGTGTGGAGTTCTAGTGCGGGATCATGTTGCACACCAATCGGTGAGCTGGCACTTGCATGCGCTGCTGCAGAGCTGCTAGAGGAGTGTCAGCTGTTGCCCACATGGCGTATCTTTATTAGAATCTCTGGCAAATCTGGGTAAGTTTTCAGAAAATTTTTATAAACTTCACTTTGGAGATGGAGGATGAGGAGGAGTAGGAGGGTGTGCAGGAACTGATGTAGGAAGTGGATGAAACCCTGATAGAAGTAGCACCATCAATCCTCTGTGTCAGGCACGTGTTCCTTGCTAGAATACGATTTGGCCCCAACCTCCACAATGTTCACCCATTGTGCTCTCAGGGAAACGAAGCGTCCCTGACCACAAGCACATGTTCATGTGTTGCTTTGTAAGTGGATAATTCCAATAACTGCATTGGTAAAGGAACAGGTGATGTTCCTGAACAAGTGCTGATGCAAGTTAGGCATGCCACAGCAGCTGAGGACGGTGTACTGAGAGACTGCTGCTGCTGCCATGAGTCAGCAGAAATCCTCTTTGTCCATAAGCCTAAACCTAAACGGTAACATTTCCACGGCAAGCAGCCTGTAAATTTGCCCGTTTAGCATTTGGGCTTGTGGGTTTGTGGCAGGAAACTTTCTCTTTTGTTCAAAGGCCTGTGATTGGGACCTTTAAATGCTGTGCTAGGACAATGATTTGGAAGTGCCTAATTATCAGAATGTGCAATCAGGAGGCATATGAGCCAGTGTTTTATACAGGGGGTTGGGAAGCACCTAGCACAGGGGAAAAGATAATGGCACCAATCATAGACCCAGATGTTTGTCCCACTGAGTGGGTGCTTAGAATATATGTGCCTTATCATGCTGGTGGTGGTTATACTCTTACTGGTAAGGACCCTGCTGATTTTCGCATGGCAAATTTTTTTTCTGTCTCAAAACTCTCTTTAAAATGTCCTAGACTGTGGAACACCTAACTTGTTGACGAATAAATTCTCGAGTGTTGGTGCTCTGCGTAACAGTTGCCTGCCTTTTACTTCTGGTAATCCCACTGCCTCTTCTTGCCTGTTTTAGTGATGCTGATCCCTCCCCCTTAGTGCTGCTGGCTTTGCTCTACATGCCAGTTTCCCAGGTTGGGTCAGTGACCTCGTCATCCACTGCTTCATCTTTAACTGTTGCACCCTGGTACTCCTGACTTGGTGACTTAACAACAACCTGACTTATTGGCAACTGTGTCTCATCATCATCTTCTTCCTTGGATAAAATTTGCTATTCCCCACCCTCAGCTTCTTGTGGCCGTGGCTGCTCTAAATTTTATGCATTACTAAACAGCATGTCCTCCTGCCACTCTTGGAGCATGCAGGTTTAGAGGCCACTGTGAGGGATCTCACAGAGGAAAGGGGTGTTAACATCGCTCATCTTGGGGGAGGGAAGATAAGGACCCAGCAGGGATCGTCTCTCTGGCACCACCACTTGCCCCAGTTCAGTCAGGGAACTGCACCGAGGGTAATTGGTTGCCGAAAAGGCTTCCCTTATAGGTATGAGTTATTGAACCACTCCCAGTGAGGGGGAGATACATCATCAGCCCAGGCTGGGTATATATATGAACCTCCTGGCCGTCACTATCAGAGTTCTTCACTAAAACAGTACAGTATTTCTGACAACAGGCTTATATCAGGTCAGAAACCAACCCGGGTAGCGTATAATTGACCAGCTGAGCATGTGGAAGTGGAGATTCGTGTATCGAATTAAAAGAGCAACCCAAGATTAATTTTATATTTAATCACCGAAAAAGTGCACAAGAAATATACAGGCATATACATATACATATACAGAACAATATACAAGTATGCAGTCAGGAGTGCAGGACAAAGATAGGGTATAGATAGGTTGCAATTACCGTGTTATGCAGCATGTGACCACAGGGAGAAGCTGATTGACCACAGGTCCAAATATTAGCTACGTGGTACCCTTGGCTGCATCAGGTAATGGACATCCTGCCAGTTGAAGAACTGAGCTCAAAATGAGGAGTTGCCACTTATCTCCTAGGCTGCTTCTCCCACACTTTGCTCACACCCTTGGGCTGTGCAGCCTCTCTCCTCCCATCTCTGAGAATATGATTTTCTGTTCAGAACTGTGGATGGCCCATAACTTTCCGCCACAAGCTCTGAATGGGTCGGTGGTGCCACTACTGGGTTCTGCTGGATTTTATCTGCGCATGGAGACTATAAATGCCTACTATATGTAATTCCTGTTAGCTATGCTTTATAGCTCAATAACGCAGAGTGCTACAGGTGGCTGCCAGACACGGGCGTATGGGGAAGGAATGCCGATTCCGATTATGTGCTCGGCTAGTCTCAGAGATATTGCATTCTTCTATTATAGGCCATTTTCCAGATTCAATACCTCAAAGCCTGCTGTGACTTGTACCATAGTGTCTCCATGTGCTTCAGTCAGACAAAAGAGTTCAGTTTACCTGTAGCTTGCTGTGAATACTTTTCCATCCAAAGATGACAAGAGTATTCTTAGAGTGATACCTTTAATGGCTAACCAGAAAATGAAGGTATCACTCTAAGAATACTCTTGTCGTCTTTGGACGGAAAAGTATTCACATCGATTTTTCTGGCCAACACGGTACCACAATATAATTTATTATTGTACATCCTGTAGCTTGCAGAAGAGTTTGCACGCTGGTGCTAATTGGTGGGGTGCAAGCTTCAAATATGTTTTAATTAAAGATAAACATTGCATGGCTTTTTATGGCCTTGGGGAATGGCCTTGGGGCTGAGTGGTCTGAAGCAAGTATTTTTGGTCCAAGCATATCTTTATGGGGAATTCCATCAGAAATCAAAATGATATTATTCTCCCATATCTCACAGCCACAATCAAGAAATTATATAGTAATGACCTCCTTGTTTGGGATCACTAGTCTCCTGGGACTCAACATGGTGGGAGAAAGGAAGATGGTGAGGATTAAGTGATACAGACTGTAGGCTGGTGAAACTGGACATTGTGGAAGACTTGGTGTTATGGACTGACCTGGGATTGAGTAGTGGTATTGTAACCACTAGGGGAAACACTGGCAGGTAGCTTAGTCAGGGATAGCCAAAGAGTCGGTACACAGGAGCAACAATGTAATCTTAGAATTAAAGAGCAGGTGAAAGGAAGCTTGACTAGAGGCTGCCAGCTCAATAATCTTGCAAGGAAAGGAGTGTTATGATAGGCTTAAATAGGATATGCAGTCAGGGTGGAGCCAATCAGGAACTCAGGATGGAGACAAACAGGTACTACACAGGTGCAAGTATCTGGATTAGCATGGAACTGTCCAGCGAGATAAATAACTTAGAGGGAAGAGTTGCCGCTTGGTGAACTAGAATCATAGAATGGTATAGTTTGAAGGGACCTCCTGGGCTTCTCAAAGCAGGATTCACTAAATCATCTAGACAGATGTCTATCCAGCCTCTGTTTGAAGACTTCTATTGAAGGAGAACTCACCACCTCTCATGGCAGCCTGTTCCACTCATTTATCACCCTAACTGTCAAAAAGTTTTTTCTAATATCTAATCTGTGTCTCCTCCCATTCAGTTTCATTCCATTGCTTCTAGTCTTTCCTTGTGCAAATGAGAATAAAGATGATCCTTCTGCAATGTGACAGCCCTTGAGATATTTGTATACAGCTATTAAGTATCCTCTCAGTCTTCTCTTTTGCAAGCTAAACATTCCCAAATCCTGCAACCGTTCCTTATAGGACATGGTTTGCATACCGGTCACCATTCTGGTCGCTGTTCTCTGAACTTGCTCCAGTTTGTTGATGTCTTTTTTAATATTTGGTGCCCAAAACCGGCCACAGTATTCCAGATGAGGTCTGACCAAAGAGGAGTAGAGGGCAATAATGACTTCACGTGATATAGACTGTATGCTTCTATTAATACATTCTAGAATTGTATTTGCCTTTTTTGCTGCCGCATCACACTCACTAGAGCTGCTGGGATCAAGTTCAGACAGTACTCCCCTTCTTCCAGGATGGCTTATATACATCTCAGTTGCTGGCTTCACTGGATGTCTCTGAGGAAAAGCTCTTGTAAGCCTGGGTGCATTTACGTTGCCCTTCAGCTCCCATGAATTATCTTCTGGTCCGTAATCCCTTCCTTTCAGCAAATATTGTAGGCTTCCTCTAAATCTTCTAGAGTCCAGAGTTTCATCCACAATGTACTCTTCTTCACCATTTACTTTTTCTGGTGGAGGAAGTGGCTGAGTTATTCCTGGAAATGTGTTCACACTGAATGGTTTGAGAATGGATACATGGAACAAAGGGTGAATTTTAAGTCTATTAGGAAGTTTTAAATAGAAACCAACTGGGTTAACTTGTGCAGAAATTTGAAACGGTCCTATGAATTTTTTACTCAATTTAGAAGACGGAATGTTCGTTTGTAGAAAGCCAAACCTTGTCACCGACCTGAAGGGTAGGAAGGACTTTGCAATGTCTATCTGCTGTTTCTTTGTAATCTTCTTGGGCCTTTTGTAACATCTCAGATAATTGTTTTTGAGCTATCTACAACTCTGTAAGTCTGTTTGTAACATCTGTAACCAAAGTATTAAATGGAAGATTACAAATAAATACTAAGATGTAAGACATAGTTAGCAAAAAATGAACTATGTTTGGAGTTACTATAAGCAAATTCTGCTGTTGGCAAATAGTCCAACCAGTCGTTCTGTAGGTAAGAATTAAAACATTGCAGGTATTGTTCGAGGGTTTGATTTGTTCTTTCAGTCTGCCCATTGCATTGAGGGTGGAAGACAGTAGACAAATTAACAGTAACTCCTAAAGCTGTACAGAAGCTTTTCTAAAATCTTGATGCAAACTGAACATCTCTATCAGAAATGACAATGCCAGGAATTCCATGCAACCTAAATATTTCTTTGACTATTAATTCTGTGGTTTGTTCAGAGGTAGGAATACCTTTAGTTGGTATAAAATGGGCCATATTTGTGAGCCGATCCACCACAAGGATAATAGCCATTTCTTTAGATGGAGGTAGGTCCTCAATAAAATCCATTGAGATTGATCCCCACGGCCTGGATGGAACTAGAAGAGGTTGAAGGAGTACTAGAGGTAAATATCGTGGCATCTTGTTCCGTGCACATGTTAAACAGGAGGAAACATTTTTTTCTCACAACATTCCTACAATTAGGCCACCAAAGAGAATGAAACAGTAGTTCTTGCATTTTCATGAATCCAGGGTGTCCTACAAAATTAGAATCATGGACAAGTTTGAGGACTTTAAGTTGAGCAGAATCAGGGACATATGTTTGGTGATTCTGCAACCAAAACCCCTCCTTAAAAAAAGATCGATGCCTTTAGAAGTATGGTTAAGAAAAAAGTCAGTTTGATATCCATTTTTAATTTTCATTAAAAATTCTTTGGAGTCCAGTATTCCCAAAAAATGTTTTGGACGTAGAATGGTACCGTCAGTGTTAGACCTCTTCTGAGGTCCAGATTCAGTTAATATCCTGGACATAGCTTCAGCTTTGCCATTTCTTGAATCAGGCCGCTAAGAATTTATAAAATTAAACCTGCAGAAAAATAAGGTCCAACATGCTTGTCTTGCAGACAACCTCTTAGCTGTAAGGATAAATTCTAAATTTTTGTGGTCAGTAAAAACAGTCATCGGATGATTGGCCCTTTCCAAAAAATGTCTTGATTCAGAAAAGGTGACTTTAATAGCTAAAAGTTCTTTATTTCCAATGTCCTAGTTCATTTCTGCAGATAATTTGGTATGAGAAAGGAATGCACATGGGTGAAGCTGCATTTTGTCCCCAACAACTCCCACCGAAGAGTCTAAGATGTCTACTTCGACAACAAAAGGCAGTTCAGGATTTGGATGGACTAGTAATGGTGCTGAAGTAAAAAGTGTCTTTAGTTTGTCGAAAGTCACTTGTGAATACCTCTGGAGCCCAGAACAAACATTTTGGCTTTCCTTGTGATTAAAGTAATTGGTAAAATGATTTTTAAAAAGTTTTAATGAATCTTCTGTAGAAATTTGCAAATCGTATAAAGCTCTGAACGTCTTTTAAATTTCTTAAGGTAGGCCAGTCAACTACCACTCTGATTTTACTGGGATTCATGCTCAGAGCTTCTGGGGAGATGATATATCCCAGAAATTGAGTTCTGGTTTGTTCGAATTCACGTTTTAAGTTTGATATAGAGATGGCTTGTGCATTACAGTGAATCGCAGGCAATCATCACATGCTTATTGGCTGTATAACAAATGCCAAACATGCTGGGCGGGGATTCGAGTTTGAAATAGAGAAATACAGCTCCGGCTAATGCTCGTAGAGTGTTAAGCACATCCGAGCTCCCAGATACTCAAATAATATCTAAGTATCATCGAGCACGTTCACTCATCCCTAGTTAAATGCTTTGAATAACCCTTCAATAATGTTGTATCCTCATCTCCTCATCTCTGCTCATCCTGCAATGGATGAAATTTACACTTTGGCTTTGACATAAATATTATAACACAAGGCAAATAATTGAAGATCACTGTATTTTTTAGTGCAACTTGCGTCCATTTCCAATATTATGCTAATAAATTAGAATATTCTATGCAGTCATAGATTTTGATGGATATCATTTAACCACACCCACTTATGTTATGTCTTGCCAAAGCATCATAAAACATGTATTTCCCAGCTACTTGCTGCTATAATTTATGAATTTACAATGGTATAAAGAAACTGTATTATTCTCAGTTAGATGTTGATTGGATGAAAACAGTAGGAGATAAATGTTTAAATGAAACTATGGGAAAGGTAATTACATAATAAATCTGATGGAGTTCATAAGAAAAGGATAGTTCATATAAAGAAAAAATGCTTGTATACAATACTGTTCAAAAGTTTAGGCAGATGTGGAAAAAGGCAGAAAAATTAAATGCTTTAAAAAATAGAAGTGTTAATAGTTTATTTTTATAAATTAGCAAAAGTCAAAGTGAATGAACAATAGATCACATGTAAACGTAAATGTAAATCACATAAATATTTGTGTGAACACATGTTGCCTTCAAAGCAGTATTAAGTCTTCTAGGTACACTTATGCACAGTTTTTAAAGAATCTTGGAGAATTAGCCACAGATCATCCATGGATGCAGGGTTGTGCATATCCTCCTGACTCTTCATGCACTAAAAGACAAACTCAATGATGCTGAGATCAGAGCTCTATACTGGTCATATCACCACTAATAGGACTTCTTTTTCGTCTTTACACTGACTATATTTCTTTATTACATTTGTTATTGGCTGTGTGTTTAAAGTCATTGTCCTACTGCAGAATGAACTTGAAATCAATCAGACACCTCCCTGATGGGGTTGCATGATGAAAAACAGGATTTTGGTACTTACCGTAAAATCTGTTTCTCTGAGCGTTCATTGGGGACACAGGAACCATGGGTGTATGTTGCTGCCACTAGGAGGCTGACACTATGCATATAAGAAAAAGTTGGCTCCTCCTCTTCAGTATACAGTACATCCCAATGACTGGCAACAAGTTAATCAGTTAGTGAGAAAGAAGTAGGAGAACAACATGACAGAACCAAACAACAAAACAGACAACTCAATCATAACAATAGCAATCAGAAGAAAGAACAAGAGTTGTAAACATATGGGAGGGTGCTGTTTCCCCAGTGAACGCTCCGAGAAACAGATTTTACGGTAAGTACCAAAATCCTGTTTTCTCTATCGCTTCTTTGGGAGACACAGGAACCATGGGACGTCCCAAAGCTGTCCCTGGGGTGGGAAAAAAAATGGCAGAAAAACTCCATTCAGGTCGGCGAGGTCCTTAATGCCACCTGCAAGATCTTTCTGCCTAGGCTGGCGTCCGCCGAAGCGTAGGTGTGGACCTTGTAAAATTTGGCAAACGTGTGGATGGAAGACCAGGTTGCCGCTTTGCAAAGTTGTAGGGCAGATGCCCCATGGTGAACCGCCCAGGAGGCGCCTACTACCCAGGTGGAATGAGCCTTATTCCCAGGGGGGGCACTCTGTTCTTAACCAGGTAAGCCTCCAATATTGCAGTTCTAATCCAACGCGCAATCGTAGCCTTGGAGGCCGGCATGCCTCTCCGCGCCCTGTCTAGAATGACAAACAGAAGATCAGTCTTCCTGAAGGAAGCAGTCCTATCCAGGTAGATCCTCACTGTCTGGACCAGGTCTAGCCTGTTCAAAGAGCGCTACAGAGAATGAGTCGGAGTCGGACAGTAGGAAGGCAGGACAATATTCTCATTCAAGTGAAAAGTGGAAACCACTTTGGGAAGAAAGGAAGGCGGAGGCCGCAGCACTACCTTATCCTGGTGAAGAACCAGGAAAGGGGGGCAACAGGAGAGAGACGCTAATTCTGAAACCCATCCGATGGAAGTGATCGCCACGAGAAAGGCCACCTTCCAGGACAAAACAGACAGGGGAACCTCCCTGAGAGGTTCAAAGGGAGCACACCTCATAACCTCCAAAATGAGATTGAGGTCCCAGGTGTTAAGGGGACGGTTGCACCAACTTTATTAAATGATAGGCAGCAACCGAACCCTGGGGTCTACGGTGCAGCTAGAGATACTGCGGCCAAACACCCTTCGAGTATGAGTGTGACAACTAGCAACAGAAATATAAAGATATTGCCTGTGAACTTCACATTAAGCAAGATATAGAATTTGCACTATCTCCGTTAACTTCACGGAGAAGTGTTGAAGACTGGCGTAGACATAGCCCTGTTAACAGCACAGAAGCTACTTGCCAGATATTAGATCTGCACTATGTGCTGCAGGCTGGCGTAGATGTAGCTTTGTTAATAGCACAGAAGCCACTTGCCAGATATTAGATCTGTACCATGCGCTGCAGGCTGGCGTAGATGTAGCCCTGTTAATAGCACAGAAGCCACTTGCCAGATATTGGGAAGTGCATGCGACTCATGCCAGGCGTACGTGCTGCCAGCCGGTGTGCCACCTGACTGAGCAATTCTCCTTTAGTTAGCAGGCTAAGCCCCGCCCCCAGCCATCTCATTAATCACATCACTGGTGACGTCACTCGTGACCAATCAGGTGGTGCCAGGTCACCAGATCAGCTGATACCAAACACCAATCACGATCCGCCATATCACGGACATGCTCAGTGCAGGCATTTCAGGACTTAGTCTGTACCAGCCTTTGTTCCCTTCTGTAACCTAGATTTAAGGCTACTATGCACAAAGACTCTAGGAACAGCTCGTACCTCTCGGGTATTAGCTAGGCGCTGGGATCGATGGCGAAGCTGAGCTGCATCTGCCTCAGCCGGGCCTGGATGGGAGACCACAGGCTCCTCGGATCCAAGTTTGGATCTTGCCATCACCCGATGCCTAACATTATCCCCCCCAATTGATGCTTGTATTCCTCAATGAGCAGGGGAGCATGAATACGGTCCACGGGTTCCCAAGTGTGATCCTCAGAAGCATGATTCCTCCAGTGTACCAAATAAAAATTTTTGCCACGAATTATGTTAGACCCCACAATCGCCTGTACCTCGAAATTATCACTCCTGGAGTCAGAATCAAGCTGGGGTTCCGAGAATTTTGTTAGGTGAACAGGTTTAAGGAGCGACACATGGAAGGTGTAATGAATCTTCATGTGCTGGGGCAACTGTAAATGGTACACTACAGGATTTACTTGGGCCAAGATTTTGAAAGGACCAATAAAATGCTGGGCAAACTTAGCAGATTCCCCGTGTCCTCGGGTATTGCGGGCCGCGAGCCAGACCCTGTCACCTGGAGAGAATACAGGGGCTGGATGACAATGAGTGTCAGCCGACTGTCTCATCCGATTCTTGGAGGCCAATAACGCACCTTGCGTATGGTCCCAGACGTCCCACACTTCCATAGCCCAGTCCCTGACTCCAGGCTCCCCAGAGTTAACTGGCATGGGAACCGGAACACTTGGGTGCTGACCATTATTCAACAAGAACGGAGTCTGACCTGTGGAATCCGCCACTGCATTGTTTAGGGCGAACTCTGCCCAAGGAAGCAAAGTAGCCCAATCATTATGGTTGGCAAAAAACAAAATGGAGCAAGTATGTTACAAGCATCTGGTTTGTGCATTCCACCAGACCATTGGTCTCCGGGTGATAGGCAGTGGAAAGATTCAGTTCGATACTGAGCAAGTTACATAATTCTCTCCAGAACCGAGAGGTAAACTGTGGACCTCGATCGCAGACAATCGTGTCAGGCATCCCGTGCAGGCGGAAAACGTGGCGAATAAATAGTGATGCTAGAACCCGGGATGAAGGAACCCTAGGCAAAGTTATCAGGTGAACCATCTTAGAAAAGTGTGTCAGAGACCACCCATATAGTCGTATTACCCCGGGACTTTGGTAACTCAACCACAAAATCTATCCAAATCAGCTCCCAAGGCCTATCCACAACAGGTAACGGATGGAGAAGACCAGCCGGCCTCTGATGGGATGCCTTATTTCTCGCACAGGAGATACACGCCTGGACATACTCCTTAACAATCCTGGAGTAACTGAGGCCACCAATATGACCGTTGGAGAAACTCAGTGGTACGTTTGACTCCGAAATGACCTCCAATCTTAGAGGCATGTGCCCAAGAGAGCACCTCATTTTGTAGATTAGGAGGAACGAACGTCTTCCCGGGTTGAACCTGGTCCAAAGTCACCGGTGCCACCGTCCGCATACTCCCAGGAGGAATGATAAGTCTAGGCTCGTCATCGTCCTCCGTCGTATCCATAGAGCGAGATAAAGTGTCCGCCCGAGGATTCTTTTCCCCTTTTAAAAAGTGGATGGTAAAATTGAATCTGGAAAAGTAGAGTGACCACCGAGCCTGCCTCGGGTAAAGACACTGCGCCATCTGTAGGTACGAGAGGTTTTTGTGATATGAATATACCACGATAGGGTATTTAGCTCCCTCCAAGAGATATCTCCATTCAGAAAAAGCCAATTTGATGGCAAGTAGTTCCTTATCCCCAATCGTGTAATTCCTCTATGCTGGAGAAAAGGTCTTGGAGAAGAAGAGACATGGTGTTCTCCGACCCTGCCCATTCTTCTGGGAAAGAACCGCTCCTGCTCCTACAGGGGAGGCATCGACCTCCAGAAAAAATGGCCTGTCGACATACGGGCGATGAAGAACGGGAGCTTTAGAGAAATTAGTTTTAATCTTCCGAAACGCCTCGGATGTCTCCTCAGACCAATTCTTTGGATTGGCACCTTTCTTTGTCAAAGCGGCTAAAGGAGCCACCAGCGTAGAAAAATGAGGTATAAACTGCCGGTAGTAGTTTATAAACCCCATGAAGCGCTGTACCGCCTTAAGTGAATGAGGCTCTTGCACATTCTGTACCGCTACTAGCTTTTGTGGATCCATGGCCAAGCCCTTACTGGATACAATGTACTCCAGGAACGGTAGAGACTCCTGTTCAAATTGGCATTTCTCCAGCTTACAGTACAGAGAATTTGCTCGCAAACGCTCGAAAACTCTGCAAACATCCTCTCTGTGTGTGGAGAGGTCCAGGGAAAAGATCAGGATATCGTCAAGATATACTACCACGTAGGACAGTAGCAAATCACGAATGATATCGTTGATAAAATCCTGAAAAACGGCAGGGCATTGCAAAAGCCGAAGGGCATGACGAGGTACTCGCAGTGCCCATTACGAGTATTAAATGCTGTTTTCCACTCGTCTCCCTCACGGATCCGTATAAGATTATATGCCCCATGCAGATCCAACTTTATAAAGGTCTTAGCCCCTCGCAACCTGTCGAATAACTCAAATAAGAGGCAGAGGATATTTGTTCTTAATGGTGATGGCAGTAAATCCTCTGTAATCAATACATGGACGTAGGTCACCTCCTTTCTTCTGGACGAAGAAAAACCCCGCTCCAGCAGGAGAGACCAATTTCCTGATAAACCCCCAAGCCAGGTTCTCCTTGATGTATTCGGATAGGGCCTGGGTCTCGGGGACAGACAGGGGATAAACTCTACCGCGAGGAGGCTCTGATCCGGGGATCAAATCTATAGCGCAGTCATAGGGTCGGTGGGCAGGCAAGGTCTCTGCAACCTTTTTAGAAAAAACGTCTGCAAAGCACCAATATTGCTCTGGAAGCGCATCCAGACCGGTCGATGGGTCTTAGACTACCTTCCGGGTTGATGCCATTAAAAACACTGGGAAGCACACTTCTCACCCCAGGAATAAACAGCCCCGTGTTCCAGTTTATATGTGGATTGCCACTACGTAGCCATGAAAGACCCAATAGCACCTCATCCAATCCACCAGGAAGAATAAGGAACGAGATATCCTTCCAGTGACCCTGAGGAAACGACATGGTGAGGGGAATGGACTGGTGAGTAGTGTTGAGCGATACTTTCCGATATCCAAAAATATCGGATCGGAATGGTATCGCCGATATCACTAAAATATCGGCGATACCCGATACCGATACCGGAAGTCCCATGTAAGTCTATGGGAACAAAATATCGCAACTAAAAAAACCCTTTCTTTCGTTGTAAACACAAAATATACACACATAGAATACATATATATATATATATATATATACATGTCATTGTGACATATATATATACATATATGTATAGTTTATACACTTCTACATAGTAAAATAGCCTCTGATTCAATTGCCGGGTAAAGCCGGCTTCTGTGAAAAGACAGAAGCACCCGACATGAAATGACACTTGGTGTACATAGGGTTAACCATGTCTTTTCATGTCGTTTGCTATCTGATTTGCACAAACAATTACATCAGTCTATGTGTGCAAAATTTCACACCTGTAGGGGTTAATTAAAGTTGTAAATTCGTTGTAAAAAAAACGGACTTTTTTGCTACGAATTTACACCTTTAATTAACCCCTACAGGTGTGAAATTTTGCACACATAGACTGATGTAATTGTTTGTGCAAATCAGATAGCAAAGGACATGGTTAACCATATGTACACCAAGTGTCATTTCATGTCGGGTTCTGCATTTTCACAAAAGCCGGCAATTGAATTAGCGGCTATTATACTATGCAGAAGTGTATGAACTATAAATATAAATATATATATATATGTGTCACAAATTCAATGACATGTATATATATATATATATATATGAGGTGTAAAATTGTTTAAAAAAAATGCGTGGGCTCCCGCCCTATTTTCGCAACCAGACAGACAAAGCCAGCGAATGGGGGCAGATAATAATAGCCCAGAGAGGGACCATTATTTTTGGCCCCCCCTGGCTACTAACTTCTGCCCCCAGACACCCCAGAAAAGACAAATCTATAATTAGATTCGCCCTTTCTGGCACTTTGCCCGTCTATTCCCAATTGCCCTGTAGCGGTGGCGAATGGGTTAATATGGGGTTAAAGCCACCTTGCTATTGAAAGGTGACCTTAAGCCAGGTTAATAATTGAGAGCTGTCAATTAGACAACTATCAATTATTAATCCTATTGCATGAAATAAAAATAAAACACACACTTTAATTAAAAATCATTTTAATGAAATAAAGACACATGTTTCTGACCATCTTTTATTTTACTGCAAAAACCATTTCCTGTAATAAAAATAAAATAAAAAAGCAAAATTATTCTTACCTATCCCATGCACAGTCAGGTCCCACGGTGTAATCCTTCAGAAAGGGTTAATGTTTACTGCAGGGACCGCAGCTAATGCTGCAGCCTCACAGTAAACCCCCAAATGAATGAGTTCCTCTCCTGGCTCACAGGAGAGGAAGTGGAAAGCTTAATTGATTGCTTTCCACTTTCACTTCAGGTCAGCCAGGGACACAATCAGTGACGTCAGAGGGAACTGATTAACAAAAATAGGGGTTCCCTTCGAAAAAAAAATGGCGTCGGGTCCCCCTATTTTTGTTAACCAGGCTGATGAAGCAGACTGCTGAGCAGTGGCGTACCGTGAATGAAGCAGACCAAGCAGCTGCTATGGGGCCCGGACAGGTGAGGGGGCCCTCGACGGTCAGGTAGCTGTGCTGACACAGTACTACCAGGGGGTCGGCGGGGGAGGGGGAGCGCAGCTCTTCTATATACTCACCCCTCCTGGTGCGGTCTCTGCAGCCCCTGCTCTTCTCCCACAGTCTCCGACGCCTGTGTTCAGCGGTCAGGTGGTACCGCTCATTACAGTCATGAATACGCACATATTCATGACTTTAATGAGCTGTCCCGCGTGACTGCTGAACACTGGCGGCGGAGACCGTGGGAGAAGAGCAGGGGCTGCACAGACCGCGCCGGCGGAAGGGTGAGTATAAGGGATATTTACCTGTCCCGTTCCACCGTTGCTCGCGTCCTCTTGCTGCAATGTTCAGGTCAGAGGGCGCGATGACGTCGTTAGTGCGCGCCGCGCCCTCTGCCTGATCATTCACTGCTGGAGGACCCCGAAGACAGCGGCATTCAGCAGTGGAGAGAGGACAGGTAAATATCTCAGGTGCCAGGGCCCTGAGCGAGCGGTGACATCGGCACCTGGTGTCACCTCCTGCTCAGGACACCGGCACCTGGCCCCCAGCGACGAAAGGTGAGTATGTCTTTTTTTTTTTTTTGGTTGCAGCAGCTGCGGCAGCATAAGGGCCTATACTATGGAGCATCTATGGGGGCACAATCTATGGGGGCATAATACATTTTTTTGTTTAATGTGTCCCCTCACTGTGCTGGCACTTTACATTTACAATGGCTCTGGGTTTTTTTTTTTGGGGGGGGGCCCATTCAGACTTTTGCTATGGGGCCCCATGATTTCTATGTACGCCCCTGCTGCTGAGGCACGGTATTTAAGGCTGTTAAGGAGCCAATAACCATGGACCTTGCCAGCAGCGTCGGACTGGAGTACCTTGGGCCCACCAGAGAAAAAATATTCTTGGGGCCCACCATCATACTTCCCAACCTTTGAAGAAGGGAAAGAGGGACAAAGGCTGTGGCACGCTGTGCCTGCTGCAGCAAATTTTAGGCCATGCCACGTTGCACCACAGACTGTCCAGGAGTTGGTGGATGCTTTAGTCCAGGTGTGGGAGGAGATCCCTCAGGAGACCATCCATCGCGCTCATCAGGAGCATAGCCAGAAGTTGTAGTGAGGTCATACAGCATACCTCCCAAATTTTGAAGACAGGAAAGAGGGTTAAAGGCTGCGGCGCGCGTAGGGCGCGCTGCAAATTTTAGGCCACGCCCTGACCACACCCATTTAACAGCTAATCACACCCATATCCTGGCCCCAAGCGTACCCATTTAGCACTGCTGATCACACTGACTGGTAATGAGGGCACAGTGGCTGGTACTGAGGAAAAGAAAGAAAGAGCAGCGAGAGAGAAAGAACAAACAGAGAAAGAAAGAGAGGAAAGAAAGAAAAGAGAGAGAGAAAGAAAGAACAGAGATAAAAAAGAACAGAGAGCGAGAAAGAAAGAACAGAGAGCGAGAAAGACTAGAGAGAGAAAGAAAGACTAGAGAGAGAGCCAGAGGCGTAGCTAGGGTTTTGGTTTAGTGGGGGCGAAACTTCTGAGTGGGCCCCTAATCAGAGAACCTCAGCAAATGACCGTGCTGTTGCCAAAAATAATCTATATATAAGAAGACCAATATTGATATTACCGCCATATGGTCTGTGGTAAATAATACCAGTCCTACCGAATATATAATAGATTACAGCACAGGTACAGATAATGACTTACCGCTGATGTTCTTTCTAATGGAATTGTTCACTTTTCATTTCTTTTCCATCTGGCCCAGACCGACATGACGACTTCTCCAACCAGGACTCGACTGCAGAGATTACAACAAAGACACATTTCACTTCTCATATTTTTAGCACTGTCTTGGTCACCAATTGGACTATTCTCAACCTGCACAAACTCCTCATCCTGCTGATACCCCAATACTGAGCCGCTGCTGCCATATGTGTCCCTATTTCTGCACCTGATACCCAATACTGAGCCGCTGCTGCCATATGTGTCCCTATTACTGCACCTGATACCCCAATACTGAGCTGCTGCTGCCGTATGTGTCCCTATTACTGCACCTGATACCCCAATACTGAGCCGCTGCTGCCGTATGTGTCCCTATTTCTGCACCTGATACCCCAATACTGAGCCGCTGCTGCCATATGTGTCCCTATTACTGCACGTGATACCCCAATACTGAGCTGCTGCTGCTGCCGTATGTGTCCCTATTACTGCACCTGCTGTGTGGTTCTGTGTGACCTCTAAATTTTAAAGCACCCCTCTAGAATATAGTAATGCCGGGTGCAAGTGCCCTAGAAAACAATGACCACATTTTGTCCCCTAGACTGTAATAATGCCCTGTGTGCCCCTTTGACAGTCACAGTAACCCGAGTTCCCCAATAACAATAAGTGTCCACTTTACATTTAATAATGTCCCAAGTCTCCCCCTGTACATCTCCCCTATACACAGAATAATGCCCCTCACTGGATATATACTGACCCCTTAACCCCTTCACCCCCAAGGGTGGTTTGCACGTTAATGACCGGGCCAATTTTTACAATTCTGACCACTGTCTCTTTATGAGGTTATAACTCTGGAACGCTTCAACGGATCTTCGCGATTCTGAGATTGTTTTCTCGTGACATATTGTACTTCATGTTAGTGGTAAAATTTCTTTGATATACCTTGCGTTTATTTTTGAAAAAAACGCAAATATGGCGAAAATTTTAAAAATTTTGCAATTTTCAAACTTTGAATTTTTTTTCCCTTAAAATAGAGAAATATGTCACACAAAATAGTTAAGAAATAACATTTCCCACATGTCTACTTTACATCAGCACAATTTTGGAACCAAAATTTTTCTTTGTTAGGAAATTAGAAGGGTTAAAAGTTGACCAGTGATTTCTCATTTTTACAACAAAATTTACAAAGCCATTTTTTTAGGGACCACCTCACATTTGAAGTCACTTTGACGGGTCTATATGGCAGAAAATACCCAAAAGTGACACCATTATAAAAACTGCACCCCTCAAGGTACTCAAAACTACATTCAAGAAGTTTATTAACCCTTCAGGTGCTTCACAGGAGCTGAAGCAACGTGGATGGAAAAAATTAATATTTAACTTTTTAGCCACAAAAATGATCTTTTACAAACTTTTTTTATTTTCACAAGGGTAAAAGGAGAAAATGGACAGATAAAGTTGTTGTGCAATTTCTCCTGAGTATGCCAATACCCTATATGTGGGGGAAAACCACTGTTTGGGCACACGGCAGAGCTCGTAAGGGAAGGAGCGCCGTTTGACTTTTTCAAACTAAAATTGGCTGGAGTTGAGATTGGACGCCATGTCGTGTTTGGAGAGCCCCTGATACGCCTAAACAGTGGAAACCCCCCACAAGTGACACCATTTTGGAAACTAAACCCCTAAGGAACTTATCTAGATCTGTTGTGAGCACTTTGAACCCCAAAGTGTTTCACAAAAGTTTATAATGCCTGGGTGTGAAAAAAAAACAAAACAATTTTCCACAAAAATGATTTTTTAGTCCCAAATTTTTGATTTTTCCCAAGGAAATTGGACCCCAAAACTTGTTGTCCAATTTGTCCTGAGTACGCTGATACCCCATATGTGGGGGGGGGAAGCTGTTTGGGCGCACGGCAGGGCTTGGAAAAGAAGCAGTAACGTTTTGGAATGCAAACATTGATGGGGTCATGTTCCGTTTGTAGTGCCCCAGATGAGCCTAAAGAGTGTAAACCCCCCACAAGTGACCCCATTTTGGAAGCTAGACCCCCTAAGGAACTTATCTAGATCTTTGGTGAGCACTTTGAACCCCCAAGTGCTTCACACAAGTTTATAATGCCCGGGCATGAAAATAAAAAATCCTATTTTTTTCCCACAAAAATTATCTCTTAGTCACTAATTTTTTATTTTCCCATAGGTAACAGGAGAAATTGGACCACAAAATTTGTGGTCCAATTTGTCCTGAGTACGCTGATACCCCATATGTGGGGGGAACTACTGTTTGGGCGCATGGCAGAACTCGGAATGGAAGGAGCACCATTTGACTTTTTCCAACCAAAATTGGCTGGAATTGAGATTGGACACCATGTTGCATTTGGAGAGCCCCTGATGTGCCTAAACAGTGGAAACCCCCCACAAGTGACCCCATTTGGGAAACTAGACCCCCTAAGGAACTTATCTAGATCTTTGGTGAGCAATTTGAACCCCAAAGTGCTTCACACAAGTTTATAACATAGAGCCGTAAAATTAAAAAATTATATTTTTTCCACAAAATTGATCTTTTCACCCCAATTTTTATTTTCCCAAGGGAAACAAGACTCCAAAAGTTATTGTGCAATTTGTCCTGAGTGCGCTGATACCCCATATGTGGGGTAAACCACTGTTTGGGTGCATGGCAGAGTTTGGAAGTGAAGGAGCGCCGTTTGACTTTTTCAACGCAGAATTGGCTGGATGCCATGTCGTGTTTGGAGAGCTCCTGATCTGCCTAAACAGTGGAAACCCCCACAAATGACACCATTTTGGAAACTAGACCCCTCAAGGAACTTATCTAGATGTGTGGTGAGCACTTTGAACCCCAAAGTGCTTCACAGAAGTTTATAACGTACAGCCGTAAAATAAAAATTCTTTTTTTTTTTACAAAAATGATTTTTTAGCCCCCAATATTTTATTTTCACAAGGGTAACAGGAGAAATTGGACCCCAAAAGTTGTTGTCCAATTTGTCCTGAGTATGCTGATACCCAATATGTGGGAGTAAACTAATGTATGGGCGCACGTCGGGGCTCGGAAGGGAAGTAGTGACGTTTTGGATTGCAGACTTTGAAGGAATGGTCTGGGGGAGTCATGTCGCATTTGGAGAGCCCCTGATGCGCCTAAACAGTGGAAACCCCCCACAAGTGACCCCATTTTGGAAAATAGACCCCACAAGGAACTTATCTAGATGTGTGGTGAGCACTTTGAACCCCGAAGTGGTTCACAGAAGTTTATAACGTACAGCCGTAAAAATAAAAAATCCTTTTTTTTTTTACAAAAATGATTTTTCGCCCCCAATATTTTATTTTCACAAGGGTAGCAGGAGAAATTGGACCCCAAAAGTTGTTGTCCAATTTGTCCTGAGTACGCTGATACCCAATATGTGGGAGTAAACTACTGTATGGGCGCACGTCGGGGCTCGGAAGGGAAGTAGTGACGTTTTGGATTGCAGACTTTGATGGAATGGTCTGGGGAGTCATGTTTCATTTGGAGAGCCCCTGATGCGCCTAAATAGTGGAAACCCCCCACAAGTGACCCCATTTTGGAAAATAGACCCCACAAGGAACTTATCTAGATGTGCGGTGAGCACTTTGAACCCCGAAGTGCTTCACAGACGTTTATAACGTACAGCCGTAAAAATAAAAAAAATCCTTTTTTTTTTACAAAAATGATTTTTTCGCCCCCAATATTTTATTTTCACAAGGGTAACAGGAGAAATTGGACCACAAAAGTTGTTGTCCAATTTGTCCTGAGTACGCTGATACCCAATATGTGGGAGTAAACTACTGTATGGGCGCACGTCGGGGCTCGGAAGGGAAGTAGTGACGTTTTGGATTGCAGACTTTGATGGAATGGTCTGGGGGCGTCATGTCGCATTTGGAGAACCCCTGATGCACCTAAACAGTGGAAACCCCCCACAAGTGACCCCATTTTGGAAAATAGACCCCACAAGGAACTTATCTAGATGTGTGGTGAGCACTTTGAACCCCGAAGTGCTTCACAGAAGTTTATAACGTACAGCCGTAAAAATAAAAAATCCTTTTTTTTTTTACAAAAATGATTTTTTCGCCCCCAATATTTTATTTTCACAAGGGTAACAGGAGAAATTGGACCCCAAAAGTTGTTGTCCAAATTGTCCTGAGTACGCTGATACCCAATATGTGGGAGAAAACTACTGTATGGGCACACGTCGGGGCTCGGAAGGGAAGTAGTGACGTTTTGGATTGCAGACTTTGATGGAATGGTCTGGGGGCGTCATGTCGCATTTGGAGAGCCCCTGATGCGCCTAAACAGTGGAAATCCCCCACAAGTGACCCCATTTTGGAAAATAGACCCCACAAGCAACTTATCTAGAAGTGTGGTGAGCGCTATGAAGCCCCAAGTACTTCACAGAAGTTTTATAACATACAGCCGTAAAAACAAAAAAAATCATTTTTTTTTTTACAAAAATGATTTTGTCGCCCCCAGTTTTTTATTTTCCCAAGGGTAACAGGAGAAATAGGCCAAATTGCACAATAACTCTTGGGGTCCAGAGTATGCTGATACCCCATATGTGGGGTAAACTACTGTTTGGGCGCATGGCAGAGCTCAGAAGTGAAGGAGCACCATTTGACTTTTTCAACGCAGAATTGGCTGGAATTGAGATCAGACGCCATGCCACATTTCGAGAGCCCCTGATGTGCCTAAACAGCAGAAACCCCCCAATTCTAACTCCAACCCTAACCCCAAACACCAATAACCCTAGTCCCAACCCTAACCACAAACCTAACCCTAACACACCCATAACCCTAATCCCAACCCTAATCCTAACGTTAGCGCCAACCCTAACCCTAATACTAACGTTAGCGCCAACCCTAACCCTAACTTTAGCCGCAACCCTAACCCTAACGGGAAAATGGAAATAAATACATTTTTTTAATTTTATTATTTTTCCCTAACTAAGGGGGTGATAAAGGGGGGTTTGATTTACTATTTATAGCGGGTTTTTGTGATTGGCAGCTGTCACGCTAAAAGATGCTTTTTATTGCAAAAAATAGTTTTTTGCATCACCACATTTTGAGAGCTATAATTTTTGCATATTTTGGCCCACAGAGTCATTTGAGGTTTTATTTTTTGCGGGACGAGTTGACGTTTTTATTTGTACCATTTTTGAGCACGTGACATTTTTTGATCGCTTTTTATTTCGATTTTTGGGAGGTTAGAATGAACAAAAATCAGCAATTCATGAATTTCTTTTGGGGGAGGCGTTTATACCGTTCCTTGTGTGGTAAAATTGATAAAGCAGTTTTATTCTTCGGGTCAGTACGATTATGGCGATACCTCATTTATATTATTTTTTTAGGTTTTGGCGCTTTTATAGAATGAAAACAATTTTATATAAACAATCATTATTTTTGCATCGCTTTATTCTGCGAGCTATAACTTTTTTATTTTTTTACTCATGATGCTGTGTGACAGCTCGTTTTTTGCGGGACAAGATGACGTTTTCAGTGGTACCATGTTTATTTATATCGGTCTTTTTGATCGCGTGTTATTTCACTTTTTGTTTGGCGGTATGATGATAAAGCATTGATTTTTTGCTTCGTTTTTTTTTTTTAAGGGGTTCACTAAAGGGGTTAACTAGTGGGACAGTTTTATAGGGGGGGTCGTTACGGACGCGGCAATACCAAATATGTGTACTTTTATTGTTTTGTTTTTTTTATTTACAGGAAAAAATGAATTTATTGGGGAATATTTTTTTTTTTTTTTATGATTTTTTTTTACACTTTTTATTTTTACTTTTTTTACTTTTTTACTTTGTCCCAGGGTGGGACATCACAGTATTTTATCAGATCGCTGGTGTGACAGTGTGCACAGCACTCTGTCACACCAGCGATCGCTCTGGCATCGCTGCAGGCTTCCCCAGCGCCTGCTCTCAGCAGGCACTGAGGAAGCCGCCTCCCTGCAGGACCCCGGCGCCATCTTGGATCCGGGGACCTGGAGGGAGGACGGACCCTCGGAACAGCGCGACACATAGCGCTGCTCTGAGGGTCTCAGGGGAGCGCGCAGGGAGCCCCCTGCCTGCGCGATTCTCCCCTGTGCCCCGGGTACACCGCGATCATGTTTGATCGCGGTGTGCCAAGGGTTAATGTGCCGGGAGCGGTCCGTGACCACTCCTGACACACAGTCACGGGTGTCAGCTGTGATAATCAGCTGACACCCGGCGGCGATCAGCTGCGCTCCCCCCGGGAGCGCAGCTGATCGCCTATGACGTACTATTCCGTCCATGGGAATTAGGTCCAGGGTCACATGGACGGAATAGTACATCTGATGGAATAAAGGGGTTAATGTCCCCAAACTATTTAATGGGTCCAACACTGTATGATGGCTCCTAGATAGCATCCATACAGCATAATACACCAGATAGTCCTCAATATAGTATAATGCACCCCCATAGGCAGCCTCTATATTATAATAAACCCCCATAGGCAGAGTCTATAATATAATGCACCACCATAGGCAGCCGCTATATTATAATGCACCCCCATAGGCAGCCTCTGTAGTATAATGCATCCCCATAGGGAGTCTCTGTAGTATAATGCACCCCAATATGGAGCCTCTGTAGTATAATGCAGCCCCCATATACAGCCTCTGTAGTATAATGCACCCCCCATATACAGCCTCTGTAGTATAATGCACCCCCATTAAAAAAAAAAAAAAACAATACTCACCTCCCGGCTCCTGTGCTGCTCACTGTTCTCCCTCTCAGCGTCTGACAGCGGGTGCCGGCAGGTGATGTCATCGCGCCCGCTGTCAGACACTGAGAGGGGGATTATGGGAGAGAAGGAGCGCTCGCTCCTTCTCTCTCTATGCGGTCAGCTGTATCGGCTGGATGCCGATACAGCTGACCCTCCGATGACGGGTGGGGGGCCCACTGCTGGCACCGGGCCCCCCCAACGCCTGTTCAGGCCCCATAGCTTCTGGGCGGCAGAGCAGGAAGATCGATTCTCCCTGCTCTGCCGCAGAATGTAACTGTATCGGCGTGCTAGGAAAAGCCGATACAGTTACTGTAGCGTAGCTCCGGGTGGGCCCCCTCAGAGCGCGGGGCCCGGGGCCACCACCCCCTCTGCCCCGCTACCTATCCTTTCAAATCAGGGCCCACCACGCAGGAGCTGGGGCCCACCGGAGGTTTCTCCGGTGGCTCAGTCCGGCCCTGCTTGCCAGCCTGATAATACCAGGCCACAGCAGTCTGCTTATCTTTGCTGGTTAACAAAAATAGGGGATCCTGACGAAAAAATTTGGCGTGGGGTCCCCCCTATTTTTGTTAACCAGCCAGATGAAGCAGACTGCTGAGGCCTGGTTTTTCAGGCTGGTAAGGAGTCAAGATCCATGGACCTTGCCAGCCTGATAATACCAGGCCACATCAGTCTGCATATCTTGGCTGGTTAACAAAATAGGGATCCCCTCGAAAAAAAATTGGCGTGGGGTCCCCCCTATTTTTGTTAACCAGCCAGATGAAGCAGACTGCTGAGGCCTGTTTTTTCAGGCTGGTAAGGAGCCAAGATCCATGGACCTTGCCAGCCTGATAATACCAGGCCACAGCAGTCTGCATATCTTGGCTGGTTAACAAAATAGGGGATCCCCTCGAAAAAAAATTGGCGTGGGGTCCCCCCTATTTTTGTTAACCAGCCAGATGAAGCAGACTGCTGAGGCCTGGTTTTTCAGGCTGGTAAGGATCCAATATCCATGGACCTTGCCAGCCTGATAATACCAGGCCACAGCAGTCTGCTTAGCTTGGCTGGTTAACAAAAATAGGGGATCCCCTCGAAAAAAAAAACGGCGTAGGGGTCCCCTATTTTTGTTAACCAGCCAAGTAAAATGCAGACTGCTGCGACCTGGTATTAAAAGACTGTCAAGGCCCATGGATTTTGGCCCTCAACAGCCTGATAATACCAGGCTACAGCAGCCCCACATTTGGCGCATCAAAAGATGTGCCAATTGTGGCACTTTACCCGGCTCTTCCCACTGCCCTGTAGCGGTGGCAAGTGGGGTAATAAGGGGTTAATGTCACCGTTGATTGCACGGTGACAATAAGCCCGGTTAATAATGGATAGGCGTCAATAAGACACCGATCCATTATTAATCCCAAAGTTTTTAAATGTATAAAAAAAGACAAAGCAAGAAAAAAGTCTTTTAATGAAATAAAAGAGACAACACAGTTTTCATTTCTTTTATTATACTCTCATTCCTGCGACGCCATCAATCTCCTGTAAAAAAAGGAAAAAAAACAAACCAACAGTATACCACCTGTCCGACGCAGTCCATAGTAACGAGTGTCCCACGACGATCCAGCTCTGCTACCTGTCATCGCGACGCAGCACAGCTGATTACCTGCTTCCCCGGCGGTGACGTCATCGGACTGACTGCTTTACGGCCGGGATTACCCAGCAGTCACTGCAGTTATCGCGAGAAACTGCATGTGACCGCCGGGAAAAGATGATGGCGGCCATCAAGCAGTCCAGGCCGTGACCGCCGGAGATCTTCTGCCAGGTAAGTGCCGCTGACTCCTGACAGACCCGACCGACGGACACTGACAGTGACAGTGACAATTCCGATTCCGGTATCCGATAAGACGACAATATCGGAACTCGGAATCGAAAGTCCGATACAGCTAATATCGGCCGATACCCGATATTTGCAGTATCGTATCGCTCAACACTACTGGTGAGTGATTTGTGTGTCTAACATGAAACCGTTGACTACCCTGATGTTTATTGGTCTGGACAGTAACTCCATAGGAATGGTGTGCTTCTGGGCAAAGGTTGATGACAAAAAATTGCCATTGACCCCAGAATCCACCATCGCCTTGGCAGAAACCGTGGTTGTTCCAAAGAGCAACGTCACTTTATAGGCTAGTCTGGAGGAAGAAGTCTCTGAATCTAACACACCTCCTCCAACGGTGGTTAGACATTCTCGTTTCCCGACCACTTGGAACCCTTATTATTGGGATACTCCAAGAGATGTGCAGGATGTAAATGAGGAGGCCTATTTCTAGTCCGGGATATATTCATAGGCTCAGGTTCTATGTTGTGCACCACGGGTTTGGAAATGGGTCTAGAGAATGATGGTGCCAGCCGAAACCGAGGTTTAGAAGCCTCTAGTTCCAACTTGCGTTCTGAATGACACAGATCTATGCGGTTGGCAAGAGTAATTAACTCTTCCAGAGAGGTTGGAATCTCCCTGGTGGCTAGAGCATCCTTTATATGCCCAGCCAGACCCCTCCAAAACCTCGGGATTAGCGACAGCTTGGACTAATCCAATTCAGCCACTAGAGTTCTGAATTGGATGGCATAGTGACTGGCAATGGTCGACCCCTGCACTAATGCAAAAAGCTTAAGAGCCGTATCATGTGTAACCTGAGGACCGAGGAACACACTTTTTAGGGTTCTTAGAAAGAGACCCACATTGGCCACTACCGGGTCACTCCGCTCTCAAAGAGGAGTAGCCCACTCCAAGGCCTTGCATGTAATTAGTGAGATAACAAAACCCGCTTTAGCCCTTTCGGAGGGGAACCGTGCCTACATCACTTCTAGCTGAATGGAGCATTGATTAATAAACCCTCTGCAGGATCTGCTGTCACCAGAAAATTTTTCCGGTAGAGCTAAAGGCAGTAATGGAACTTTAGCAGCTACCGCAGCATTCACAGCAGCAGTGTGTACGAGACTTGCAGCTTGTGAAGCTGCCTGAGTAGCTACTGCAGTGACATCAGCAACCGGAGCGGTCTGCTCCAGAGTCCTAAGTCTGGCCATTAGTTGCTGAACGTAGCGCTGCAGCTGCTGGTTGTCAGCCATGGTCGGCTAGACCCTGGTGGTCAGATACTGTTAAGTGGACGGTTGCACCAACTTTATTAAATGATAGAGAGCAACCGAACCCTGGGGTCCGCGGTGCAGCTAGAGATGCGGCGGCAGAACACCCCTCAAGTATGAGGGTGACAACTAGTAACAGAAATATAAAGATCTTGCCTGTGAACTTCACATTAAGCAAGATATAGAATTTGCACTATCTCCGTTAACTTCACGGGAGAAGTGCTGAAGACTGGCGTAGACGTAGCCCTGCTAACAGCACAGAAGCTACTTGCCAGATATTAGATCTACACTATGTGCTGCAGGCTGGCATAGATGTAGCTCTGTTAATAGCACAGAAGCCACTTGCCAGATATTAGATCTGCACCATGTGCTGCAGGCTGGCGTAAATGTAGCTCTGTGAATAGCACAGAAGCCACTTGCCAGATATTAGATCTGCACCATGCGCTGCAGGCTGGCATAGATGTAGCCCTGTTAATAGCAGGCGATGCACAGGATACGTGCCCCACAGTCTGCTCGGGGTGCATAGCTATCCCTTTGTCAGAGACAGATTGCACTACGATAGCTACCTGCATAGCATTTATTAACCTGCCTAAAGGACCTGTGCTACTTAGCTGAGCTAACTCTGGCATCGGCAGGTCCTGGAGAGAGAAAGCTAGAGAGCATTTGGAGCCCAAATTCGGGTACGTCACACATGTGCACTACCAATTTGGTATGATCTGACCGCACCCGCCGTGGACAGACAAGCTATTAAGGGCTAAGCCCCGCCCCCAGCCATCTCGTTAATCGCATCACTGGTGACGTCACTCGTGACCAATCAGGCGGTGCCAGGTCACCAGATCAGCTGATACCAAACACCAATCACGGTCCGCCATGTCACGGACATGCTCAGTGCAGGCATTTCAGGACTTAGGCTATAACAGCCTTTGTTCCCTTCTGTAACCTAGATTTAAGGCTACTATGCACAAAGACTCTAGGAACAGCTCGTACCTCTTGGGTATTAGCTAGGCGCTGGGATCAACGGCGAAGCTGAGCAGTATCTGCCTCGACCGGGCCTGCATAGGAGACCACAGGCTCCTCCGATCCAAGTTTGGATCCTGCCGTCGCCCGATGCCTAACACCAGGGGTCCACAGGATTCCAGTACGGGGGAAGCATATGCGCCACTCCCTGAAAGAAAGTCTTGACTTGAGAATGAGATGCCAAGGACTTCTGAAAGAGGATAGAAAGGGCTGACACTTGCCCTTTTAGTGTGCCAAGAGAGAGGCCAGAATCCAGTCCCGTTTGGAGAAAAGCTAAGATAGCTGGGAGCGATAACTTCACTGGCGGGGTGACATTGGACTCACACCAGCGAAAATAGGCCTTCCAGGTTCGATAGTAGACTCTAGAAGATGACAGTTTTCTGGCCTGGATCATGGTGCGAATCACCCGATTGGAGAACCCAGATGCTCTCAATACCGTGGTCTCAACAGCCACTCAGTCAAATTGAGCTACCGAGAACACGGGTGGCAGATCGGACCCTGTGACAGAAGATCTGGCCTGTCTGGGAGTCTCCAGGGGGCATCTGCCAGGAGATTGACAATGTCTGCGAACCAAGACCTTCTGGGCCAATCTGAGGCGATCAGAATAACCGGCACCCCTTCCGCTTTGATCTTCTTCAGCAGTCTGGGAAGAAGGGGAAGGGGTGGGAACAGGTAGGGAAGAGTAAATTGCGATCAGGGTCTGGCCAGAGCATAGGCGTCCAACGCGAGAGGGTCGCGGGACCTGGAGACGAAACGTGGAACCTTCCTGTTCAGCCGGGACGCTATAAGGTCGAAGGCAGATCTGATGGAAGACCTCCTGATGCAGGGACCATTCTCCTGCCACGAGACCCTCACGGCAGAGGAAGTCAGCGGCCCAGTTGTCCACGCCAGGAATATGCACAGCGGATATTGCCAGAACCGTCGCCTCCGCCCAGAGAAGGATCCTGGAAACCTCAGCCATCACCAGGGAACTTCTGGTCCCTCCATGGTGATTGATGTACACCACCGCTGTGGCATTGTCCATCTGAATTCTGACCAGCAGGCCCCTGAGAAGTGTTTCCCAGTGAAGGAAGGAGAGAAAGATGGCCCTGATTTTGAGGATGTTGATCAGTAGAGAAGATTTCTGTGCCGACCAATGACCCTGAGCCGTCAGGTGGCGAAAAAACTGCCCCCCAGCCCAGAAGGCTGGCGTCCGTCGTTATAACATGCCAATGGACTGACAGAAAGGAACGGCCCTGGGGGATGAGAGGGTATGACAACCACCAGTTGAGAGACTGCTTGACTCTGAGAGGGAGACGAAGCGGACAATCCAACGACAGGACAGACCTGTCCCACTGAGACAGGATAGCTCGCTGAAGGGGTCTCAGGTGAAACATGTGCAAAAGGAATTGCCTCTGAGACTGCAACCATTCTGCCCAGCACCTTCATTTCTGACCAATAGGGAACGAAGCTGAGGGCCTGTGCGACCTCAATGCTGAAGAACTGCTGTTTTCTCCTTGGGGAGAAACACCTTCGCTTGACGGGTGTCGAACAGCATGCCCAGGAAGACCAGGCGCTGGGAAGGAACAAGGCAGGAATTCTTCTGTTGACGATCCACCCGAACCGAGCCAGGGTGTCGATAACGATGGACAGGCTTTCTTGGGCCTTAGGAAAGGACAGAGCCTTGATGAGGATGTCGTCGATGTATGGAATGAGAAATAGGCCTCTGATTCTCAAGATGGCCATTACCGCCGCCATGATCTTTGTATAGACCCTGGAGCGTACGCAAGGCCGAACGGCAGGGCGACAAATTGAAAGTGGTTCTGCTGCACTGCAAATCGCAGGAACCTCTGATGAGCTTGGCAAATCGGAACGTGGAGGTAGGCGTCCTGATTGTCTATGGAGCACAGAAATTCCTGTGTCTCCATGGAAGAAATTACTGAGAGAAGAGACTCCATCCTGAAGTGACGCAGGCGGACTCTCCTGTTCAGCAACTTGAGAACCAAATGGGCTGAACCGCGCCATCCTTTTCGGCACAACAAACAGGTTTGAATAGAAACCTGTGAAGCGTTCTTGCTCTAGAACTGGGACTATAACCCCGAAAACTGAGAAGAGAGTCGATGGACGCAAAGAAACCCGGGACCAAGGAAAGATCTCTTGGGGACGGGATACGAAGAACCGATCTCGGGACGGGAAGTGAACTCTATTTTGTATCCTGAGGATACTACCTCCCTGACCCATGCGTCTTCCACCAGGTCGAGACAAAAGTCTCTGAAAAGCAAGAGACAACCACCCAGCTTGGGAGAAACGCTGGGTCCTGGATTCGAGTCATGCCGAAGAAGATCTGCCAGATCTTGCCCTGGTGGATCTACCATGGGAGTTATGGGAACACCAGGAAGGAGTGGGCCTGAAGGAAGCCTTCTTCTTGGTCTGGCGATTCTGCGGCCTGCGCTGACCGGAAGAATCCTCCGACGCCAGAAAAACGGCGAAAGGGCAGAAAGGAGCGGAATTGCCGCCTTTAAACGGGTCTGCGAGGCTTGGACTGAGGGAGGAGAGAACTCGTGCCTCCTGTTGACTCCTTAATTATCTGATCCAACCTAGAGCCGAACAGACGTCCTCCTGGAAGGGAAGGCCTGTGAGCGACTTCTTTGAAGAAAGATCCACTTGCCATGCTTTAAGCCAAATGTTTCTCCGGATGGTTACAGAATTGCTGGATGCCTGAGCAGTGCAGGATGCGGCATCCAGGCAGGCCGATACCAAATATTGCCAAGCATGGGAAATTTGGTCTGCAAGCTCTGCCAGCTCTCTCAGAGGGTCTCCAGCCATGATGCCCTTGCGGAGTTGTTAGGCCCATCTGGCTATGACCTTTGAGACCCAAGGCATAAGTAGAAGCGGCCGCTTCAAAAGCTGATTTTGCCAGCGATTCTATAATTCTATCGTTGGCATCCTTGAGGGAAGCTGCATTAGAAAGTGGGAGGACCGTATTGGTGGACAGTCTGGAGACCGGTGGGTCCACTGTAGTGGAAATCAGCCAGTTAGTGGTTAGATCCGGAGGGGAAGGGATATAGGATGCCGAGGGGCTTCCCTCTTTGAAAGCGCCAGGTTGGATTTTCCCTCTCCCTCTTGAGTATCTCCATGAACTCATTATGCGAGGCAAAGACCTTGGAAGGTGGTTTGGACCGTCTGAACGAAACTGCCTGATCTGCGGATTCTGTAGCGGTTTCTTTGATGTCTAAGGTCTGATTGACTGCAACAATCAGGCTCTGCACCATGTCCGTCATGCTGGCGGCCTGTTCTGAAACCAGGCCAGACTCATCTTCCGAAAGCGCCTCCAAAGACACTTCGCCTGATTCTGGAGAGGAGGGCGCTAGAGAGGGATCGCGCCATGACAGGTCGTCTGGTGAGGCGGAGCGGGAAGAGAACCTATAACGGTGCTCCTGTCTAGGTCTCTTACGGCCTGGGTTGGAAGGACCGGGGGGAGAACCTTGTGACCCACTGGCGACTGTGGGAGTTGAAAGGGGCAATCTGTCCAATACAGACACTAGGGTCTGTGACACCCTGGTGAGGACTGTCACAGATTATGACAGAGAAGAAGCCCACTCAGGGGTAGGGTCTCAGCATCGCCCGGGGCAGAAGCGGGTTCCTGGGTTGGTCCCTTTGGGTCGCTGCAGGCCTGGCAGAGGGAGATGACTGACCTGAAGGGAGTCTGCCAGTACAGAAAGAGCATACAAAGTGTCTGACCAGAGTGGAGGAGGAAGAGGAAGTCGGGGGGCGAGCAGGCTCTCCCTTGTGCTTAGGCATGGTGAGGGTCCCACTAACTAATGCCAGACGGTTGGGGGACAGAAAAGAGAGACAGAGGATGGTGTCAGCTCTGCAGGGCAGAGCTACTCACGGTTCCTGAACGCTGCCCTTAGGTGTGAGCGGTAGTAGAGGCTCTGGAAGAAGTCGTCCTGTTCCTAGAGCGAAGATGGCGTCCAGCTGATAAAAAACGAGCGCTGCTGGTGAGAGGAATAATGCTCTCAGGGTCAGAAAGGGTCCATGCCAAGCGCCAGGATTAGAGCCATGATATGGCGGCTGAAGTCCACAGAAGGGCTAAGAGAGGTGGGCGGAGCCTCAGGCAGCGCTAGAATGCAGGACGAGCATGAGAAAGGCCCGCCCGGAAGGCCAAAAGGAAGGGGCGGAGCCGGAGCCATGAGTAGGCCCAAAATGAAGCAGGGGCCTCGATTAGAGTCTGCGGCCGCTGGTGGAGGGGGGGCAGTGCGGAGGCCCCCGACACACAATAAAAACTGAAGCGATATTAAAAATGGCCCCCCACAAACAGTACACCCCACCGACTGCGGCGTGACCAGGCACCTGAAGTTACAGGTGACCTGGACAAGGGGAGGCTCAGGGTTATCCAAAGGCGGCTTCTATTCCGCAGGTATGAGCCAGGAGTGATTAGATCTTGGGAGCGGATCCTACATCCCCCATACTGTGTCCCTTGTTTGTTTTTTTTTTCTCTCTTCTTCTTTTCTTCTTCCATTCTGGTCTTCTTTTCTTCTATCTTCTCTGCTCTGGAGGGTAGAGGGACATTACCTCTGATGATAGGCGGACATCCGGGATCCAGTCGCAGGACGTCCTTGTCTCCTTCACCGACAGGTTCTGGTGAGCGAGTAGGTGGGAGACAGAGGCAGGCCCGTGTCTTCTTCTTTTCCGTGGTCACCTGAACACACGTCTGTGTCAGGGATCATTGGGGTCCTGCCAAAGTACCAGACATTTGAGGATATGGGGTGGCGGTACACGCCATACTCATAGTCTCTGAGTGGGAGCACAGTAGTGACCATTCACACTGTATCCCTCTGGAAAAAAACCTGAAAAGGAACGACGCACAATAGGTAATATGGGTCTCAGTAGAGACCCGTGTCCATCTCCTACTGACACTAAGCTAAAACTGAATAGCTTGTTGCCAGTCGGTGGGGTGTATACTGCAGAGGAGACAACCTTTTTTTATATGCATAGTGTCAGCCTCCTAGTGGCAGCAGCATACACCCATGGTTCCTGTGTCCCCCAATGAAGCGATTGAGAAATGTATCTACTTATATTTCTTAGCATTGATGACACCAGTAAACCTGACTAAATCCCCAACCACTTTTGCTGAAATGAAGCTCCAAACTTACAACAAACAGCCACTATGATCCTCTGTTGCCTGTAGACACATTAGTAAATGGTTCTCCAAACAAACTGCTTTCTTTTAAAGCAAAATATTTTACATTTTGAGTCATTTCTCCAGTACACCTGTTGTCATTTTTCTGAAACTCCAGTTACTATATTTTTAGGTGTAGTTGAGACGCTTGTACTTATTTCCATGTTGAAGGTAGGGCATGTTGCCTCCAATTCTTCTATGGTCAGACTTTTCCATTTTGAAGATAGATGGAATTGTTTCCCACTGGTAGTGGCTAATTCTGAGCACTTCTAGACATCTTCAAATTTTACAAGGTAATTAACATGATGTGATTTTTTTTAACCTGCAGCCTACTCCAAGCTGTAGAAACTTGAAAGTTTATTCATTTGAAATAAACTGCTCAAAAAATAAAGGGAACACTCAAATAACACTTCCAATGTCTAAATGAATGACATATTCTCATTGAATATTCTGTACAAAGTTGAATGTGCTGACAACAAAATCACACAATAATCATCAATGGAAATCAAATTTATTAACCAGTGGAGGCCAAGATTTGGACTCACCCACAAAATTAAAGTGGAATGTAATGTCCTTAAAACAAGTCAAAATGATGCTCATCCTTAAAACAAGTCAAAATGATGCTCAGTAGTGTGTGTGGGCTCCACGTGCCTGTATGACCTCCCTACAATGCCTGGGCATGCTCCTGATGAGGTGGCGTATGGTCTCCTGTATGATGTCCTCCCAGACCTGGACAAAAGCATCCACCAACTCCTGGAAAATCTGTGGTGCAACGTGACGTTGGTGGATGGAGCAAGACATGATGTCTCAGATGTGCTCAATCGGATTCAGGTCTGGGGAACGGGCGCGTCAGTCCATAGCTTCAATGCCTTCATCTTGCAGGAACTGCTGACACACTCCAGCCACATGATGTCTGGCATTGTACTGCATTAAGAGGGACCCAGGGCCAACCACACCAGCATATGGTCTCACAAGGGGTCTGAGGATCTCATCTCGGTACCTAATGGCAGTCAGGCTACCTCTGGTGAGCACATTGAGGGCTGTGTGGCCCTTCAAAGAAATGCCACCCCACACCATTACTGACCCAATGCCAAACCGGTCATGCTGAAGGATGTAGCAGGCAGCAGATCCCTCTCCACGGCATCTCCAGACTCGGTCACATCTGTCACATGTGCTCAGTGTGAACCTGCTTTCATCTGTGAAGAGAGCAGTACACCAGTGGCGAATTTGCCAATCCTGGTGTTCTGTGGCAAATGCTAAGCATCCTGCACGGTGTTGGGCTCTGAGCACAACCCCCATCTGTGGACATCTGGCACTCAGACCATCCTCATGGAGTCAGTTTCTAACTGTTTGTGCCGACACATGCACATTTGTGGCTTGCTGGAGGTCATTTTGCAGGGCTCTGGCAGTGCTCCTCTTGTTCCTCCTTGCACGAAAGTGGAGGTAGCGGTCCTACTGCTGGGTTGTTGCCCTCCTACGGCCCGCTCCACATCTCCTGGTGTACTAGTCTGTCTCCAGGTAGTTCCTCCAGCCTCTGGACACTACGCTGACAGACACACCAAATCTTCTTGCCACAGCCTGCATTCATGTGCCATCCTGGATAAGCTGCATTACCTGATCCACTTGTGTGGGTCGTAGAGTCCATCTCATGCTACCACGAGTGTGAAAGCACAACCAACTTTCAGAAGTGACCAAAACATCAGCCAGAAAGCATTGGTACTGAGATGTGGTCTGTGGCCCCCTTTGCAGAACCATTACTTTATTGAGTGTGTCTCGATAATTGCCAGTAATTTCCATCTGTTGTCTATTCCATTTGCACAACAGCATGTGAAATTGATTGTCAATCAGTGTTGCTTCCTAACTGGACAGTTTGATTTCACAGAAGTTTGACTTACTTGGAGTTATATTCTGTTGTTTTAGTGTTCCCTTTATTTTTTTGAGCAGTGTATATCAGTTGGAGTATATTTCTGTAATGAGGAAGGGTGAGGCATAGAAACATTAAAAGCTGTTATCAAGATGTGCAGAATTATTAGGAAGCTTGTTTTCTTTGGGTAAAATAGTCCAAAAATAGATTTAACTGACTATGAAAACATAAAAACTGTTAAAAGTGTTAAAGAGGGATGCACCATTTTTAAAATTGCTAAAATTTTGAGATGTGATCACAGAAACATCAACAGGTTTGTTGCAAATAGTCAACATGGATGTGAAAAACACATTGAGAAAAAAAAAGTGCATTATCTGCCAAAGATTTGAAAATAATTAAACGTGAAATGACCAAGAACCCATTATCCTCCAGTGCTGTCATATCCAGAGCTGCAACCTACCTAGAGTGTTTAAAGTAAGAACAAGGAGAGAAAAACAGCATGCAAAACATGAGTTGTGGACACTTACTATTACTTTTATTTATTTTGCTTTTTGGTATAATCATTGTGCTGTATATATACAGCTCTGGCAAAAATTAAGAGACCACTGCACAGTTTTATAAAAATCAGCTTCTCTACATGTCTGACAGCCATTCCATTCCAGTGTCAGTTGAATTCCAACCAGAGTACACCTCATTCTACTTAATGTGCTTCTGATTAGGTGATCACCTGAACCAAATCTTATTTAACGAAGGAAAGTATAAAAAATACTGCTGCTATTTTCACAATCCTCTTAAAATAGGACAAGCTGGATGGCAAAACAAGTGCTAGTAATATCCCAAAAGTAATAGGAATGAAAAAATAACTTTTCACAATGCCAAAGGAGTTAAAAAGAAAAGTCTTGAGTGAGGAAAAGAAGGGCTCAATTCTGGCTTTATTAGCATAGGGGTACAGTGAGCGTCATGTTGCCTCCATCCTTAAATTTCTAAACCAGCAAATGTGAAAATAGAAAAAGAATGGCACTCAGGTACTCCTTGTCAGGCTGTGTCCTGATCACATCCTTTCTTAACAGACCAAGTGACGATAAGAGTTCGCAATCAATAGTTGGTTCTCAGCATGAAATGAACAACATTGGAATCCAGCAGAAAGGAAGAACAATTACAGCACTTACCAGATTGAAGCAGCCAAAGTCCTTTATTTTACCATGTTCGGCATGGACAGTGGTTTTTAGGGCAGGTTAACAGAGGCATGCGGGAAACATAGACTGACGATGGCCGTTTCGAGTCAGAGACTCTTCAATGGGTCCACTAGTGCAATTATGTGATGTAATTTCCTTTTAAAGGTTAATGACAGACAATTAAAAAACATATGTCAACATACAAAAGAATACAATTTAAAACATAATTGCTAAACAATATACTAATTGCATACACCAATAATATAGAATAGCGATATTTAACTACAAGAAAACGGATAAGTCCAATCTATCATTCAGTCCAATCGGACCCTGCGCATTGGACCTATTAATCCATTTTTGCTTCATGCCTTAAAAGTATTTTAGGATGGTCACCGCCTTGCGGAGGGTATTTCACCCTTTCGAGGCCTGGAAAATAAAATAATTGAGGATTGGAATTATGTTTTTCTGCATATGTTGGATTAGCCTTAATGATCCCTTTCCTGTAATCAGTGTCAGACTGAAGAACATTGGGCCCACTGAAGGATTTGATTTTGAGGGCCCACCTTTTCCCCCCCCCACTGAAGAGCCCCATAGCAACTGCAAGGTTGGCACTATGAACTCTACTGAAGGAGAAGTCAGGGCCCACCGGAGGATTCTCCGGTTCTCTGGTGGGCCAGTCCAACCCTGCCTGTAATAATGGAATGCAAGTGCTCGCGAACCCTAGTGACAAGAGGTCTTATTGTTTTGCCAATATAATAAAAAAGGCAAGGACAGAAAGAATATAAACTACAAATCTACTCTGATGAGTCTAATTTTCAGCTTTGCCCAACATCTGGCCGTCTAATTGTTAGAGGATAAAAAAAACTAGCACTCAGCTTAATGTTTAGGTGAAAGGATTTTGAATGTAGAACACAACAAAACGTTTCGGTCATCAAGACCTTCCTCAGTTACTACAGAAATAAACAGTAGGGATAAACAAAAATAATAAATATACGCAGAGACAAAATTTGTAAATAGTAACCAAAATGCATTATCTATATCAACAGATGAAAATAAATAAGTAAAAAAATGGATAAATAAAGTATATACATAAGGTCATGTATAAAATATAATAGCATGTCGCAGACCCTAGTGACCAGATACCATACATAATCCTAAGGAGAACCAAAAAAGGATGGTAATGCCCCATAAGGTTACACCCACAAAGTGCATAACATACCGTGTAATCTCCCTGTGGAGTGATCAGGTGATGTGTGCCTAACCGATACTCAATAAGTATCTGTGGAAAAGAGTATTGCAGTGTAAGATACAAAAGTAGGACAGCGTTAAGGAGGTAAGGGGGTATACTTACAATAGAGCAGCGTCACTCCATATATGGACAAAAACTATAATGGAGGACAGAGCCATGTGAGACATACTGGTAGAAATCGTTATGGGACCAAAATAGAGTCATAATTAAAACTCACTTGCAGGTATGAAATCAGGGTAAACTTTACCTTAAATTGCCTGTCAGGTGGGGCGCTTGTGAGTTTTAATTATGACTCTATTTTGGTCCCATAACGAATATGAATAACAGCAAGAGTTTTTGCAGAGTCGAAAGTAAGAAAAGGTCGATTTCTAGAAATGTTTTTGCGGTGCAGATATCAAGAGCGAGCCAGTGATTGGATGTCGGGGGTGAATGAAAGCTCAGAATCAAGTATGACTCCAAGACAGCAGGCATGTTGCTGGGGTAATGATAGATCCACACACGGAAATGGTAATGTCCGGCATAGGTAGGCTAGTAGTGGGAGGAAACACAAGGAGATCTTTTTTTGACAGGTTCAGTTTCAGAAAGAGGGAAAAAAAAGGATCCGTAGGCAATGGCTAAAGACCTTGGGGTCTGAAATTCGTCTACCAGTGTGAACTCACCTTATAGGGTTAGTGGCTACTATTCTGTTATTATGGATTTTAAGAATTTGTAATAACCAGTCGTTTTTGGGGATTTCTGGAGCTGGATCCTTTTTTCTGTGGTTAGAGTTAAAGAAAGAACTGTATACATACCCAAGTGAGTTGACCAATATGCACCAACTTTAGAAACGTGTAGAAAAGACCTGGAATCAGATTTTAAGCATGACATGTTTGTTTGAATCAAAGACTGGAGATTAGATCAGTAGAAATCTGTACTGTTATCTGATGAGTCAAGATTTTAGGTTTTTGGCTTTATGTCTTTGTGAGATGAAGAAAATGTGAACAAATTATTTCAACATGTGTGTTGCCTATCGTGAAGCATGGAGAGCAATGACTGATTAGAATTCTGTTATTCAAAATATCCTTTGTAATCTTTTTGTGTTGCTGATGCCATGAGTCTGTGATGAAGTCTGTGATGAAGTCTATGATGAGTTTATGACACTTGAGTTCTTAAACCCAAATATAAATTAAATCGATGGCTGAATTTGCCAATATAAATAGGCTTTGCTGACAGTCTAATGTGCATGGGAGTGGAAACAATTTATTGTATGGAAATATTGATCCACCATGTCCGATTTCAGACTGTTGATTACATTGTCTGCTGGAGATAAGCCACCACCAGAAATGTCTGGAGTCAGCTCTCTCATAGGGAACACAGGAGCCCTTGACTGAACAAGCATTGTTATGTATGGGAGACAGAGATGGCTGCTGATTGAACAATTGGCCAAACCGTTGTTACAACCATCTAATTTGTTTGACAGGCTTTAATTGTGGATGAAATTCATGCATGTTCCTGTTTAAGGTTTATTTGGCTGGTATTACTTTGAAAATAGCTAAAATACTGCATAATATTATTAATGATAGACATGTGTGTTACAAATATTGAAACGCCTGTGAAGCTAGAATAAGGCAAAGATATATTCTCTTTTATAGGTATGTAAGCTAAAGATAGGAGACTAATTGTGGCTTGGATCATTTGTTTTTCCTTGATTGCACTGTGAATGCATGTCTGTTCCTCTGTTTACCCAGCTCAGTAATTAAAAACTTGAATAATGTCCCATAATGCCAGAAGTGATGAACACTGAATAATGTAAATCCCCAAATACTTCATATTTTAGAGAAAAAGCAGCTCATGTTTCCAAACTTAGCAAGTTCACAAACAGGCAGTTAACTATTATGATAGTAAAACACAGAATAATTTTAGAATTATGCAGAATACAAATTTACTGCAAATGACCAGACATGATTTATTAGGCAAAATGGAAGTTATAAACTAAATGTAATCTATTGTCTTCTCATAAATATGAATTACTTGTAAAAAATTAGAAGGCACCTGAGAGATTATATTTGTAGTTTATAGTTAAGGTTTAAACAGATCAATTATGAGCAATCCAGCTTTTATAAGAATGCTTGTTTTGATGTAAATATTACCTCAATCAACTGATGAATAAGAAAACACTTGTTTGTTGGATTATCGGATCATTTATGCCATCATAGATATAATTGCTATCAGCATCACATTGTCCAGTTTAAGTGAGGGATATACTTCAAACAGTGTGCGGCTGTATGAGGTCAAAATTATAGCATTAAGTATTATAGATCATTCTGCTTACATCAGAATTAATCAGACTGTTAAACAGCCCTGTGTATGAGTGCAGTTCACCTTACTTATAGTTGATCATCTCTCATTAGTGGTCCAAAATTGGCATGTCTAAATTCTCTCTTAGACAGCACTTCTAGCCAAGGTTGATAAAGGGAGTATGGGCCCAATGAATATGGCCGATTCTACCTTTTCTACTGCCTGAGGTGAAAACGTAAAAAGGCGTCCCTCAGCATAGTTCAATTTAAACATGCAGTAAATAAAGGCATAATAGTCATTGTTTTTTTGGGTTTTGCTTTTATAGTATTTGTTCTTTATTTAGCTCCCTTAAGAAAATTGAACATGCGATCATCTCATCACTTACACTATTTCAGTAATAACTAGATTTTACAGTATATAGAAGAATAAATCACTGTTTGTTATAAAGGAATACAGCACCAGAATCACTATCAGTTCAGAGCCAACATCAGTACATGAAAAATAAAAATTCATACAGTACCAAAAATATTTCCAGGTTTGTAGCATGCCAATGTATTTAGTTCCACCTAATGATAAAACTAAATTACTGAGAGGTGGAGTACTCCTAGACTACTATATACCTGAAGAAACCACTGCTGGAGTAGCCACAAGCCACCGAGATTAAATTATAATAAATTAATTTTATTGGAAAATATTAAAAGAATATGCAGTTCTGTGTATTGTAAAGGTCTAATTAGGGAGGAAAAATGTAAATGAGGCAATTTAATAACCCAATAGTATTTAAGGGTAAAGGCAAATAAAATCCAATTTATATAATAGAGAAATGAGGACAATAAACATGAAATCCGTTGTATTAATTAATGAATGCCCATGTTGTGACACAATTAGGATGCATGGATTAGAACTATACCCTGATATACTATGGACTATTAATATTTTTCCAATAAAATTTATTTATTTTAAACTAATCTTTGCGGTTTGAGGCTACTCCAGTAGTGGTGTCAGTACATGAATGCAGTAAAAGAACACTGTCAGTACATGAACACAGCACCATAGCCAACATCAGTGCATCAAGATAGCACCATCAGTACATGAATGCACCACTCGTACCTTAACTGGTGCAGAAAAACAGCAAGGTAGCCATCATCAGTTCATGAATGCTTCACCACCACCAACATCAGTACAAGAATACCGCATCAAACTTAGAACAGCAATCACATGCAATGTCAAGTCAACCCATACAATATTAGTAATACACAAACCTTCAACTCCTTTTATGTTAAGAACAAATAGGAGATAATAGCTGTTGTTACCAGTCAGCATCATACCGTGGGCCATACAGGAACCAGAGTACTTATTAATAGAGTTGAGCGATACTTTCCGATATCCAAAAGTATCGGAATCGGAATGGTATCGCGGATAACATTAAAATATCGGCGATACCCGATACCGATACCGGAAGTCCCATGTAAGTCTATGGGAACAAAATATCGAAATTAAAAAAAACCCATTCTTGCCTTGTTGGTTAATTGTACATGAAGGAAAACAAGAAAGAGTAATGTAGAATGTATTGGGGAAGGTTGAGGAGACATTAAAGGCATAGATGTTTAACCCAATCAAATGGAATAGCATAAATATTTTTTTTTTAAAGATGTTCGATTGACGAAGAAATTGACAATGTTGTTAACGTTTTTTCTATTTTGGAAAATATGTATATTACACAACTTCCATGCTCTTCATCTTCACCTTTTTAACTTTTCACACACTTTCTCCTTCATAATCTTCTGCAGCATCATCTTTTTCATCAAATTATTCTTCATCTTCACCTTCTTTATCTTCTTCTTAAACTTCTTGCTATTCATCTTTGTTAACATTACTCATATTCTTCTTATTAAACTATTATTCTTATTCATATTCTGCTTCATCTTCTTCATCATATTCTTATTTGTGACAGAGAATCCTGTACTTGTAATCTGTCAAAGTATGAATTTTTCATCCTTCCGTTCTTGCTGTCACAAAAGATTTAAATTACAACAGTATTTGTCCGTGTTCAGTTTAGCCTGCAGCAGCAGGCATTTTCCAGGGGCACCACGAGGAGGAACGGACTCACCCCCATACACTGCTTAGTCTTCTTCTGCTTAGAATTTAGAGCATATATTTTGCTCTTCATTTTGGTCTTATACTTCATGTTCTTCTGCTTTTAGATCTTCTGCTTATTGTTCTTGTGTCTCTTGTTCCGTATCTTGTATTTGTAGCACAATCTTGTACCAGCTGATGTTACTGGGACACGGTTACTAAGCAGGAGGTACCTGTGCTCCAAAGCACTACCAAGGACCAGCAGACGTTGCTGGAACTCGGATACCGAGATGGAGGCACCTAGGCCAAAGGCACTGCGGAGAACCAGCTGACGGTACTGGAACCCGGAGGGGCAGCAGAAGGAAAAGAGCCAATGGCACAACCGAGGACCAGCTGACGTTACTGAACCCCAGTAACACAGGAGCAAGTGTTGACTGTGCTAACAGCACTTCCGAGCAACAACTGGCGGTGTTGGAGCCCAGGGTCAAGGAGGATGTTTAAATACTAGATCAAGTAATTTCCTTGTTACCTGTCAATTTTAAATGTCTATACTTCAAACAAGAGAAAGATAACCTTTACTACCATAAGATGATGATTTCATTTAAACTAATATCTAGATAAATAAAGAATTGACAAACATAAACACATACATTAACATGTTGAACAGCAATGCAAACCACAAAATAAATTAGTTAAGGAATCTGCTATACGGTTGTACATAAAAACATACAAGTATATATCTGAATCCATTAATGATGGATAAGTAACAGTATGTACACCATTTTTATTGTATAGACAATGAATGTCTGACTTCAAAACATCATCAGCATTACAAGTTATCTGTGATATTACTAAAATGTTCCATTTGCTGAGTAATGTCACTAAATATTTTATACAAAATTATACAATTTCCATCATGTAATACTCATAATATGTGGCAATAATCATTTTTATTAACAAACATAACCTTTAAAAAGTGCATAGTGCATAGTGAAAATTGCTATTTATGGCTGACTGTCGACTTGGAAGCATGACAACAGATAGATAAGGTATATATAGATGAGACTGCATAGCCACAGATGGTGAATGGCGATGTAATACTGTACCTCAATAAAGTGTGCGTCACTACTACATAATTTTTTTTATATAGCTTTATAAACAGGGTACATGGATGTATGCTTGTGCCTTTGTTTTGACGCACAGACTGCCTTCCTGCTGAGACGCATTGGGTAGTGAACAGTTGTGTGCAGTGTTCACTGCAGTCTCTGCGGAATAACCACACTTAGACCTTATAACTTTTCAGACTTTCTTTATCAATCTACCAAGATGAAGAAGGCAGGGAGTAAGGCACGTGGTCGTGGAGTTTCTTCAGGGAGAGGACGTGGGGATTCTGTGGCTGCTGCGGCCCCCAGTGACACAGCATCCACCAGTTTTCCCCGTGAGCGTTCCTTTATGCGCACTTTTGTAGGAGCTCGGAGTACCCCCCTGCTGCGGGAAGAACAAATTGAAGCCGTTGTTGTTTGGATGTCAGCCAATGCATCGACTTCAATTGCTTCCACCTCCTCTCAGGACCACAGCACTGTTGGGCAACCATCTGTCTCTTCACCGCCTGGCAAATTGCCCAGGCAGTCAGAGAGTTCTGTACAGGAGCCAGCTGAGTGTCTGCTTCTGTTCTCAGAATCTATTGGCTTGCAAACAGGGGCCCAGCCAAGCAGCATTCTGTAATGTGAAGAGGGAGTATGCAGTGATGCGCAACAGCTGTGTCTCTCTGAATCTGAAGAGGCGGGTGAGACAGTGCCGATGGTCAGCACACCGCAGAACGCATCTGATGATGATGAGACCCAGGTGCCAGTTTCTGTTGAGCATGGTGCTGGCCAGACCACCCAACAGCAGGTGTTGGAAGAGGGTAGTGGAGATGATGAGGTCCAAGACCCAACATGGCATGAGGAACAGGAAGGTGGTGGGAGCAGCTCAGAGGAATAATAATAATATTTATTTATATAGCGCCATCATATTCCGCAGCGCTTTACAGTTTAGCAGTTTCAGAACACAAGTCATAAGTAACGTTAACAATACAATAATTTAAGCTAAATAAGTCGCCCCTGCTCGTGACAGCTTACAATGTACAATGAGATGGGGGAGATACAAAGTATAGGTGTTTATATACAATGGTGCATTTACAATGATGTTCCAGCCATCTTAAGGGACTGAGGGATGGAGATAGTGAATGGGCTAGAGACACACACACAGTTACACAGAATACATAGAATGACTTTGATTAGTGAATGTGATAGGCCGCTCTGAACAAATGTGTTTTGAGGGAGCGCCTGAAACCATGCAAATTGTGGATAGTCCTAATTTCTTGGGGTACAGCATTCCAGAGGATTGGCGTAGAGCAGGAGAAGTCTTGGAGTCGGGAGTGGGAGGTACGTATTAGTGCAGAGGTTAGTCGAAAGTCGTTTGCAGAGCGCAGCAGTCGGTTAGGCCGATAGATAGAAATGAGGAAGGAGATGTAGGAGGGGTGCTGCACTGTGGATAGCTTTGTGGCTGAGAACCAGTACTTTGGTTGAAAGCTGGGAGAGGCCTAGAGAAATGGTTAGTGATAGAAGGAAGATAGAGGAAGACATTGCCCCAACGGTACAAACAGGAGGGAGAGTTAGGCTGCAGACTCGGTTGCCTGTAGCCTCCAGTTTGGCACCTGTTCGGAGCAGTTGTCTTCCAAAAGTCAAAACGTGCGCTCCCCAGGACTTGCACTGCGTGGTCCTTTTTTCACACACTTGCACATGATATTTGCTATGTGAAATGCAAGCTGTGTAATCAAAAATTAAAAATAGCTAAAAGTGTCAGTCACCTCAATACCACAAATATGTGGAAACATGTGCGGACAAAGCACGTAGTTGAGTTACAAAGACACACTGGAGATGTAGGCCAACCTACAGCAGCACCTACATCTTCAGGTTGTGTTGAAGCCTCTTCATCGAGCTCACACACAGCTGGTTCTGCTTCCTCACAGGATCGCCATGGAAGAACCTCGGCCACTGTTGTCCAGAGACAAACTGTTATTCCACACACAGCAGCAAGTTCCCTGTCATCCTCACACTCCCAGGCCACAAAACAGCCATCGGTAGCACAGGCATGGGATAAAAGACGGCCATACTCCGCAAACCATGCACGAGCACAGGCTCTGAATGCTGGCATTGCAAAACTCCTGTCCCTTGAAATGCTGTGATTCAGGCTGGTGGAGACAGACAGTTTCCGTAACTGAATATCATTGTCAGTCCCACAATACAATGTGCCAAGCCGATTTCATTTCAGCAGGCAAGCCGTCCCTGGTCTGCAAAAGCATGTTGAGGGAAAAATTAAACATGCGCTACTAAAAGCCCTCAGTAGCAAGGTCCACCTGACCACCGATGCGTGGACCACTACCCATTGTTATGATCTGCTACAACCAGTAAGGAAAGAAGGGAATTCTGTCCCTACAATACAACTAAGCTGAATCCCTACGATGTAACGGGGAACCTGATCCTGCGACCAGACCCGCTAAAGTCCTCATCTAGTGTGAACGAAGACCTATAGTTGCGAGGGAGTAATCCCTACAAGATCTAGGGACTGGGAGAAAAGGTGGACACCTCCTAACATAAATTGTAGCATGGATAATTAAACAGAAAAATAAATACTTTGTGATCCTAACATCAAGCAAAACTCACAGATTAAGGCACCTAAGCACCCGGCTAGCTTAACAGTAGATAATACAATGAAGTCAAGCAAAGCCAGAAGGACGGAGCCAGACTAAATAGGGAAAAAAGGTCATGTGACCAGCAAACTGAAACAAAACCTAACAAGAGGGTTCTAACACCCATGGCCAGGGACAATACCTTTCCCTCACTGCCCATTGGGTCAATGTTGTGCAGCCGGGTACTGATCTTGCGAGTGGCGCTGTACGTGTTCTGCCAACTCCAAGGATTGCAGGAATCAAGTCTGTACACATTGATTCCTCCTCCTACTCCAGTTCCTCAGAATCATCGCTGCAGGAGCCGTCACGGTCTACCTCCACATGGACCCGTGAACGTTTACCTGTTGCGACCGATATGAGCACAGCCGTGTCCAAATGTCAACAGGCCGTCCTGAAATTAATTTCCATGGGGAATCTTAGCCACACAGCGCAGGAGCTCTGTAATGCCATAAAGCAGGAGAGCGACGTGTGGTTTTTGGAAGAGAATCTACAGGCAGGCTTGGTAGTGTGTGACAATGGCCGAAATCTGGTGTCAGCTCTGGGCCTTGGCAACCTCACTCACATACCATGTCTGTCATATGTGCTCAACTTGGTCGTGCAGAGTTTTTTGAGGGACTATCCGGATCTTGATGCACTGCTGCACAAGGTCCGCCTAGAGTGCGCTCACTTGCGACGTTCCAGCATGGCCAGATCGCTGATTGCAGCTCTGCAACGCAGATTTCACCTTCATGAACATCGCATCATATGTGACGTACCCACCAGGTGGAATTCCTCGTTACATATGTTGGAGCGGTTGTGTGAGCAGCAGCCAACAGTAATGGAGTATCAGCTGCATCAGGCGCAGTCAACTCGCAATTTGCGCCGTTCACACTTCACCACTACTGAGTGGGCCTCTATAATAAGAATAATAATATTATTTATTTATATAGCGCCATAATATTCCGCAGTGCTTTACAGTTTAACAGTTTCAAAACACAAGTCATAAGTAACAACGTTAACAATACAATAATTAAAGCAAAATCAGCCGCCCCTGCTGGTGAAAGCTTACAATCTACAATGAGGTGGGGGAGATACAAAGTACAGGTGTTTATATACAATGGTGTTTTTACAATGATGGTCCAGCCATTTTAAGGGAGTGAGGGATGCATGGAGATAGTGAATGGGCTACACACACAGAATTACACATAGAATGACTTTGATTAGTGAATGTGATAGGCCACTGTGAACAAATGTGTTTTGAGGGAGCGCCTGAAACCATCCAAATTGCGGATAGTCCTAATTTCTTGGGTAGAGCATTCCAGAGGATTGGCGCAGCGCGGGAGAAGTCTTGGAGTTGGGAGTGGGAGGTACGGATTAGTGCAGAGGTTAGTCGAAGGTCGTTTGCAGAGTGCAGCAGTCGGTTAGGCCGATAAATATAAATAAGGGAGGAGATGTAGGGGGGTGCTGCGCTGTGGAGAGCTTTGTTGGTGAGAACCAGTAATTAGAATTGGATCCTATAATGAATGGGCAGCCACTGCCAGTGTAATGAGTGGCGAATAACTCTATGAAGGATATCTGCCACGTTTTGCGTGCGTTTGATGAGTCAACGCGGATGGCGAGTGCAGATGATGCACTAGTCAGCCTGACTGTCCCCCTTATCTGCCTGCTTCAAAAAACACTGCAAGCACTAAGGCATGAGGTTTTGGAAGAGGTGGAGGATGAGGAGTCACAAATTCCATCACCTTCTGGACAGTCAGCGCAACGTGGTTCCTCACAAAGGGCTGGAGGACTTTCAAAGTACCATGCTGTATCAACAATTGAACCTCCAGAGTCGCTGTCTATATTTTCATAACCATTACAAACTTTTAATGTATTTACAAAGCACATAATGTACATTTTTTGTCTATCCTTTTGTAATGCTATTGTGTTTCCATAAACTGATGTTACAGAATTATGATACAAAGTTTTTAAATTTTGAGTTTTAAATTTTGTAAATTTATATGTATTTGAAGGACTTTGTGAGGAGGATGAGGAGGAGTCAATGGAGGAGGAAGACATCGCTCCAGAGGGAGGTAGACAATGCTCTAGTCAGTATGTAGACCAAGGGTGGGGTGATGCACAGCAGGCAGAGATGACGCCTCTTGCAGGGGACAACGTTTCTTGGCCAGTTGGGAGTCTGCAGCACATGGTTGATTTCATGCTGCAGTGGCTGAGAAACGACCGCCGCATCGAACACATTCACACCACGTCTGATTATTGGGTGTACACCCTCCTAGACCCTCGCTACCGGGACAACTTACAAAGCCTCATCACACCGTTGAACCGGGAGTGTAAAATGCGGAAGTACCAAGACACACTGGTGCAATCCATAATGTTCTCCATTCCAGCCGAGAGCGCTGCTGCTACTGCTTTACAAAGCAGCTCTGTGCGTCGAGGCAGTGGAGACAGCTCTGCAACAAGAGGGAGCACAAGCAGCGCCTCTGCACAGGGCAAGAACAGTATGTTCCAAATGTGTCGAAGTTTTGTGGCAGCGCCACCAATGTCTACACCATCCGAGACGGCTCCAGTCAGCAGGAGGCAACATTTCCGTAAGATGGTGACAGACTACATGTCTTGCCCTCTCAGTGTACTCCCAGATGGCTCTTCCCCATTCAAGTTTTGTGTCTCTAAGCTGGATACATGGCCAGAGCTTAGCCAGTATGCATTGGAGGTGCTGGCTTGCCCTGCTGCCAGTGTATTATCGGAGCGCGTCTTTACTGCTGCAGGTGGTGTACTAACAGACCGTTGCATGCGACTATCCTCCGATAATGTAGAACGGCTTACTTTTCTGAAAATTAACTAGGCATGGATCTCGCCTGAATTTGCCTGTCCGGTTTCAGATTAACTAACTGGTTGGCAACGTTTTCCATGTCTCCTGTTATGTTCATCTTTCTACCACCTGAGCTATACTCCCTGGGCTACAACACTGCCAGTTGCTGCTCAGAAGTGTTTGTGTCCACAGACCAATACACAAGCTATAGTGATAGTGGGGTTCAGTAACGCCTGCTGTTCCCCTGCTGCGTGTCTGACAAAAATTAATGCTGCTAACTCCAAATTAAAGTTCAAATTAAAGTTCAAACATCTCATACTAGGCCTCAGGCTACACCCTCCTTGACCCTGGGCTCAGAAGTGTTGGATGCACAGATCAAAACAATCGATGATGTGTTTGTGGGGTTCAGTAACGCCTGCTGTTCCCCTGCTGTGTGTCCGGCAAAAATTACTGCTACCTAGCTACACATGTTGAAAAAAACATGACATGTTAAAGTGGCTAGTGCTACACATAGATATCAGGCTACACCCTTATTTCTAAGCTGTAAACAAGTGAAACGTCAAATTTAAAACCATTCAATGATTAGTGTTGGTAACAAATCTGTAACTAAATAATTGTGACATATTATGGCAGATATCCACATGTCTAACACAAATGCTAACACAAAAGCATACTTATGCTATAGGGTACTGATGGTGAACCTTCTCACTCCATAACTTTGACAAATCCAACTCACATCATGCCTCAAATGCTGCAATGTTGGAAGTGCATAATGTGGGTTGAACTTTGACAACAGCTGCAGTGCGAAGGTTATCCTTCTGTGTTCTTGGCTTTTAAATAAAAGCATACAAGTAAATATAATAATACATTGTTGATTAAGGGACATGATGTACACCTGTAATATTGTGCAAACAATGGATGTAGGACTATTCCTCTTCAACATTACTTATATTTGTGTCATTTGAAAAAATACATATTTTAGTTAAAAATTAAAAACCCATGTTCAGTAGCTGTGAAAGGCCCGTTTGTGTACTTCTATATTGTTTGCAACCAATGTATTGTATACGGATGGAAGCACGTCACTGTAATAGATTTGAATTATTTTTAAATAGAATAAAGCAGCACCAATTTTAGAAAAATGACAAGGATGAGCCAGTGACAGACACTCAGCAGAGTACACGCAGTGGTGGTTGAAGAAGTAAATGGAGCGTGATCTGCATTAAAAAAAAAAAAAAAAATACCTCACAGACTGCAGTGAACACTGAAACACAACTATTCACAATCTGTGAAAGGCTACTCCTTTGTCTACTTCTATAGTGTTTGCAACCAATGTATTGTATACGGATGGAAGCGCGTCACAGTAATAGATTAGATTTTTTTCAAATATAATGGAGAAGCACCAGTTGGAGAAAAATGAAAAGGATGAGCCACTGAGACACGCTCAGCAGAGTACAAGCAGCAGTGCTTGACAAGTAACTGGAGCGTGATATGCACTCCAAAAATAAAAAACACAGACTGAAGTGAACACTGAAACACAACTGTCCACAATCTGTGAAAGGCTACTCCTTTGTCTACTTCTATAGTGTTTGCAACCAATGTATTGTGTACGGATGGAAGCGCGTCACACTAATAGATTAGATTTTTTTCAAATATAATGGAGAAGCACCAATTGGAGAAAAATGAAAAGGATGAGCCACTGAGACACGCTCAGCAGAGTACAAGCAGCAGTGCTTGAACAAGTAACTGGAGCGTGATATGCACTCCAAAAATAAAAAACACAGACTGAAGTGAACACTGAAACACAACTGTCCACAATCTGTGAAAGGCTACTCCTTTGTCTACTTCTATAGTGTTTGCAACCAATGTATTGTATACGGATGGAAGCGCGTCACACTAATAGATTAGATTTTTTTCAAATATAATGGAGAAGCACCAATTGGAGAAAAATGAAAAGGATGAGCCACTGAGACACGCTCAGCAGAGTACAAGCAGCAGTGCTTGAACAAGTAGCTGGAGCGTGATATGCACTCCAAAAATAAAAAACACAGACTGAAGTGAACACTGAAACACAACTGTCCACAATCTGTGAAAGGCTACTCCTTTGTCTACTTCTATAGTGTTTGCAACCAATGTATTGGATACGGATGGAAGCGCGTCACACTAATAGTTAAATTGCATGGAGCTGCAAGAATTACACTGAAGAAAAAAAAAAAGAGTCTGTGAGTGACACGTGCAGATGCCTACAGACAGCGTTGGATGCAGAGCAAACTGCAGCATCACCTGCACTCACACACACCTTGCAGAGCTGTTAAAACAACACTGCAGGCAAAAGGAAGCTTTACACAGCGGTTGGTGCTAGCCTGCCTACAGCACAGTACACTAAATCGCAATCTCTAACTGTCCCTCAGAGTCAGCAGAGTAGCGTTCTGTCCCTATCTGAATTCACAGCACAGTGACGCTAAAATGGCGGCGGCGCCTTTTATAGTGCATTCTGACATCATTTCAGCAGCCAATCACAGCCATGCCATTAGTTAAGATGACCGCAGCATTACAGGATGTGCCCACACTTCGTAGGATTCCTCATTGGCTGACTAAAATCACATTGCCTCTCAAAGAATTATGGGAACTTCCGATTCCGGTATACGATATTGAAAAAGTATCGGAATTAAGTATCGGAATTCCGATAACGCGAATATCGGCCGATACCCGATACTTGCGGTATCGGAATGCTCAACACTACTTATTAAATGCAAGCAGCACAGCATCACAAATAAATATTCATATCAAAGTGCTTTATAAGTGACATCTTGTCTGTTTCAACTTGTTCTCATCCTTTTCCTTGCCATCTGGTCATGACATCATGATTACTTTGGACATGCATAGATTGTCTCTGCAGATTTCAGTTTTCTGCAGTCTTCTTCTCAGTCAATGAAAAGTAATTGCACCTCGTTGTCCTACCTGCACCAAATTTGACTCCTCCAATGTTCTTTGTATGGCACATAACCTTCACACTGAATTCTGATGAAAATTATTGCCTTTGATCTTATGAATCATAAGACAGAATCACTTCTTATGATCTATAATGGCCACATCACCTGTCGTTATATATAGAGATAAGTGAACTTGTTTGGAAACATTCACCAATCTCAAATTCAGCACAAACATAGCACATTCGGATTCCTGCTCAGTTTCACAAGCGATTTTACTCAAAGACGGCAAAATTCAGACTCAGTTTGGTAAATTTTTGCCTTTCAACTAATTCTTTTATTATTAGTTTAGTTAAGTGGTGCTGTATGATGAGCGAAGGGGACGTGTTTGAAGAGGTGTGTGCCTAGGTCAGAGGAGCTGTGGAGTATAATTTTTTTTTCCAATTTTTTTCTTAACCCCTTCAAGACCCAGCCTATTTTGACCTCAAAGACCTTGCCATTTTTTGCAATTCTGACCAGTGTCCCTTTATGAGGTAATAACTCAGGAACGCTTCAACGGATCCTAGCGATTCTGAGATTGTTTTTTCGTGACATATTGGGCTTCATGATAGTGGTAAATTTAGGTCGATAATTTTTGCGTTTATTTGTGAAAAAAATGGAAATTTGGCGAAAATTCTGAAAATTTTGTAATTTTCAAATTTTTAATTTTTATTCTGTTAAACCAGAGAGTTATGTGGCACAAAATAGTTAATAAATAACATTTCCACATGTCTACTTTACATCAGCACAATTTTGGGAACAACATTTTTTTTTGTTAGGAAGTTATAAGGGTTAAAAGTTGACCAGCGATTTCTCATTTTTACAGCAAAATTTACAAAACCATTTTTTTTAGGGACCACCTCACATTTGAAGTCACTTTGAGGGTCTATATGGCAGAAAATACCCAAAAGTGACACCTTTATAAAAACTGCACCCCTCAAGCTACTCAAAACTACATTCAAGAAGATTATTAACCCTTCAGGTGCGACACAGGAACTAAAGCAACGTGGAAGGAAAAAATGGACATTTTAATTTTTCCAACAAAAATTTTCTTTTAGCATCAATTTTTTCATTTTTACATGGGCATCAGGATAAAATGGATCCTAAAATTTGTTGGGCAATTTCTCCTGAGTACACAGATACCTCATTTGTGGTCATAAACCACTGTATGGGCGCACGGCAGGGCTCAGAAGGGAAGGAGCGCCATTTGACTTTTTGAATGGAAAATATGCTGGAATATTTAGCGGTTGCCATGTCGCATTTGGAGAGTTCCTGTGTGCCTAAACATTGGAGCTCCCCCACAAGTGACCCCATTTTGGAAACTAGGCCCCCTAAGGAACTTATCTAGATGCATAGTGATCACTTTGAACCCCCAGGTGCTTCACAAATTGATATGTAAAAAAAAGAAAGTACTTTTTTTTCACAAAAATTTTCTTTTAGCCTCAGTTTTTTCATTTTCACATGGGCAACAGTATAAATTGGATCCTAACATTTGTTGGGCAATTTCTCCTGAGTACACAGATACCTCATATATGGTCATAAACCACTGTTTGGGCGCACGGCAGGGCTCAGAAGGGAAGGAGCGCCATTTGACTTTTTGAATGGAAAATATGCTGGAATATTTAGCGGTTGCCATGTCGCATTTGGAGAGTCCCTGTGTGCCTAAACATTGGAGCTCCCCCACAAGTGATCCCATTTTGGAAACTAGACCCCCTAAGGAACTTATCTAGATGCATAGTGAGCACTTTGAACCCCCAGGTGCTTCACAAATTGATCCGTAAAAAAAAGAAAGTACTTTTTTTTCACAAAAATTTTCTTTTAGCCTCAGTTTTTTTCATTTTCACATGGGCAACAGTATAAATTGGATCCTAAAATTTGTTGGGCAATTTCTCCTGAGTACACAGATACCTCATATGTGGTCATAAACCACTGCTTGGGCGCACGGCAGGGCTCAGAAGGGAAGGAGCGCCATTTGACTTTTTGAATAGAAAATATGCTGGAATATTTAGCGGTTGCCATGTCGCATTTGGAGAGTCCCTGTGTGCCTAAACATTGGAGCTCCTCCACAAGTGACCCCATTTTGGAAACTAGACCCCCTAAGGAACTTATCTAGATGCATAGTGAGCACTTTGAACTCCCAGGTGCTTCACAAATTGATCCGTAAATAAAAGAAAGTACTTTTTTTTCACAAAAATTTTCTTTTAGCCTCAGTTATTTTCATTTTCACATGGGCAACAGTATAAATTGGATCCTAAAATTTGTTGGGCAATTTCTCCTGAGTACACAGATACCTCATATGTGGTCATAAACCACTGTTTGGGCGCACGGCAGGGCTCAGAAGGGAAGGAGCGCCATTTGACTTTTTGAATGGAAAATATGCTGGAATATTTAGCGGTTGCTATGTCGCATTTGGAGAGTCCCTGTGTGCCTAAACATTGGAGCTCCCCCACAAGTGACCCCATTTTGGAAACTAGACCCCCTAAGGAACTTATCTAGATGCATAGTGAGCACTTTGAACCCCCAGGTGCTTCACAAATTGATCCGTAAAAAAAAGAAAGTACTTTTTTTTCACAAAAATTTTCTTTTAGCCTCAGTTTTTTTCATTTTCACATGGGCAACAGTATAAATTGGATCATAAATTTGTTGGGCAATTTCTCCTGAGTACACAGATACCTCATATGTGGTCATAAACCACTGTTTGGGCGCACGGCAGGGCTCAGAAGGGAAGGAGCGCCATTTGACTTTTTGAATGGAAAATATGCTGGAATATTTAGCGGTTGCTATGTCGCATTTGGAGAGTCCCTGTGTGCCTAAACATTGGAGCTCCCCCACAAGTGACCCCATTTTGGAAACTAGACCCCCTAAGGAACTTATCTAGATGCATAGTGAGCACTTTGAACCCCCAGGTGCTTCACAAATTGATCCGTAAAAAAAAGAAAGTACTTTTTTTTCACAAAAATTTTCTTTTAGCCTCAGTTTTTTTCATTTTCACATGGGCAACAGTATAAATTGGATCTAAAATTTGTTGGGCAATTTCTCCTGAGTACACAGATACCTCATATGTGGTCATAAACCACTGTTTGGGCGCACGCAGGGCTCAGAAGGGAAGGAGCACCATTTGACTTTTTGAATGGAAAATATGCTGGAATATTTAGCGGTTGCTATGTCGCATTTGGAGAGTCCCTGTGTGCCTAAACATTGGAGCTCCCCCACAAGTGACCCCATTTTGGAAACTAGACCCCTAAGGAACTTATCTAGATGCATAGTGAGCACTTTGAACCCCCAGGTGCTTCACAAATTATCCGCTAAAAAAAAAGAAAGTACTTTTTTTTCACAAAAATTTTTTTTAGCCTCAGTTTTTTTCATTTTCACATGGTAACAGTAAAATTGGATCCTAAAATTTGTTGGCATTTCTCCTGAGTACCTAATACCTCATATGTGGTCGAAACCACTGCTTTGGGCCACGTCAGGGCTCAGAAGGGAGTGAGCATTTGACTTTTTGAATCGAACATATGGGAATGTTAGCGGTGCCATGTCGCTATTTGGAGAGTCCCCTGTGTGCCTAAACATTGAGACTCCCCACAAGTGACCCCATTTTGGAAACTAGACCCCATAAGAACTTATCTAGATGCTGTGAGCACTTTGAACTCCCAGGGCTTCACAAATTATACGCCCGTAAATAAAAAAATACTTTTTTTTCACAATAATTTCTTTTAGTCCTCAAATTTTTTTCATTTTCCATGGGAACAGTATAAATTAGACCAAAATTTGTTGCCAATTTTCCTGAGTATCCGATACCTCATATGTGGTCAAAAACCACTGTTGGGCGCACGCAGGGCTCGAGGGAAGTACGCCTTGACTTTTGAATGCAACTTATGCTGGAATATTTAGCGGTTGCTCATGTCGTTTGGAGAGTCCCTGTGTGCCTAAACATGAGCTCCCCCACAAGTGACCCCATTTTGGAAACTAGACCCCCAAGGAACTCTATCTAGATTGCATATAGCACTTTGAACCCCCAGTGCTTCACAAATTTAGATCCGTAAAAAAAAGAAAGTCATTTTTTTTCACAAAAATATTTTTTAGCCTCATTTTTTCATTTTCCAATGTAACAGTAGAAATTGATCCCAAATTGTTGGCAATTTTCTCCGAGTACACTGATACCCCATATGTGGTCATAAACCACTGTTTGGGCTACTGCAGGGCTGGAAGAAAGGAGCGCCTTTTGACTTTTTGAAGAAAATTGCAGGAATATTAGGGTTCTATGTCGCATTGGAGACCCTATGTGTCCTATTGAAACATTGTAACTACCCACCACATAACGTGACCCACATACCTATGAAACCTAATAACCCTAACCGAACACTTACCCTAGATCCATATGAGACTTTGAACCACCAGGCTCCTTCAACAATGATCCGTAAAAAAAAGAAAGTACTTTTTTTTCACAAAAATTTTCTTTTAGCCTCAGTTTTTTTCATTTTCACATGGGCAACAGTATAAATTGGATCCTAAAATTTGTTGGGCAATTTCTCCTGAGTACACAGATACCTCATATGTGGTCATAAACCACTGTTTGGGCGCACTGCAGGGCTCAGAAGGGAAGGAGCACCATTTGACTTTTTGAATGGAAAATATGCTGGAATATTTAGCGGTTGCCATGTCGCATTTGGAGAGTTCCTGTGTGCCCAAACATTGGAGCTCCCCCACAAGTGACCCCATTTTGGAAACTAGACGCCCTAAGGAACTTATCTAGATGCATAGTGAGCACTTTGAACCCCCAGGTGCTTCACAGAAGTTTATAACGCAGAGCCGCGAAAATAAAAAATCATTTTTTTTTCTCAAAAAATGATTTTTTTAGCCCACTGTTTTTATTTTCACAATGGTTACAGGAGAAATTGGACCTCAAAAGTTGTTGTCCAGTTTCTCCTGAGTACGCTATTACCCCATATGTGAGGGGGAACCACTGTTTGGGCACACGTCAGGGCTCGGAAGGGATGTAGTGACGCTTTGAAATGCCGACTTGATGGAATGGTCTGCGGGCATCTTGTTAGGTTTGCAGAGCCCCTGATGTGCCTAAACAGTAGAAACTCCCCACAAGTGACCCCATTTTGGAAACTAGACCCGGCAAAGAACTTATCTAGATGTGTGGTGAGCACTTTGAACCCCCAAGGCTACACAGAAGTTTATAACGCCCGGGCATGAAAATAAAAAAATCATATTATTTCCACAATCAGGATCTTTTAGTCCCCAATTTTTTTATTTTCCCTAGGGTAACATGAGAAATTAGACCCAAAAGTTGTTGTCCAATTTGTCCTGAGTATGCTGATATCCCATATGTGGGAGAAAACTACTGTATGGGCACACTCGGGGCTCGGATGGGAAGTAGCGACGTTTTGAAATGCCCACTTGATGGAATGGTCTTCGGGCGTCATGTTACGTTTGCAGAGTCCCTGATGTGCCTAAACAGTAGAAACTCCCCACAAGTGACCCCATTTTGGAAACTAGATCCCCCAAGGAACTCCTATAGATGTGTGATAAGCACTTTGAATCTCCAAGTCCTTCACAGAAGTTTATAACGCAGAGCCGTGAAAATATAAAATCATTTTTTTTCCACAAAAATAATTTTTAGTCCCCAATTTTTTTTCCCAATGTTAACAGGAGAAATTAGAACCCCCAAAGTTGTTGTGCAATTTTTCCCGAGTACGCTGATACCCCATATGTGGGGATAAACCACTGTTTGGGCATATGTCGGGGCTTGGAATAAAGGGAGCACTGTTTGACTTTTTGAACGCAAAATTTGCAGGAATCAATGGTGTCTCCATGTCGCGTATGGAGACCCCCTGATGTGCCTAAATAGTGGAAACCCCTCAATTCTAACTCCAACCCTAACCCCAACACACCCCTAACCCAACCCTAACCCCTACACACACCTAACCCTAATACAAACCCTAATTATAACCCTAACCCCAACACACCCCTAACCCTAATCCCAACTCTAACCATAAACCTAACTACAAGCCTAACCCTAATTCCAACCCTAACCCTAATTCCAACCCTAACCCAAATTCCAACCCTAACCGTAATTCTAACCTTAACCCTAATGCTAACCCTAACCCTAGTTCTAACCCTAAGGCTGGGTTCATATTGCGTTTTACCAGCCCGTTCAACACGTAGCGGTGACCGGCTGGTAACGGTATAGCATAACGCGATCGCGTTATGCTATACCCGCTAGCGTAGATGAATCAGCAGATAATCAGCCGCGGATCCGCAGCAAAATCCGCCGCGGATCTGCAGCGAATCAGCAGCGAAATCCGCCGCGGATCAGCAGCGAAATCAGCCGCGGATCAGCAGCGAAATCAGCCGCGGATCAGCAGCAAAATCAGCCGCGGATCAGTAGCGAAATCAGCCGCGGATCAGCAGCGAAATCCGCTGCGGATCCGCAGCGAATCAGCAGCAAAATCAGTCGCGGATCAGCAGCGAAATCCGCCGTGGATCAGCAGCAAAATCAGCCGCGGATCCGCAGCGAATCAGCAGCGAAATCCGCCGCGGATCAGCAGCGAAATCCGCCGCGGATCAGCAGCGAAATCAGCCACGGATCAGCAGCGAAATCAGCCGCGGATCAGCAGCGAAATCAGCCGCGGATCAGCAGCGAAATCCGCTGCGGATCCGCAGCGGATCAGCTGCGAAATCAGCCGCGGATCAGCAGCGAAATCCGCTGCGGATTCGCAGCGAATCAGCAGCAAAATCAGTCGGGGATCAGCAGCGAAATCCGCCGCGAATCAGCAGCGAAATCCGCCGCGGATCAGCAGCGAAATCAGCAGCGAAATCAGCCGCGGATCAGCAGCGAAATCCGCTGCGGATTCGCAGCGAATCAGCAGCAAAATCAGTCGGGGATCAGCAGCGAAATCCGCCGCGAATCAGCAGCGAAATTCGCCGCGAATCAGCAGCGAAATCAGCCGCGGATCCGCCGCGGATCAGCAGCGACATCCGCCGCGAATCAGCAGCGAAATCAGCCGCGGATCCGCCGCGGATCAGCAGCGAAATCCGCAGCGAAATCCGCCGCGGATCAGCAGCGAAATCAGCTGCGGATCAGCAGCGAAATCAGCCGCGGATCAGCAGCGAAATCAGCCGCGGATCAGCAGAGAAATCCGCTGCGGATCCGCAGCGAATCAGCAGCAAAATCAGCCGCGGATCCGCAGCGAATCAGCAGCAAAATCAGCCGCGGATCAGCAGCGAAATCCGCCGCGGGTCCGCAGCGAAATCCGCAGCGGATCAGCAGCGAAATCCGCCGCGGATCAGCAGCGAAATCCGCCGTGATTCAGCAGCGAAATCAGCCGCGGATCAGCCGCGGATCAGCAGCGAAATCCGCCGCGGATCTGCAGCGAAATCCGCCACGGATCAGCAGCAAAATCCGCTGCGGATACGCAGCGAAATCAGTCGCGGATCTGCAGCGAAATCAGTCGCGGATCCGCAGCGAAATCAGTTGCGGATCCGCAGCGAAATCCGCCGCGGATCAGCAGCGAAATCCGCCGTGGATCCGCAGCGAAATCGCTGCAGATCAGCAGCGAAATCAGCCGCGGATTAGCAGCGAAATCAGCCGCGGATCAGCAGCGAAATCCGCCGCGGATCTGCAGCGAAATCCGCCGCGGATCCGCAGCGAAATCCGCCACACGTTGCGGATTTTGCTGCGGATCCGCGCGTATTTGCTGCGGATCCGCGGCGGATTTCGCTGCTGATCTGCGGCGGATATCGCTGCGCATCCGCGGCTGATTTCGCTGCTGATCCGCCGTGGATCAGCAGCGAAATCCGCCGCGGATCCGCAGCAAAATCCGCAACGTGTGCACGGCCTAATAGGAAAAAAAAAAAAAATCTTTATTTTTTTTATTTGTCCCTACCTATGATAAAGGGGGGGTTCATTTACTTTTTTTTATTTTGATCACTGTGACAGTTTATCACAGTGATCAAAAAAATTTTTGGACACTGGGGGGCGCACTGCGCATGCGCCGGCCGGCGGGCGCACTGCGCATGCGCCCGCCATTTTCCAAGATGGCGGCGCCCATGAAGAGGCCCGGGCGGACGCCGGGACCGATCCAGGGACATCGGTGGATCGGGAGAGGTGAGTAGGGTGGTCGGAAGGTTAGGGGGGGGGATCGGAAGGTGGGGGCACCGGAGCAAAGGAGGAGGGGAGCTGTTAGTGACGGCGGTGACCGATCGCTGCCATCTTTCGGTGGCGGCGGCCGATCGCCGCCGTGACTCGGTGTGGGGGGTCAGGGCTCGGTGTCCAGCCATGGCAGATGCTATTGCAGCATCGGCCATGGCTGTATTGTAATATTTCACCAATTAAATTGGTGAAATATTACAGATTGCTCTGATTGGCTGTTTCACTTTTAACAGCCAATCAGAGCGATCGTGGCCACGGGGGGGTTAAGCCAACCCCCCTGTGGTGAAGCACAAAGGGTCCTGTAACTGCGGGTCGGGTGACCTTTGAGTGACCCCGGTCTCCCGGCCCGCAGGAACGCGATCCTTTCATGACGCAGGGTATGCGTCATAGGTCGGAATGGCACCGACTTTCATGACGCATACGCTGTGTCAAAGGTCGGGAAGGGTTAAAGCTTAATGTGTGTACATTCTGGCAGCCAGTCAGGGAGCAAAAACTATCCAAAACTCTCCTGCAAGTGCTGCAAGTCAACTTTGTTGGTTAGCTAGATATGATCTTGTCCTGTGTGCAATCGATCTTCCAGCATTTAACAAAAATTTAGCAAGAAGTTGCGTTTTGCGCGGATGGCGGGCGCGTCAAAGCAACGAATCCACATACCTCCGCATGTCCTGCGTACTCAATGTTAAAGATATATACGCAGGACGCATGCAGACATATGCAAAAGTTGGCGGGGCTTAACGGAGGAAGTACGCAGCACTCTGCAAACACCCCAAACACTAATATGAAACCAGCCCTAGACTATTGCTATGTAACACCTGTGTAATAAATCTGATATCTAGTTTTAGAAGTAGAAGTGAAAAAGAGAAGTGACTAATACATGAAATTGCATTAACAAATACATCCGTATTTAATTTAGTGTAAAAAAAAATTTTTAATTTACATTGTAATACTTCTGATATTCAGCAAATGTTTTTCTAAGTTCCTCTGGCTGCAGCTTTTTTATGTCTCATTTTTCTTTCAATGAAAATATTCTTTCTATTTCTACATAATAAATGGATTTATTTGACTAAAATATTATTTAGTAATCTATAAAATAAAATACGTGACCTGTTCTTTGTCAGCTGTCTTACTAGGCTAAACCACTAAAAACAAAATTGATTTCTACCTCTAGATGCAGCATGGAGTAGTTTGTGTCAGGTAAGACTTAAAATGAAACGTGTTAGCTTATCTTTCTATTGAATTTACACATTAGTACTGGAGGAGGCGCGTGGATAATGAGTTTCTCCACATCAGTTTGTGCTTCATGGCCTTCAACACAGTTCCATTCCACTCCCCTGGAGCCTATAGATCTAATTACTTACAGAAATTTTACTTTGATACCTGTCATGGGAAACAGCAGAAGTTGATTTTAGCAAGTTGCTGTCACTAACATATGGCATGCTCTAAACAATTCCGTGAATATTGCTTGTTTTCAAAGTCAATGTCAGAACAAAACTTTGACTCAGATGGGAAAAATCATCCCTTTACTCTCTATGATAGCATCTTGAATATTTAGAAACTCAACTTTCAGTAAATGTTTCATAATAGAGGAGATTGAAGTCATATATTTCTATTTAAAAAATAAATCTGTCAGTGACTTTTGATTATTTCATTTTTAATTATTTAGAATTTTTAGTATCTATCATTTATATATATATCTACCTATCTATCTCATATCTATCTATCTATCTAAAACAAAAGTTTGGCTTGTTTGTTGCGTGATTGTGCGCCTGTTTAGATTAGCCGACAGTGAGGAACATTTGTTATCCAATTATCAGATCATCTAAATATTCATAACCCTAATACCCCTACATGTGTCTTCCCAACTGGGATATCATAATATTTCTGAAACAGTAATGACTAAACCACATCACTGGAGTTCTAGAGTTTATGACATCAGTACTAGCTTCTATAGAACTTAGTCTATAACTTAGTTCGTATTTGACTTTTCATCTATGTGCAAATCCCAACACATTGTTTCAAATATAGAAATAAGCACATAATTTCAAAGCAAGTTGAATTTTGACAGAAAATTCTGAATCTCCTGAATCTAATTTTGACTAAATTCATCATAATAGCCAAACATCATTTAGCTGACCTGTAGGGGTGAAAAAATGTACCTGTCCTGCTGCTGCAGCCCCTTTGGCATTCCGCTAATATCGCTTCGGTCACATCTTTCCCTTTGATCTCATCTTTCTTTCAGGCCTCCTGCTGCATCTTCATTCTGCACCTGGACTTCAAAGACTGACTAAGCCTCTGATGTCAGCATATATGAGGTAATGTTACTACTAGTGATGAGCAAGTATGCTTGTTAATTGGGTTTCCCCGAGCACGCTCGGGTTTTCTCCAAGTATTTGAGCGTGCTTGGAGATCTAGTTTGTGTCGCAGCATCTGCATGATTTGCGGATGCCAGACAGCCTGAATACATGTGGGGATTGCCTGTTTGTTAGGGAATCCCCACATGTATTCAGACTGTCTAGCAGCCACAAATCATGCAGCTGCAGTGACGCAAACTAAATCTCCGAGCACGCCCAAATACTTGGAGAACACCCGAACATGCTTGGGAAAACCTGAGTAAAGAGCATACTTGCTCATCACTAGTCACTACTCATGTAGTGATGGCATGGCATCGTGATATTGTTTGCTTAAGACAGATATTAAGCAAGATATGTTTGGTAACACATGTTATGACCAGAGATGAGTGGAACATTCAGTAAAGATTTGACTTTCCTGAAACTCGTAGGTCACCATGAAAGTGAACACTCATCCATTTAATTTGTGTGCATCAGTAAAAAAACAATGCCTAGCACCATTTCACATACTGCTGAAAACACAGAGAGTGAGCTAATGGTATCAGGTGCAGCCACAAAGGCTTCTCCATAATGCTCTGCAGCAATCACATTGCATGGTCTAGCACAGCCAAACAGGTAGGCTATGACAGCTAGTATAAAAGATAGGGGCTCAAAAGTAAGTGTTTATTTTATGATCATTTAGTGTAGGGATAGTACATCAGAGCACACTGCACACGGTTCAATACATTTAGGGATAGAAAACGAATATCCAATTATAGTGAACTACTCTCAGTGCTCTAGCAGATTGAAAATGGGAGTGCTAGTCTGAATCTGTGAATAGAGATGAATAAAACTTTTGAAAGTCAAATTCTCTGCATCCAATGCATTTTCCCCAAAAATTAGACTTGCAGTGAATAAATTCAAGCAAGTTTCAAAACTGGAAAACTGGCACTTGCTCAAAAAATACACATGGGGATAGGAGAAAAAGAGAAAGCCTAGCTGACCATAAGAGCTTACACCTTACAGACGAGAAAGAGAGGAACCCACTGAACATAAGAGCTAACAATTTACAGGCAAGAGAGGAATAGGCTAGCCATAAAGCTTAATCTACAGAAGAAAGAGACAAATTCAGTGACTCAGCAGATAGTAAACAACTCTGCTGTACAATCTGTGCTTCCTTGTGACCCGCTGACTTTAATGACCCATGGAATTACCGCTACTGTATAAGATATGATAATCAATAAGTTGTCATAGTTGCAGGGCAATATGGGAAAACCCACATGGCAATGCAAACTGATATTTGCCTATGTTTTGATGCCCCAGCAGTGTGGGAAAGAGATTTCTTTGCGGACTAAAAATGAATCTCAAAATGATCTAATGAAATTCGAGTGAAATAGTGAATTTCTGGAAATTCGACTCAAATTCGATCTTTTGCAAAATATTCAAGTTTTATATAGGGAGGCTCTGTAACTGTACAATCACTGAGTGGGAATAGACTATTTTGAAAATGCACTCTACATATTCCAGTTAAGACACCAGGCTTTGGTCATGTAAAAAAATTGCTAAGAATAATTATTTCAGAACCTTTCCACTTTTAATGTCACCCAAAAAACTGTACAATTCAATTGAAAAACAAACTAAAACCTTTTTTAGTTGAAAAAAAGATAAATTTAGAACTAAAATAATATATTTCTATAAACAGGCAGACCTTTAAACTTATACTTTGTTTAATTACATTTCACGTTTATGACAACATTCAGTTTTTTGGGTAGGAGCCTATCAGCATGGCACATCTAGAACTGGCAATCTTTTTGAAGTGCATAAAAGGACATATTGAAGGGCATGCCCTCTTCAGGTCAACCTAAGATTTTCAATAGGATTCAGGACTGTGATTTGGATGGGCCATGCAAAAATATTGATCTTCTGTTGATGCCATATTTTTTGTTGCTTTGGAGGTATGCTCTTTGTTGTTGCTTTGAAAAGTGACATTTTTCACCTTCAACTTTTTAACAGAGGCCTTAAGGTTTTGATGCAAAATTGACTAATATTTGGAACTGTTCCCTCCACCTCGATTAAACCCCAAGTTCCAGCTGCAGAAAAAAAAACAAGCCCAAGGCATATATCTGCATCCACCATGTTTCACTATATCAAAATCCTCTGGGTCAACATGTTAGGGCAGGTTAGGATAGGATTTGGGTTACACTAGATGGTCTTCCTTCAACCTTAATAACTATGTAAAATGTAAAATTAGTTAACCTGAACAATAAGTGTTATAAACAGAACAAAAAAATAAATCAAAACACAGGCATTCCATATCTTCAGTAGCTGCTTCTATCTAGAAAAAGGTAACATAAGCTATCAAAACCTAGCACATGTCCTAAAATTGCATCAATAAAACCCTCCCCTTGCAAAAAACACTTGTACAGCTCCATAAATGGAGAAATAAAAAAAGTTACAGATTGCAGTCAACAGTAATACAAACCACTTTTTTTTACATTTTTTTTACAATTTCTTCTTAATTTAAAAAAAGCTATACAAATTTGATATTGCTGTTGTTATACTAACCTGTAAAATCACATTTCTCTAATTATTTTTTTTCCATTTTCCAGTACAATCAATGGTAAATGACATAAGTTATTTAAAAGTACCACATACAGAAAATAAGCTATCTTAACACTTTAATAATACAAAACCTCTAAAACGTAAGCTTGGAGGAAGAGGAGTAAAAAATGAAATAGGTCAAGATTGGAATGGTTTAATCCCATCACCCAAAAGCCTGTTTTCACCAGGGCAAATTTTACAATTCTGACCAGTGTCACTTTATGAGGTAATAACGCTGGAAAGCTTCAACATATAACAGCTATTCTGAGACAATTTTTACATGACATTTTGTACTCCAAGATATTAGTACATTTTGGTTGATATGATGTGAGGTTAATTTTGAAAATATAGAAAATTTCACAAAAATTGGAAAATTTTGTGTTGTTCAAACTTTTGATTTTTATCCTATGAAACTAGATAGTTATACCACATAAAATAAATAACTAATCATATTTAAAAAATATCTATTTTACATCAGCAACATTTGCAAAACATAAGTTTTTTGTTAGAAGGGTTAAAAGTCAGCAATTCTTCATTTTTTCAACAAAATTTACAAATACACAATATTTTAAGAGACCTCATAACATCATATTTGAAGTGACTTTAAGGGGAGTATGTATGGCAAATACCCAAAAGTGACAGTATTTTAAAAACTACATCTTCAAACTACTTAAAATCATATTTACAAAGTTTATTAACCCTCTAGGTGTTCCACAGGAATTAAAGAAATCTGGAAGGAAAAATTAACATTTTATTTTTTTCTCACAAAAATGTTGCTTTTGCCCCAATTGTTTCATTTTCACAAGGGTAACAGAAGAAAATTGATCATACAATTTTTTGTGCAATTTCTCCTGAGTACACAGATATGTTATGGAAACCTACTGCTGTATTTGGGCACATGGTAGAGCTTGGAAGTGAATGAGTGCCAATTAAATTCTGTAGCTCAATTTTTGGCTGGAATAGACTGTGAATACCATGAAACATTTTAAGATCCCCCACAAGTGACCCAATTTTGGAAACGACGCTGCTCAAGAAATTCATATAGGCATTTGGTGAGTATTTTTAACCCTCAGGAGATTTACAGAATTGTATAACATTTTGCTAAGAGAATGGAAAATGCAATTTTTTTCCACTAAAATGTTGCTTTGGCCCCATGTTTTCAATTTAGAAAAGTAATAATAGGAGAAAATGAATGGTACAATTTGTTAATTTCTCCTGTGTATGACAATGCCACATATGTGATTGAAAACTACATTTTAGGCACAGTTTAAAAGAAAATACACACTGAATCAAAGCAATCATATATACTGCAATATAAGAAGTGGATGTGATGTCACATATAGGTATATACTCGCTTTTAAGGATAAATGACAGACCATTTGGATAGAAAACTTATCAATAAGGAGGAAAAACCAAGCAAAATGGTTATGACAAATAGTAGGACAAATGTTGAAAGTATAAAATGTGATTTTTATTAAGACAAAAGCTGAAAGATGGGCAATAATGGCACTTACAACACACAAAAAGTACCTGGAAACACAAGTAAGACTGCAAACATTGGGGGTTGCAATTGCATGAGAGAGATAAGTGAAGCAGTGGGCTAAAAGGTAAAAATCCAACTATATTTGTATGAAAAAACACAAGGACATGGTATCTAAAAAACAACAAATATAGTGTACTCATGCAGGGGACAAGGGGATCAATGGAAAAAATGATAGATGGTAAATAGGAGGATGCCACTGAATGAAAATGTGCCTGCACACACAAGTAAAAAAGTAATAATCAAACAAATAGCACTGGGATAGAAATTATATCTGACAGAGAATCAATAGTATATTTTATAGCTTGTGCACATAAAAATCCGCTATGGGTGTAATGTGTTATATTACAATTATATCAAAATGCACTGTGCCAAAGTGTAGAGAAACAGGTAATCCAGGTACAGGCAACCTATCCCAATAATGTCTATGGAATCAATGGAGCTATATAAATGAGTAAAATAATTAAATTAAATAAATAAAAGAATAAATAGTTATATAAAAAGAAAAAGTATGAAGAATAGTGTCATGGTGAAACAAATTATGCCCGATTAACCCCTTTACCCCGAGGGTGGTTTGCACGTTAATGACAAGGCCAATTTTTTCAATTCTGACCACTGTCTCTTTATGAGGTTATAATCCTGGAACACTTCAATGGATCTTCTCGATTCTGAGAATATTTTCTCGAGACATATTGTACATCATGTCAGGGGTAAAATTTCTTCAATATAACTTGCGTTTATTTATGAAAAAAACAGAAATATGGAAAAAAAATTTGAAAATTTTACAATTTTCAAATTTGAATTTTTATTCCCTTGAAACAGAGAAATATGTCACACAAAATAGTTTCTAAATAACATTTCCCACATATCTACTTTATTTCAGCACAATTTTGGTAACAAAAATTTTTTTTGTTAGTAAGTTATAAGGGTTAAAATTGACAAGCAATTTCAAATTTTTACAACAAAATTTACAAAACCATTTTTTTTAGTGACCACCTCACATTTTAAGTCACTTTGAGGGGTCTATATGGCAGAAAATACCCAAAATTGACACCATTCTAAAAACTGCACCTCTCAAGGTACTCAAAACCACATTCAAGAAGTTTATTTACCCTACAGGTGCTTCACAGGAATTTTTGAAATGCAGAAGGAAAAACTTAACATTTAACTTTTTAGTCACAAAAATGATATTTTACAAACAGTTTTTTATTTTCACGAGGGTAAAAGGAGAAAATGGACAAATAAAGTTGTTGTGCAATTTCTGCTGAGTACGCCGATACCCCATATGTGGGGGAAAATCACTATTTGGGTGCACAGCAAGGCTCGGAAGGGAAGAAGCGCCATTTGACTTTTTCAAACCAAAATTGGCTGGAATTGAGATTGGACGCCATGTCGCGTTTGGAGATCCCCTGATATGCCTAAACAGTGGAAACCCCCCAAAAGTGATACCATTTTGGATACTAGACCCCCTAAGGAACTTATCTAGATCTGTTGTGAGCACTTTTAATCCCCAAGTGTTTCACTAAAGTTTATAATGCCTCGACGTGAAAAAAAAAAAATTCCACAAAAATGATTTTTTAGTCCCCAATTTTTTTTCCAAAGGGTAATAGAAGGAATTGGATCCCAATAGTAGTTGTACAATTTGTAATGAGTATGCAGAACTCCATTTGTGGGGGGAACCACTGTTTGGGCGCTCGGCAGATTTCGGAAGGGAAGGAGTGCCATTTTACTTTTTCAAACCAAAATTGGCTGGAATTGAAATTGGACGCCATTTCGCGTTTGGAGAGCCCCTGATGTGTCTACACAATGGAAATCCCCCACAAGTGACCCCATTTTAGAATGTAGACCCCCTAAAGAACTTATCTAGATCTGTATTGAGCACTTTGAACCCCAAGTGCTTCACAGAAGTTTATAACGAAGAGCCTTAAAATTAAAAAATCATATTTTTTCCACAAAAATGATCTTTTCACCCCAATTTTTATTTCCCCAAGGGTAACAAGAACCAAATAGTTATTGTGCAATTTGTCCTGAGCACGCTGACACACCATATGTGGGGATAAATGTTTGGGTGCATGGCAGAGCTCGGAAGCGAAGGAGCGCCATTTGACATTTTCACCGCAGAATTGGCTGAACGCCATGTCGCATTTGGAGAGCCCCTGATGTGCCTAACAGTGGAAACCCCCACAAATGACAACATTTTGGAACTATACCACTCAAGGAACTTATCTAGATGTGTGGTGAGAACACTGAACCCCCAAGTGCTTCACAGAAGTTTATGATAACCTAAAATCCAGATCCATATTACGCAGTGGTGAAGAGAATCACCTAATTACTGCATATACCTCCATATTCAAGAATGAAAAAAACCAGAGAAAAAAATAGGAGTTTTTTAACAAAATTATCAAAAGGTTTTATTTAAACAAAAAATACAAACAATGACATAGCATAAAAACATGTAACAAGATGTGTGTTAAAAAAAAGACACCAAAAAACTGTGGACACCCAAATAACATTAAAATGGTATATACATTGTAGTATTTATGGATCATAAATAGGTGAGAACTAGAGTTGAGCGATACTTTCCGATATCCTAAAGTATCGGAATCGGAATGGTATCGCCGATATCACTAAAATATCGGCGATACCCGATACCGATACCGGAAGTCCCATGTAAGTCTATGGGAACAAAATATCGCAACTAAAAAAAACCCATTCTTTCCTTGTAAACACTAAATATACACACATAGAATACATATATATATATATATACATGTCATTGTGACATATATATATACATATATGTATAGTTTATACACTTCTACATAGTAAAATATCCTCTCATTCAATTGCCGGGTAAAGCCGGCTTCAGTGAAAAGACAGAAGCACCCGACATGAAATGACACTTGGTGTACATAGGGTTAACCATGTCTTTTCATGTCGTTTGCTATCTGATTTGCACAAACAATTAAATCAGACTATGTGTGCAAAATTTCACACCTGTAGGGGTTAATTAAAGGTGTAAATTCGTTGTAAAAAAAAACGGACTTTTTTTGCTACGAATTTACACCTTTAATTAACCCCTACAGGTGTGAAATTTTGCACACATAGTCTGATTTAATTGTTTGTGCAAATTAGGCTGGAGTCACACACAACCACAAAAAATCGGTCCGTTTTAGACGGTCGACAATCGGATCAAAATAAAAACATCACACATCCTTCTGGCATCCGATTTTCCTTCAAAGATGCGATTTAATCGCATGTGTGTGTACCTTGTAACATCCGATTTTCATCCGACTTGCGAGATTTTCTCGCAGGCTTGCAAAACTGACATATAATGGATCCAAAAGAATAGTATTTAAATGCCAAAAGAAAGAATAGATATATACACATAGAGCACATATATATATATATATATATATATATATATATGTCATTGTGACATATATATATATACATATATTTATAGTTCTTACACTTCTACATACTGTTATAGCCGCTAATTCAATTGCCGGCTTCAGTGAAATCACAGAAGCCGACATGAAATGATACATTGTTTCCACACATTTAACCATGTAATTTCATGTATTTTTATATATGTTTGAAACATACAATTACATGAGTATATGTGTGCTAAATTTCAGACATGTAGGGGTTAATTAAAGGTGTAAATTCGTTAAAAAAAAATGCGTGGGCTCCCGCTGTATTTTCTCCACCAGACAGACAAAGCAAGCGAGTGGGGGCAGATAATAATAGCCTAGGGAGGGTACATTTTTTTTGTGCCCCCCCTGGCTACTAACATCTGCCCCCAGACACCCCAGAAAGGGCAAATCTATAATTAGATTCGCCCTTTCTGGCACTTTGCCCGTCTATTCCCATTGCCCTGTAGCGGTGGCGAATGGGTTAATAAGGGGTTAAAATGACCTTGCAATTGAAAGGTCACTTTAAGCCAGGTTAATAATTGATAGCTGTCAATTAGGCAACTATCAATTATTAATCCTATTGTATGAAAGAAAAATCAAACACACACACTTTAATAAAAAATAAGTTTAATTAAATAATCACACAGTTTTTGACCATATTTTATTTTCCTGCTAAAACCATTTCCTGTAATAAAAATAAAATAAAAAAGCAAAATTATACTTACCAATCCGATGTACAGTCAGGTCCCACGGTGTAATCCATCAGAAAGGGTTAACAGGTTACAGGTCGCAGAGAGCTAATAATGCTGTCTCAGACCTGTATTCCCCTGAATGAATAACTTCCTCTCCCAGCGAAAGTAGAGGAATAGATTCATGAATGGAGCTTAATTGATTTCTTGCCAATTTAACTGTAGTGACCTGACCTAAAGGGAAAGTGGACACAATCAATTAAGCTTCATTCATGAAACACATCCTCTCCTGTCGCCAGGAGAGGAACTTATTCATTCATGAGCTTTGAGCTGAGCATGCAGGATTACTTGCACTGCTTGGCTCAAAGCTAGTTAACCCTTTGTGAAGGATTACAGCGTGGGACGTGACAGATCGGCGGAATAGGTAAGAATAATGTTGTTTTATTTCTTTTTCTTTATTTTAGGAGATCAATGGCTTCGCACGGATTTAGTGTAAAATAAAATATGGTCAAAAAAATGTGTTTTTATTTCATTAAAATTATTTATTCTTAAAGTGTGTGTGTTTTTTTATTTACTTCAATAGGATTAATAATTGATAGTTGTCTAATTGACAGCTATCAATCATTAACCTGCCTTAAGGTCACCTTTCAATTGCAAGGTGACAGTAAGGTGAGATTAACCCATTCGCCACCGCTACAGGGCAATGGGAATAGACGGGCAAAGTGCCAGAAAGGGCGAATCTAATTATAGATTTGCCCTTTCTGGGGTGTCTGGGGGCAGATGTTAGTAGCCAGGGGGGCACAAAAAAATGCACCTTCCCTGGGCTATTATTATCTGCCCCCACTCGCTTTGCTTTGTCTGTCTGGTGGAGAAAATACAGCGGGAGCCCACGCATTTTTTTTCAACGAAATTACACCTTTAATTAACCCCTACATGTCTGAAATTTTGCACAAATACACTCATGTAATTGTATGTTTCAAACATATATAAAAATACATGAAATTACATGGTTAAATGTGTGGAAACAATGTATCATTTCATGTCGGCTTCTGTGATTTCACAAAACCCGGCAATTGAATTAGCGGCTATTACAGTATGTAGAAGTCTAGGAACTATAAATATATGTATATATACATGTCACAATGACATGTATATATATATGTATGTGTTCTATGTGTATATATCTATTCTTTCTAGTCTTTATTAAAGCTGTCAGTGTGATTTTACAGTATAGGCGGGGATGAATTGCCGGCTTTTCTAAAGGACACCGATGCGATTTCATCGCAAGTCACACAGTGTGGTCCGTTTGTAATCAGATTTTTCATCGCTCCCATAGACTTGCATTGGCGATTGTCGACTGACAATCGGTGACAATCGCAGCATGCTGCGATTGTACACGGACGTTTAAAACGGACCACAAAAAATCTGATACTGGGAGCTGCTCCATAGATTAACATAGGTCCGACTGCAATGCGATATTTCATCGCATTGCAGTCGTCCGATTTTGTCGCCAGTGTGACTCCGGCCTTAGATAGCAAAGGACATGAAAAGACATGGTTAACCTATGTACACCAAGTGTCATTTCATGTCGGGTCACCCGACATGAAATGACACTTGGTGTACATAGGGTTAACCATGTCTTTTCATGTCCTTTGCTATCTAATTTGCACAAACAATTAAATCAGACTATGTGTGCAAAATTTCACACCTGTAGGGGTTAATTAAAGGTGTAAATTCGTTGTAAAAAAAACGGACTTTTTTGCTACGAATTTACACCTTTAATTAACCCCTACAGGTGTGAAATTTTGCACACATAGTCTGATTTAATTGTTTGTGCAAATTAGATAGCAAAGGACATGAAAAGACATGGTTAACCCTATGTACACCAAGTGTCATTTCATGTCGGGTTCTGCATTTTCACAAAAGCCGGCAATTGAATTAGCGGCTATTATACTATGTAGAAGTGTATGAACTACAAATATAAATATATATATATATGTGTCACAAATTCAATGACATGTATATATATATATGAGGTGTAAAATTGCTGAAAAAAAATGCGTGGGCTCCCGCCCTATTTTCGCAACTAGACAGACAAAGCCAGTGAGTGGGGGCAGATAATAATAGCCCAGAGAGGGACCATTATTTTTGCCCCCCCGGCTACTAACATCTGCCCCCAGACACCCCAGGAAAGACAAATCTATAATTAGATTCGCCCTTTCTGGCACTTTGCCCGTCTATTCCCATTGCCCTGTAGCGGTGGCGAATGGGTTAATATGGGGTTAAAGCCACCTTGCTATTGAAAGGTGACCTTAAGCCAGGTTAATAATTGAGAGCTGTCAATTAGACAACTATCAATTATTAATCCTATTGCATGAAATAAAAATAAAACACACACACTTTAATTAAAAATCATTTTAATGAAATAAAGACACATGTTTTTGACCATCTTTTATTTTACTGCAAAAACCATTTCCTGTAATAAAAATAAAATAAAAAAGCAAAATTATTCTTACCTATCCCATGCACAGTCAGGTCCCACGGTGTAATCCTTCAGAAAGGGTTAATGTTTACTGCAGGGACCGCAGCTAATGCTGCAGCCTCACAGTAAACCCCAAATGATTGAGTTCCTCTCCTGCCTGACAGGAGAGTAAAGGCTGGGTGTCACATAACGATACACCAGCGATCCCGACAACGATATGCACTTGTCAGGATCGCTGGTGTATCGCTACATGATCGCTGCTGAGCTGCCAAACAGGCAGCTCAGGCAGCGATCTGGGACAGCGACACTGCGGGTAACATCGCTTAAGGGCCCGTTCTCACATAGCGATATCGCTACCGAGATCGCTGCTGAGTCACTAGTTTTGTGACGCAGCAGCGAGCTCACCAGCGATATCGCTGTGTGTGACATTCAGCGACGATCAGCCCCCTGCCGGGTATCGCTGATCGTCGCAGAAATGTCAGGACCTTTTTTTGATCGCTGGTTTCCCTCTGACAGGCACGCATCGCTGCGTGTGACAGGCGGGAGACCAGTGATCCGCTGGTAACCAAGGTACACAGCGGGTTTCCAGGCACCGCGCAGCGCTTGGAAACCCGCTATGTACCTTGGATACCAGCTCCCTGCATCAGGGCGCTGGTATCCAAGGTACACAGCGGGTTTCTAGGCACAGCCCCGCGCCTGGAAACCCGCTGTGTACCTTGGTTACCAGCGGATCGCTGGTCTCCCGCCTGTCACACGCAGCGATGTGTGCCTGTCAGCGGGAAACCAGCGATCAAAGGTCCTGACATTTCAGCGACGATCAGCGATACCCGGCAGGGGGGCTGATCGTCGCTGAATGTCACACACAGCGATATCGCTGGTGAGCTCGCTGCTGCGTCACAAAACTAGTGACTCAGCAGCGATCTCGGTAGCGATATCGCTATGTGAGACGGGCCCTTAAGTGGAAAGCTTAATTGATTGCTTTCCACTTTCACTTCAGGTCAGCCAGGGACACAATCAGTGACGTCAGAGGGAACTGATTAACAAAAATAGGGGTTCCCTTCGAAAAAAAAATGGCGTGGGGTCCCCCCTATTTTTGTTAACCAGCCAGATGAAGCAGACCGCTGAGGCCTGGATTTTCAGGCTGTTAAGGAGCCAAGATCCATGGACCTTGCCAGCCTGATAATACCAGGCCACAGCAGTCTGCATATCTTGGCTGATTAACAAAAATAGGGGATCCCCTCGAAAAAAATTGGCGTGGGGTCCCCCCTATTTTTGTTAACCAGCCAGATGAAGCAGACCGCTGAGGCCTGGATTTTCAGGCTGTTAAGGAGCCAAGATCCATGGACCTTGCCAGCCTGATAATACCAGGCCACAGCAGTCTGCATATCTTGGCTGATTAACAAAAATAGGGGATCCCCTCGAAAAAAATTGGCGTGGGGTCCCCCCTATTTTTGTTAACCAGCCAGATGAAGCAGACCGCTGAGGCCTGGATTTTCAGGCTGTTAAGGAGCCAAGATCCATGGACCTTGCCAGCCTGATAATACCAGGCCACAGCAGTCTGCATATCTTGGCTGATTAACAAAAATAGGGGATCCCCTCGAAAAAAAATTGGCGTGGGGTCCCCCCTATTTTTGTTAACCAGCCAGATGAAGCAGACCGCTGAGGCCTGGATTTTCAGGCTGTTAAGGAGCCAAGATCCATGGACCTTGCCAGCCTGATAATACCAGGCCACAGCAGTCTGCATATCTTGGCTGATTAACAAAAATAGGGGATCCCCTCGAAAAAAATTGGCGTGGGGTCCCCCCTATTTTTGTTAACCAGCCAGATGAAGCAGACCGCTGAGGCCTGGTTTTTCAGGCTGGTAAGGATCCAATATCCATGGACCTTGCAAGCCTGATAATACCAGGCCACAGCAGTCTGCTTAGCTTGGCTGGTTAACAAAAATAGGGGATCCCCTCGAAAAAAAAACGGCGTGGGGATCCCCCCTATTTTTGTTAACCAGCCAAGTAAAATGCAGACTGCTGCAGCCTGGTATTAAAAGACTGTCAAGGCCCATGGATTTTGGCCCTCAACAGCCTGATAATACCAGGCTACAGCAGCCCCACATTTGGCGCATCAAAAGATGTGCCAATTGTGGCACTTTACCCGGCTCTTCCCACTTGCCCTGTAGCGGTGGCAAGCGGGGTAATAAGGGGTTAATGTCACCGTTGATTGCACGGTGACAATAAGCCCGGTTAATAATGGAGAGGCGTCAATAAGACACCGATCCATTATTAATCCCAAAGTTATTAAATGCATAAAAAAAAGACAGCAAGAAAAAAGTATTTTAATGAAATAAAAGAGACAACACAGTTTTCATTTTTTTTATTGTACTCTCATTCCTGCGACGCCATCGATCTCCTGTAAAAAAAGAAAAAAAACAAACCAACAGTATACCACCTGTCCGACGCAGTCCATAACGACAGTCCCACGACGATCCAGCTCTGCTACATCGCAATGACAGGCAGAGCCTGTCATTGCAACGCAGCACAGCTGATTACCTGCTTCCCCGGCGGTGACGTCATCGGACTGACTGCTTTACGGCCGCGATTACCCAGCAGTCACTGCAGTTATCGCGAGAAACTGCATGTGACCGCCGGGGAAAGAAGATGGCGGCCATGAAGCAGTGCAGGACGTGACCGCCGGAGATCTTCTGCCAGGTAAGTGCCGCTGACTCCTGACAGACCCGACCGACGGACACTGACAGTGACAGTGACAATCCCGATTCCGGTATCCGATAAGACGAAAATATCGGAACTCGGAATCGGAATTCCGATACAGCTAATATCGGCCGATACCCGATATTTGCAGTATCGGAATGCTCAACACTAGTGAGAACATATGAAACCCTAAGGAAACGTCCAAGTTATATATCAAGGGTAACAGATCTCTGCCATAATGAAAGACCGCAATACTGTTCCAACGATCTCAGACCGATGTGTCCATACATCGCCCCACTAACCATACATGGTAATACACTATAGCAAAATCAGAAGCAAAAAATCTCACCTAAATAAAGGATGTCACACAGGTAAGCCCCGACGCGCGTTTCGCTGTCTGTATACCTCGCTTTCTCAAGGTGGAGTGTGAGATTGCATGCACTGAAGGACCTTAAGTATCCATAGGGATTGGTCATGTGACCATCACATGCTGACACACATGGACGCTGCTTTTTACGGCGCATGTGCGCGACGTCATCGCCCCAGCCCACGTGACCCGGGCCCGCCCAGCCACGCCCACAACCAACGCTCAAAACAGAGCATCAGTCGTGTGCCGGCAAAGGCTGTGCCGGATATCATGGGACGGTCACAGATGACTATATACAAAAAAAGTTTGCACTCTATCTGCCAAAGCAAGTCAATGTGAAATATGAAACATGAATAGCAATATGGCTTTTGAATATTAGAAAAAAATGAATGAGATGCTTTGCACAAAATTTGGCCAAATAATGCCTGCCCATACACCAACGTCAAGGTGGTCTCAGAATGTATGAGTCCCTGCCTATGTGAACATACCTCTATTAGGCTGATATCTGAATTCCTGGGTGAATGTGGACACCTCTGTCAGTAAAGCTTGCCTTTTCTGGGTGAGCAGGAACCTGCTATAATTAAAATCACCACATGGTGATGGGCGGAGTGCTCGGTCAGTAAGCTAACATAGAAGTAAAAGAAAACTGACTGGCACATCCAAACCAGTGTGAATTAGGTGCAAACCAGGAGCAGCTACCTCCATAGACAATATACAAAAAAAGGTTGCACTCTATCGTGCCAAAGCAAGTCAATGTGAAATATGAAACATGAATAGCAATATGGCTTTTGAATATTAGAAAAAAATGAATGAGACGCTTTGCACAAAATTTGGCCAAATAATGCCTGCCCATACACCAACGTCAAGGTGGTCTCAGAACGTATGGGTCCCTGCCTATGTGAACATACCTCTATTAGGCTGATATCTGAATTCCTGGGTGAATGTGGACACCTCTGTCAGTAAAGCTTGCCTTTTCTGGGTGAGCAGGAACCTGCTATAATTAAAATCACCACATGGTGATGGGCGGAGTGCTCGGTCAGTAAGCTAACATAGAAGTAAAAGAAAACTGACTGGCACATCCAAACCAGTGTGAATTAGGTGCAAACCAGGAGCAGCTACCTCCATAGACAATATACAAAAAAAGGTTGAACTCTATCGTGCCAAAGCTTTATCAGAGTGGTAGCCGGAAGAAGGAAGAAAATAAATTACGATTTATTTCGGTCTTTAACCATGAGTGGGAGAACATGAGGAGAATTTTGACTAAGCATTGGTCTGTGTTGATGACTGAACCCGCTCTGGGATCTGCTCTTACTGATCGACTCCTTATGACCCCTAGAAGATCTAAGAATTTAAAAGATATGCCCGTCCAGAGTCACTACATAGCACCCAGTAAAAACCCCTTTGGGCTAACAAAACGTAATGTGGGTTGCTTTAATTGTGGACATTGCGTTGCCTGTGCTAACATTATTCGTAGTTCTTCGTTCAGTTCAAGTGATGGTATTGGAACTATGATATCAGAGAGTATATTTCATGTAGCACAAACAATGTGATTTATTATGCCACATGTAGTTGTCCTCTAATCTATATTGGGTTGACATCACGTGAGTTGAGAATACGTGTTCGTGAACACGTACGTGATATTCAGTCAGCTAGTTCAATAGATGATGTGTCAAACCTCAAGACAATTCCCCGACACTTTAGGATGGAACATAACTGTGACCCCACATCGTTTAAGGTGAGGGGTATTGAGGTTGTGCATTCGGGCATTAGAGGGGGTAATGTGAAAAAACTGTTAGCACAACGGGAATTAAAATGGATAGTTACATTGGACACAGTCCGACCCGCAGGATTAAATGAAGCTCTTAATTTTGCGCCATTTTTGTGAGATAGGGATAAAAGGGGGAAAAAATGTATTTAAACAAAGAAATAAAGAAATCAATGATTATTATTGTCTGGCATAGAACCCCTAATCTCTTAAAAGCAAGATAATTCCCCAATCTTTCCTATTTTTGTCCTTCTGTGTTTGCATCACTTTTTAAGTTTTGTGTGTTGTTGTATATATGTTTTTTAATTATTTTTATGTTTTTTCATATATAGTTTTCACTTCTAAATATATGTGCTTTGGGACCTTGTTGAGAGGGAAAAAAATCTTTTCATATGCTGGGCTCATCATGAATGGCAGAGATTATCTGGAGATATAAGAGATAAAAGAGGAATTTCCACTTGGAATGAAGAAATCATGGATGAAATATGCTGTTGAAGATATTTATACACAAGAATCTTATTTGTAATGAATGATTAATCTTCATAATATATGCTACTGGACTGTGCTGCAGTGCGCATGCGCGCGACAGTCATCTGTGACCGTCCCATGATATCCGCACAGCCTTTGCCGGCGCACGACTGATGCTCTGTTTTGAGCGTTGGTTGTGGGCATGGCTGGGTGGGCCCGGGTCACGTGGGCTGGGGCGATGACATCGCGCACATGCGCCGTAAAACGCAGCGTCCATGTGTGTCAGCATGTGATGGTCACATGACCAATCACTATGGATACTTAAGGTCCTTCAGTACTTGCAATCTCACACTCCCCCTTGAGAAAACGAGGTATACAGACAGCGAAACGCGCGTCGGGGCATACCTGTGTGACATCCTTTATTTAGGTGAGATTTTTTGCTTCTGATTTTGCTACAGTGTATTACCATGTATGGTTAGTGGGGCGATGTATGGACACATCGTCTGAGATCGTTGGAACACTATTGCGGTCTTTCATTATGGCAGAGATCTGTTACCCTTGATATATGACTTGGACGTTTCCTTAGGGTTTCATATGTTCTCACCTATTTGTGATCCATAAATACTACAATGTATATACCATTTTAATGTTATTTGGGTGTCCACAGTTTTTTGGTGTCTTTTTTTTAACACACATCTTGTTACATGTTTTTATGCTATGTCATTGTTTGTATTTTTTGCTTAAATAAAACCTTTTGATAATTTTGTTAAAAACCTCCTATTTTTTTCTGTTTTTTTTTCACAGAAGTTTATAATGTAGAGCCATAAAAATAAAAAATCATATTTTCTTCCAGAGAAATGATCTTTTCACCCCCAATTTTTAATTTCCCAAGTGTAACAAGACCCCAAAGTTATTGTGAAATTTGTGCTGAGTTAGCTGACACTCCATATGTGGGTGTAAACAACTGTTTGAGTGCATGGCAGATTTCGGACGGGAAGAAGCGCCGTTTGATTTTTTCAACACAGAATTGGTTGGATGCCATGTCGCGTTTGGAAAGCCCCTGATGTGCCTAAACACTGGAAACCCCCCACAAATGACACCATTTTGGAAACTAGACCACTCAAGGAACTTATCTAGATGTGTGGTGAGTACTTTGAACCCCCAGATGTTTCACTAAAGTTTATAAGGCACGAGCGTGAAAATAAAAAAATCATATTTTTTCCACCATCATGATATTCAAGTCCCCTATTTTTTATTTTCCCAAGGGTAACAGGAGAAATTGGACCCAAAAGTTGTTGTCCAATTTGTCCTGAGTACGCTGATTCCACATATGTGGGAGAAAACTACTGTATTGGCACACGTCGGAACTCGGAAGGAAAGTAGTGAAGTTTTGGAATGCAGACTTTGATGGAATGGTCTGCGGCAGTCATATCGCGTTTGAAGAGCCCCTGATGTGCATAAATAGTGAAAACCCCCTCAAATGACCCCATTTTGGAAACTATACTCCCCAAGGAACTTATCTAGATGTGTGGTGAGTAGAGTTGAGCGATACTTTCCGATATCCAAAAGTATCGGATCGGAATGGTATCGCCGATACACAAGAAATATCGGCGATACCTGATACCGATACCGGAAATCCAATGTAAGTCTATGGGAAAAAAATATCAGAATTAAAAAAAGCCCATTCTTGCCTTGTTGGTTAATTGTACATGAAGGAAAACAACAAAGAGTAATGTAGAATGTATTGGGGGAGGTTGAGGAGACATTAAAGGCATAGATATTTAACCCAATCAAATGGAATAGCATTAATATTTTTTTTTGTAAAGATGTTCGGATTGACGAACAAATTGACAATGTTGTTAACCTTTTTTCTATTTTGGCAAATATGTATGTTTCACAACTTCCATGCTCTTCACCTTTTTAACTTTTGACACACTTTCTCCTTCATAATCTTCAGCAGCATCATCTTTTTCATCAAATTATTCTTCATCTTCACCTTCTTTATCTTCTTAAACTTCTTGCTATTCATCTTTTTGTTAACATTACTCATATTGTTCTTATTAAACTATTATTCTTCTTCATATTCTACTTCTTCATCTTCTTCCTCTTCATCTTCTTCATCATATTCTTATTTTTGACAGAGATTCCTGTACTTGTAATCTGTAAAAGTATGAATTTTTCATCCTTGCGTTCTTGCTGTCACAAAAGTTTTAAATTACAACAGTATTTGTCCGTGTTGAGTTTAGCCTGCAGCAGCAGGCATTTTCCAGGGGCACCACGAGGAGGAACAGACTCACCCCCATACACTGCTTCATCTTGTTCTGCTTATAATTTAGAGCATATATTTTGCTCTTCATTTTGATCTTATACTTCATGTTGTTATGCTTTTTCATCTTCTGCTTATTGTTCTTCTGTCTCTTGTTCTGTATCTTGTAGTTTGTCTTAACCTTCTTTGTCCTGTTGGTGATCTTCTTCTGGGTAATCTTTTATTTCTTCTTTGTGATGGTGTTCAGGCTCGTTGGCTTCATGCTCGTCGTCCTTGTGGTCGTCATCTTCTTCGGGGTGGTCATCAGGGTCGTCGTCTTCATTGTTGGAGATCCATAGTGATTACCCAACAAAACATTTAAAAATTATTCAATTTGTAAATGTAGCTGAAGGTACAAGAAGGCTGACTAACTTCCGAGAACCAGCTGACGTTACTGGAACCCGGACGGGTATCAGATGGTACAAGGGACAATGGAAGTAACGAGGACCAGCTGACTGTGCTGGAACCCGGAGGGGCAGCAGAAGGAAAAGAGCCAATGGCACAACCGAGGACCAGCTGACGTTACTGGGACACGGTTACTAAGCAGGAGGTACCTGTGCTCCAAAGCACTACCAAGGACCAGCAGACGTTGCTGGAACTCGGATACCGAGATGGAGGCACCTAGGCCAAAGGCACTGCGGAGAACCAGTTGACGGTACTGGAACCCGGACGGGTAGCAGAAGGCACCCATGAAAATGTAATTTGACAGGCCGCAAGCCGTCCGCAGTTACCGAATCACACAGTCCTACAGTCGGTGCTTGTCCTATTGTCACAACGGAAACAGCCTTTATTTACTTATCACACAGCACACATAGGAATCACCTAAACTGCAGGCACCATACAGTCGGCTAACCCGAAAGCAACACGACAGGACAACTTATTGTAGGCTAATTGACGTTGACACTGCCAGGAAACAGCTGTCGTGCTGTAACCAGGCTAGGCAGGAGTCAGTACCCCTGCCAATTACTTCCGAGCAACAACTGGCGGTGTTGGAGCCCAGGGATGAGAAGAGAACAGGGTGGAGGCAGCAGGACTTTTTGCCGTACACACAGCAGGGGAACAGCTGACATTACTGAACCCCAGTAACACAGGAGCAAGTGTTGACTGTGCTAACAGCAATTCCGAGCAACAACTGGCGGTGTTGGAGCACAGGGTCAAGGAGGGTGTAGGCAGAGGCCTAGTATGACAACTTCATGGACACAGGATAAAAATAGATGGAAGCAGGCTAAGGCTGACTTTGACCTATGGGTAGATCGACGCGAGAGAACCAGTAATTTGAATTATAGAGCCGATCTATATCGTTATGGTAGCAAATCAGGGATACTATTAGCATGACTAGCGAAAGCAAATCACATTCCTCAACATATTACAGCGTTAATGAGTAAACATGGGATCATGATGAACGATCATGGTGATATTGAGGAAAGCCTTATATTTTAACATGATCGGAGAAATGAATGTAAAGGTGGCGAGAATTTGAAAAAATACACGCCACAGAAGGGTGACGAGTGAAATAGTTTAATCAGGATCACAGCAAAGTTAGAGAAGGAAGATGACGGGAGGAATCCTACAAGTTAGGGGTTTCCTTACAATTATTAACGAGTTTCGGTTTTTTGTTCTCTTGTTACTTTGACTTTTAGAATGTTTATTTTATGACCATATCGGCTGCGACCGAGATGTGTACCGCCTTATGTGGCCTTTTTGTTTTTGAAAATCCAAATAAAAAGGAACTTTAAAAAAAAAAAAAAAATTCCCTCTTCAACAATCTACAAGACAAACAAGCATCATGGGTGACGCTGCCTTTATTGAGGTACAGTATTAGATCGACATTGTCCATGAGTAACTATGCACTGTGATAGCTATATAGCATTATTAATTTAAATCTGTTGTGGTTGTTTCAACAGCACTTGCAGATCTAACTACCTATTGTTTGTATGCATGATGCACTTTCTTGGTGTAATTATTTATTATTGCGCATTATTACCAGGTTTACATGATGGCCATTTCATATATGGTGTGTGAAGTTACAGTTGTCCTCAGTCTGTGTATTTTATTATTTCTGTCATTAATAAAACTCGTGAGGATGATGATGATGATGATGATGTTTATGATTCGTACATCCATTGACTGCATTATCTTACAGGTACAGATAACGTTCCTTAAGAAGCATTAATTGATAATTATGAAATGTATTTTTATGCATTAATTTAAAAATATAAACACTATGTTTTATTTTTTGTTACCATTTCTACTAGCCATGTGCAGATATGCGCTGTGATGACAAATTAATATTTGTCCATATTTCTTATTAAAATTTTTCATTTTAGCCCTTGAAAACTTCAATCTTTCCTGTTTTAAGCATAACAATCAGGGTGACGGCTCTTCCCTATTTGGAGCATGTTTTTCTGTGCATGTGTAGGGAACAGGAGACTTCTTGCCGCTGTGGTACACCAAAGGGATCTTGCTGGATGTGAGATATATTTCTTCTAGCAGACTGAAGTTTGCTCAGGATTTTCCATGATCACAAGGACCTGTGATAAGGTCATAGTCACGTGATCTGGTCATCTGATGTGTACCTCACCTGAGGGTGTGGAGTAGGCCTATAAAACAAGGAGCTGTTGTAGTTGGTGTGTGGAAGAAAGGAGTTTGGCTGGAGTCAGCCTGGAAGATTGTTTTGTTACTGTTTGCCAGTGTGCACCAGGAAGCGAGTACCAGACCACCCGGAATGGGACCTGGCGGTCTCTGCTGACCTGCAGTCGCTTAGTTAAGCCCGTCCCAAGCAAGGGTGAGTCTGGCACCAGTGGTTCTCCAAACTGGGGTGATTTATGTTCTGTTTTTATTTTGCTATCTGGACTTTTTGTTGAACTCATGATTAAAACCACTGAAATTTGAAGTAAAAGGCGGTGTGTTTGCCTCATTACTGTGGCCCAGCCCTGCCTACCAGAGCGGATCCCTACAATTGGGGGCTTCAATGCGGGCAATGCAGTGAGGTCAGGCTGTTTTTTCCTGCATGACAGTAAATGTCCTAGGTAAATAAAGTGACGCAAAACCCGGTGGATAACTGTCCCAAGATGGAGAACACAGTAAAATTGCTGGAGGAGGCCATGCGGCAGCAACAGCAGGCTATGCAGCAGCAGCAGCAGGCTATACAGCAGCAAGCTATACAGCAGCAGGCTATGGAGCAGCAGCAGGCTATACAGCAGCAGGCTATGGAGCAGCAGCAGATATTTAATCGACAGCAACAGGAAACCAATAGTCTAGTGATGCAGCACATCACAGCGCCACAGACAGCAGGAGCTGCCCGAGGATGGCAGGATGTCCAGAAAGCGGTGCGTACAGCGGTCCGAAAGATGGAGCAATCAGATGACGTCGAGGTGTACCTGGAGATGTTTGAAGGCGTGGCTAAAAGGGAGAGACTGCCCCGGTACCAGTGGGCCGAGATCGTGGCTCCGTTTTTTTAATTCAGGACCCGCAAAAGCCTCTAGGGACTTACCCCCCGAGCAACAGGAGGACTATGAGAGCGTCAAGGGTGAGATACTCGCACGTCTTGGGGTAAATGTTTTGGTCCGGGCACACGGGTACACCAGTGGAACTTTTCCCCTTCCGAGCCAGCTCGGTCACAGTATTATGACTTGATACACCTGATAGAAAAGTGGTTGCAGCCGGAGGTGTTGTCACCCCGCGCTATGCTGGATCGTATAGTGACTGATAAATTCTTGAGAAATTTGCCACACACCCTTCAAACATGGCTTGGACAGGCAGCCCCTACTGATGGTCTCCAAATGGTAGACCTCATTGAAAGATATGGGGCTACCAAGGAGATACAGGGAGAGACTACCCGGAAGGTACCAAGTAAATTCCACAAACCTTCACCCACAGCTCGTCGAGCAGAGACTCGGAGGGCCGCCCAGGACGGGTCGGGGAACGAAAGGGGCCCCATAATCTGTTGGCGGTGCCAACAACCAGGACATGTGAGAGCTGTTTGCCCCCACCTGACAGAGCCCATGGAAAACAACTTTGGCTACTATCAGTCTCACTATGCAGAACACATGTGTGCAGTGGTCAAACCAGAGGGACCCAATATGAACCATTTGTGTAAAGTGCAGGTGGAGGGTAACCCTGCTGTGGCTCTAGTGGACTCAGGGAGTCTCGTGAGTGACCCTAATACGAACCAGCCACGTCCAAATCAGCGAGTATACTGCTGTGAAAATGGGTGTGTTGTGTATACATGGTGACTTAAAACATTATCCTACTACCCTGGTGATGATAAACACGCCAGCGGGGAGGAGGTGACACGAGGTGGGGGTGGTGGTTAATTAGCATTAATAATGGGGAGAGATTTTCCGTTATTTTCTGTGCTTTGGCCTGTAATTACCCCTCCCACAGAACAGTCGTCTGCACCAGTGGCAAACAGGTTGCATTCTCCAGAAATCGGGCATGAACCTGGTGGCCCGGAGGAAGATGTACTGGCGGTAGGAGTACCTTTGCCTTCGGTGGAGGAGGAAAACCCCTCTCCTATAGAAGTGTTAGGTGGGGAGATGGAAGATTGTGCTAGGTAACCAGTCCGCAGCCTCATTTTCAGAGTCCCTTGGTGCCATTACTAATTATAGAGGTACCGTTTGAGAGAATAGCCTATGGATCTGGTGTGGACGGTTAATAAATCAGCAAGGGGTCATCAACACATCCTCGTAGTTCTAGATTACGCTACCAGGTATCCTGAGGCTATTCCCCTGCGACACACCTCGGCAAAACTGATCGCAAAAGAACTCATGGGTATGTTCTCTCGGGTGGGAATCCCTCAAGAAATCTTAACAGATCAGGTGACCCCCTTTATGTCAAAAATCATGAAGGAACTCTGCCACGTGTTAAACAGTTGCGCACATCGGTCTATCATCCCCAAACAGACGCTTTAGTAGAAAGGTTCAATAAAACCCTGAAGAATATGTTGAAAAAAAAAGTCTCTAAAGATGCTAAGGACTGGGATCTCTTGTTGCCATACCTGATGTTTGCAGTGCGGGAGGTGCCCCAGGCATCTACGGGGTTCTCGCCCTTTGAACTATTATATGGCAGACATCCCCGTGGCTTACTCGATATAGCTAAAAGGCCTGGGAAAACCATACAACTCCCCACAAAAATGTGATAGAACATGTGGCCAAAATGCAAGAGAGAGTGGAAACAGTCCTACCATTAGTCCGAGAACATATGGAATCAGCACAAAGGTCACAGAGGCAGATCTATAACCGGGAGGCACGGGTAAGGTCCTTTAACCCTGGGGATCGGGTGTTGGTACTTGTGCCTACAGTGGATAGTAAGTTCCTTGCAAGGTGGCAGGGACCCTACGACATTATAGAGAAGGTGGGACCAGTAAACTATAAAGTACACCAACCAGGGCAGAGAAAGCCAGAACACGTATACCATGTGAATCTGCTCAAACCATGGAAAGACAGAGACCCGCTTGGTGAGGATTGTCCACGGCCTGCATTTCCAGTACAGATGGCTTCCTTGCCTCAGGAGAACGCAAGAGAAGTCCTCTCCGCCGTCAAAATATCAGACACTTTGTCGCACAGACAAGTTCAGGAAGTCCGAGAGTTTGTTAGCCGAAATACAGATGTTTTTTCGGAACTTCCTGGTCGTACCTCCCTAATACAACATGACATTGTCACTGAGCCGCAGGGCAAAGTACGATTAAAGCCATATCGGGTGCCTGAGGCCCGGCGACAAGCCATCAAGGAAGAGGTCAAGCAGATGCTGCAGTTAGGGGTCATTGAAGAGTCCCAGAGTGAGTGGGCCAGCCCAATAGTCCTAATACCAAAGCCAGATGGGACACTAAGGTTCTGTAATGACTTCAGAAAACTGAATGAAATTTCTAACTTTGACGCCTACCCCATGCCCCGGGTCAATGAGTTAATAGAGCGGTTTGGGCAGGCACGTTATTTTTCAATCATTGACCTCACAAAAGGGTATTGGCAGGTGCCACTAACAAAAGCAGCGAGAGAGAAAACGGCTTTTGTAACACCCGAGGGACTGTTCCAGTATATAGTCCTACCCTTCGGGTTGCATGGCGCTCCAGCAACATTCCAGAGGTTAATGGACGTTGTTCTTCATCCTCATCGCCGATATGCCGCGGCCAATCTGGACGATATTGTGGTGTACAGTACAGACTGGGAAAGTCACTTAGCCAAGGTACAGGCGGTGATAGATTCGCTGAGACAAGCAGAGCTAACTGCCAACCCAAAGAAGTGTTCCATAGGGTTGGAGGAAGCTCGCTACCTGGGGTATGTGATTGTGAGAGGAGTTATCAAAGCCCAAATAAACAAAGTGGAGGCAATCCAAAACTGGCCCCGTCCCCTCACCACAAAACAAGTGAAAGGGTTTTTGGGGTTAGTGGGATACTACCGGCGGTTTATTCACAATTTTGCAACACTGTCGGCGCCGTTAAATGACTGCCTAAAAGGCAGGAAGTTAGTAATGGTGCGATGGAATGATCAGCTTGAAGAAGCGTTTGTAAAACTAAAAGGGGCACTGTGTGTGTCACCATTTTTGATCACACCCGACTTCAAAAGAGAATTCATTGTCCAGACTGATGCGTCAGAGGTAGGTGTGGGTGCCGTTTTGTCTCAGGAGGTTAACGGGGAGGAGCATCACATTACTTTCCAGAGTCGAAAGCTAACTCCAGCTGAAACCAGATACAGCATTGTAGAGAGAGAGAGTGCCTGGCGATCAAGGGGCACTGGAGTCGTTGCGCTACTATCTGTTGGGGAGAACATTTTGGTTGTTAACTGATCATTCCCCTCACACTGGCAGTGTTGTAGCCCAGGGAGTAGAGTTCAGGTGGTAGATAGATGAACATAACAGGAGAAATTGATAACGTTGCCAACCAGTTATTTAATCTGAAAATGGACAGGCAAATTCTGGCGAGATCCATGCCTTGTTCATTTTCAGAAAAGTAAGCCGGTCTACATTATCAGAGGATAGTCGCATGCGACGGTCTGTTAGTACACCACCTGCAGCACTAAAGACTCGCTCCGATAATACACTGGCAGCAGGGCAAGCCAGCACCCCCAATGCATACTGGCTAAGCTCTGGCCATTTATCCAGCTTAGAGACCCAAAACTTGAAAGGGGAAGAGCCATCTGGGAGTACACTGAGAGGGCAAGACAAGTAGTCTGTCACCATCTTACGGAAACGTTGCCTCCTGGTGACTGGAGGCGTCTCGGATGGTGTAGACATTGGTGGCGCTGCCACAAAACTTTGCCACATTTGGAACATACTGGTCTTGCCCCCCTGTGCAGGGGCTGCTTGTGCTCCCTCTTGTTGCAGAGCTGTCTCCACTGCCTCCACGCACAGAGCTGCTTTGTAAAGCAGTATCAGCAGCACTGCTCTCGGCTGGAATGGAGAACATTATGGATTTCACCAGTGTGTCTTGGTACTCCCGCATTTTACGCTCCCGGTTCAACAGTGTGATGAGGCTTTGTAAGTTGTCCCGGTAGCGAGGGTCTAGGAGGGTGTACACCCAATAATCAGACGTGGTGAGAATGTGGGCGATGCAGCGGTCGTTTCTCAGGCACTGCAGCATGAAATCAACCATGTGCTGCAGACTCCCAACTGGCCAACAAACGCTGTCCTCTGTAAGAGGCGTCATCTGTACCTGCTCTGCATCACCCCACCCTCGCTCTACATACTGACTAGAGCGTTGTGTACCTCCCTCTGTAGCGATTTCTTCCTCCTCCATTGACTCCTCCTCATCCTCCTCACAAAGTGAGCCCTGCAAAGCCCTTTGGGAGGAACCACGTTGCGCTAACTGTCCAGAAGGTGATGGAATTTGTGTCTCCTCATCCTCCACCTCTTCTAAAACCTCATCCCTTAGTGCTTGCAGTGTTTTTTGAAGCAGGCAGATAAGGGGAACAGTCAGGCTGACTAGTGCATCATCTGCACTCGCCATCCGCGTTGACTCATCAAACGCACGCAAAACGTGGCAGATGTCCTTCATAGAGGCCCACTCAGTAGTGGTGAAGTGTGAACGGCGCAAATTGCGTGTTGATTTCGCCTGTTGCAGCTGATACTCCATTACTGCTGTCTGCTGCTCACACAACCGCTCCAACATATGTAACGTGGAATTCCACCTGGTGGGTACGTCACATATGATGCGATGTTCAGGAAGGCGAAATCTGCGTTGCAGAGCTGCAATGCGCGATCTGGCCATGCTGGAACGTCGCAAGTGAGCGCACTCTAGGCGGACCTTGTGCAGCAGTGCATCAACATCCGGATAGTCCCTCAAAAAACTCTGCATGACCAAGTGGAGCACATGTGCCAGATATGGTATGTGAGTGAGGTTGCCAAGGGCCAGAGCTGCCACCAGATTTCGGCCATTGTCACACACTACCAAGCCTGTCTGGAGATTCGCTGGCAAAAACCACACGTCGCTCTCCTGCTTGATGGCATTCCAGACCTCCTGCGCTGTGTGGCTTCGATTCCCCATGGAAATTAATTTCAGGACGGCCTGTTGACGTTTGGCCACGGCTGTGCTCATATCGGTCGCAACAGGTAAGCGTTCACGGGTCCATGTGGAGGTAGACCGTGACGGCTCCTGCAGCGATGATTCTGAGGAACTGGAGTAGGAGGAGGAGTCAATGTGTACAGACTGGATTCCTGCAATCCTTGGAGTTGGCAGAACACGTACAGCGCCACTCGCAAGATCTGTACCCGGCTCCACAACATTGACCCAATGGGCAGTGAGGGAAAGGTATCGTCCCTGGCCATGGCTACTGGTCCACGCATCGGTGGTCAGGTGGACCTTGCTACTGACGGCGTTTAGTAGCGCATGTTTAATTTTTCCCTCAACATGCTTTTGCAGAGCAGGGACGGCTTGCCTGCTGAAATAAAATCGGCTTGGCACATTGTATTGTGGGACTGCCAATGCCATTAAGTTCCGGAAACTGTCAGTCTCCACCAGCCTGAATGACAGCATTTCAAGGGACAGGAGTTTTGCAATGTCAGCATTCAGAGCCTGTGCTCGTGGATGGTTTGCCGAGTATGGCCGTCTTTTATCCCATGCCTGTGCTACCGATGGCTGTTTTGTGGCCTGGGAGTGTGAGGATGACAGGGAACTTGCAGCTGTGGGTGGAATAACACTTTGTCTCTGGACAACAGTGACCGAGGTTCTTCCATGGCGATCGTGTGAGGAAGCCGAACCAGCTGTGTGTGAGCTGGAGGAAGAGGCTCCAACACGAGCTGAAGATGTAGGTGCTGCTGTAGGTTGGCCTACATCTCCAGTGTGTCTTTGTAACTCAACTACGTGCTTTGTCCGCACATGTTTCCACATATTAGTGGTATTGAGGTTACTGACACTTTTACCTCTTTTTACTTTTTGCTTACACAGCTTGCATTTGACATAGCAAATATCATCTGCAAGTGTGTCAAAAAAGGACCACGCAGTGCAAGTCCTGGGAGCGCCCGTTTTGACTTTTGGAAGAGAACTGCTCCCAACAGGTGCCAAACTGGAGGCTACAGGCAACCGAGTCTGCAGCCTACCTCTCCCTCCTGTTTGTACCGTTGGGCCAATCTCTTCCTCAGAGCTGCTCCCACCACCTTCCTGTTCCTCACGCCATGTTGGGTCTTGGACCTCATCATCTCCACTACCCTCTTCCAACACCTGCTGCTGTTGGGTGGTCTGGACAGCACCATGCTCAACAGAAACTGGCAACTGAGTCTCATCATCATCAGATGCGTTCTGCGGTGTGCTGACCATCGGCACTGGCTCACCCGCCTCTTCAGATTCAGAGAGACACAGCTGTTGCGCATCACTGCATACTCCCTCTTCTTCAAATTCCAGAATGCTGCTTGGCTGGGCCCCTGTTTGCAAGCCAACAGATTCTGAGAACAGAAGCAGAGACTCTGAAAGGCTCCTTTCTGTAATTCTATAGTGTTTGCAACCAATGTATTGGATACGGATGGAAGCGCGTCACACTAATAGATTTGAGTTATTTGAAATGGAATGGAGCAGCACCAATTAGAGAAAAATGACAAGGATGAGGCAGTGACACACGTTCAGCAGACTACAACCAGCAGTGGTTGAAGAACTAACTGGAGCGTGATCTGCACTCAAAAAAAAAAACCTCACAGACTAGAGTGAACACTGAACACAACTGTTCACTATCTCTGAAAGGCTCCTTTCTGTAATTCTATAGTGTTTGCAACCAATGTATTGGATACGGATGGAAGCGCGTCACACTAATAGATTTGAGTTATTTGAAATGGAATGGAGCAGCACCAATTAGAGAAAAATGACAAGGATGAGGCAGTGACACACGTTCAGCAGACTACAACCAGCAGTGGTTGAAGAACTAACTGGAGCGTGATCTGCACTCAAAAAAAAAAAAAACCTCACAGACTAGAGTGAACACAACTGTTCACTATCTCTGAAAGGCTCCTTTCTGTAATTCTATAGTGTTTGCAACCAATGTATTGGATACGGATGGAAGCGCGTCACACTATAATTTCAATTGAATGGAGCAGTAAGAATTACACTAAAGAAAAAAAAAGAGTCTGTGAGTGACACGTTCAGATGCCTACAAACAGCGTTGGATGCAGAGCAAACTGCAGCGTCACCTGCACTCTCACACACACACCTTGCACAGAGCTGTTAAAACAATACTGGCAAAAGAAAGCTTTACACAGTGGTTGGTAAACTAGCCTGCCTAGAGCACAGTACACAAAATCGCAATCTCTAACTGTCCCTCAGAGTCAGCAGAGCAGCGTTCTGTCCCTTACTGAATTCACAGCACAGTGACGCTAAAATGGCGGCGGCTCCTTTTATAGTGCATTCTGACATCATTTCAGCATCCAATCACAGAAATGCCATTAGTTAACATGACCGCAGCAGTACAGGATGTGCCCACACTTCTTAGGATTCCTCATTGGCTGACTAAAATCACATTGCCTCTCAAAGAATTATGGGAACTTCCGATTCCGGTATACGATATATGGAAAATATCGGAACTAAGTATCGGAATTCCGATACAGCGAATATCGGCCGATACCCGATACTTGCGGTATCGGAATGCTCAACTCTAGTGGTGAGCACTTTGAACCCCCAAGTGCTTCGCAGAAGTTTATAAAGCTCGGGCATGAAAATAAAAAAATCATATTTTTTCCACAAGCATGATATTTTAGACCTAAATATTTTATTTTCACAAGTGTAAAAGGAGAAATTGGAAACCAAAAGCTGTTGTCCAATTTATCCTGAGTACTCTGATACCCCATATGTGGAAGAAAACTACTGTATCGGCACACATCGGGGCTCGGAAGGGAAGTAGTGACATTTTAAATTGCAGACTTTGATGGAATGGTCTGCGGGCGTCATGTTGCGTTTGGAGAGCCACTGATGTGCCTAACAGTTGAAACCCCCCACAAGTGACATCATTTTGGAAACTATACCCCCAAAAAACTTATTTAGATGTGTGGGGAGAACGTTGAACCCCCAAGTGCTTCGCAGAAGTTTATAACGTAGAGCCATAAAAATAGAAAATCATATTTTTTCAACAAAAATGATATTTTCGCCCCCATTTTTTTATTTTTCCAAGGGTAACAGAAGAAATTGGACCCCAAGTGTTATTGTGCAATTTGTCCTGAGTACGCTGATACCCCATATGTGGGAGTAAACTACTGTTTTGGCGCATGGCAGAGCTCAGAAGGGAAGGAGCACCGTTTGACTTTTTCAACGCAGAATTGGCTGGAATTGAGATCGGACGCCATGTCACGTTTAAAGTGCCCCTGAAGAGCCTAAACAGTGGAAACCCCCAAATTCTAACTCCAACCCTAACCCCAACAAACCCCTAACCCTGATCCCAACTATAACCATAACCCTAAACACTTAACCTAACCCTCAAACACTACTAACCCTAATCCCAACCCTAACCCTAATCCTAACTTTAGCCCCCACCCTAACCCTAGCCCCAACCCTAACTCTAACTTTAGCCCCAACCCTAACCCTAACTTTAGCCCCAACCCTAACCCTAACTTTAGCCCCAATCCTAACACTAACAGTAATGGGAACATGGACATAAATAAATGTTTTAAATTTTATTATTTTCCCTAACTTAGAGGGTGATAAAGGGGGGTTTGATTTACTATTTATAGCTGGTTTTTATCTTTGGCAGCTGTCACATGCTAAAAGACGCTTTTTATTGCAAAAAAATAGTTTTTGCCTCACCATATTTTGAGAGCTATAATTTTTCTATATTTGACCCACAGAGTCATGTGAGTTCTTATTTTTTGCAGGATGAGTTAACGTTTTTATTGCTATCATTTTTGAGCACATGACATTTTTTGATCGCTTTTTATTACGATTTTTGGGAGGCAGAATGAACAAAAACCAGCAATTCATGTATTTTATACCGTTTATACCATTCTGTGTGTGGTAACATTGATAAAGCAGGTTTATTCTTCGGGTTAGTACGATTACAGCTATACCTCATTTATAGAATTTTTTTATGTTTTGGCGCTTTTATACAATAAAAACTATTTTATATAAAAAATAATTATTTTTGCATCGCTTTATTCTGTGAGCTATAACTTTCTTATTTTTTCACTGATGATGCTGTATGGTGGCTCATTTTTTGTGGGACAAGATAACGTTTTCAGCGATACCATATTTATA
>JARQOD010000006.1:306778540-306852256 GCA_033576555.1 Oophaga sylvatica
TCCGTCTTTTTGATTGCATGTTTTTCCACTTTTTGTTAGGCAGTATGATGATAAAGAATTGTCTTTTTGCCTTGTTTTTTTTAGGAGTTCACTAAAGGGGTTAGCTAGTGGGACAGTTTTATAGGGCGGGTCGTTACGGATGTGGCGATACTAAATATGTGTACTTTTATTATTTTTTATTTACATAATAATAATGTGTTTATTGGGGAAATACTTTTTTTAATTTATTTAGGGATATTTTTTTAAACATTTTTATACATGTTAGTTTTCTTTTTTTACTTTTTTACTTTGTCCCAGGGTGGGACATCACTATATAGTGTCAGATCGCTCACAAGCTACCTCTCTTAAGGACCCTGTGGCCATCTTGGATCAGGGGGTCAGCAGGGAGGAGGCCCTCGGGACAACGCGATCACATCGCGTTGTTCTGAGGGTCTCAGGGAAGCACGCAAGGAGCCCCCTCCCTGCACAATGCTTCCCTATGCCACCGGAACGCTGCGATCATGTTTGATCGCAGTGTGCCGGCGATTAAAGTGCCAGGCCTGGCACTTAGTGCCGGTGTGTCAGCTGTGAGAATCAGCTGACACCCGGCTGCGATTGGTCGTGCTCCCCACGTGAGCGCGGCCGATCGCACATGACGTACTATCCCGTCTGGGATTCACAGACGGCGATACGCTACGGATGCCGAGGAGCGGGGGGGAGAGGACATGGAAACCGCCGCCCTCCTGACCTGACTGCCATGATTGACTAGGAAAAAAACCAAGTTTACAAAGGCATTTTGATCTGAAAACAGAGGTATCATGATATATGATACCCACCGTTAAGTTTGTTATGAGACGCACTATTCAGCCATATCTTTATCTGATATGGTAATTTTGGGGTGACAGATTCCCTTTAAGAAAAGGATGATAAAGTGTTAGTGTAAGAAAAGTAAAGTGATCAACAGTTCATGCTGAGCTCAGTTAAGGTATATACATTATACAGGTTCCTTCGGATGTGCCCACCCAAGACGCGAGTCGGGGTGTAATGTAATGGGTAGCAGTAGATTTGCAATTTATTTATGTTTTTTTTCTCATGAGAAAATCACTGATAAAAACTAGTGATGAGCGAGTGTGCTCGCATCTGCTCAATAATTGATCAAGCATAGAAGTGCTCAGTTACTCTTGTTACTTAATGTAGTCCACGTTCCTCGAATCTGTCTCCGGAATCTGTGACTAGCAGTAAAGTTCTTGTTATTCACAGGCCCCTGGTAGTGACTACAATGCTCATCAGAGCCATAGAGTCTTGCTGCACTAAGTGAGACCTAGCAAAGATGATGAGCATTCAGGTCACTACAAGGCACCTGTGAATAGCAGGAACTTTACTGCTATTCACATATGCCGGAGACAGAATCGAGGAACGTGGACTACATCGGACCTTCATGGCAACATTTTGGATAATAACTTGATGAACAAGGGAGTGTCTATTGTCTTTATTTCTGTCATGTTTATCCTTTTCTGGACTACTTCAGATTTGTTGAATTACTTTGGACCTGCATGGTTTTTGTTTTTCTATAAATTGGTGGGGACTCTATTCAAATAAAGGTTTTTTTCTTTGCATGTGTTTTTATAATTTAATTACTGGGTTAGTTATGTAGGTGTCTGAAAGAAACATTTCCATTGCTATTCCCAGGGTTTGATGCCAGCTGTCATTTTTGACAAATCACAGCTATCATCTAACCCAACTATCATTACACTGATTTCCTCCACCCCAGGGCAATTAGGATATGATGCACCAATTCTGAGGTGGCAGCAGGCTTGTATTTTTAGGCTAAGAAGGGCCCAATAACCATGGACCATCCCAGCCTGAAAATATAATCCCACAGCAATCTGCTTTACCTTGGCTGGTTAAAAACAATAGCATTAACCCCACGTCGTTTTTTTCATTCATTTATTTATTTTTTTAGGTAAATGCATGTACAGTAAACTATACACATGGCACTAATATACATCTCACGGATATCTATCTAGCTAGCTATCTAGCTCACACCTATCTATTTATTCCATATCTACCTATCTATATCTTTGCACATCTAATATCATACCAAAGAGACAAAAACACATGCATAAGAAATGCAGAAAAAATGCATTAAAAAATGCAAACAAAAGAATAGTGACCTGAGGTGCAGGACTCATGCTGAAATGCAGCTGCGTGAAAGCCTGAACAAACAATTATCATTGAAACTTACCCTAAAAGTAGAGTAATAATCTGACATTGTTCTCAGCAGCGAACTGGGAGTCAGAGATGCATCCAGGTGTCTTCCTCATGCTGTTACCATTCCATTTTAGCACTGTTTCCATCCATTTAAGTGATTTTCCTGTCCCCAATACCTCCTGTTATGGTCTTGCAAAAAAATTCTCGAGTTTCCCATTGACTTCCATTATAGTTAGTACTCGAGTTAACCGTCCGAAAGTCCGACCTGCTCGTTTTGAGTACCTAGCACTCAAACATTTTAAAGATGAAAATGAAAAAGTGAAATAAAATAAAAATGCGTATGTTTATATATATACAGTATATATATATATGTATTGTATATATTTATTTCAGTTCTTCAATACAAAAAGTGAAACTCAGATGTTATATCGAGTCATTACAAACAGAGTGATCTTTTTCAAGTGTTTATTTCTGTTAATGTTGATAATTGTGGCTTACAGCTAAAGAAAACCCAAAGTCATTATCTCAATAAATTAGAATACTTTATAACACCAGCATAAAAAATGATTTTAAAATCTGAAATGTTCAGTAAATACACTCAATACTTTGTCGGGGCTCCTTTTGGATCAATTACTGCATCAATGTGGCGCTGCATGGAGGTGATCAGCCTGTGGTACTGCTGAGGTGTTATGGAAGCCCAGGTTGCTTTGAAAGCAGCCTTCAGCTGATATCAGCTGCATTGTTCAGTCTCTTTTTCCTCTAAAAATACACCATAGATTTCTATGGGGTTAAGGTCAGGTGAGTTTGCTGGCCAATCAAGCACAGGGATACTGTTGTTTTTAAACCAGATACTGGTACTTTTGGCAGTGTGGACAGGTGCCAAGTCTTGCTGGAGAATGAAATTTACATCTCTAAAAGCTTATCGGAAGAGGGTAGCATGAAGTGCTCTGAAATTTCCTGGTAGACGGCTGTGCTGACTTTGGTCTTGATAAAACACAGTGGATCTACACCAGAAGATGACATGGCTCCCCAAACCATCACTGATTGTGAAAACTTCACACTAGACCTCAAGTAGCTTGGATTGTGTGCTTCTCCACTCTTCCTCCAGACTCTGGTACCCTGATTTCCAAATGAAATGAAAATTTACTTTCATCTAAAAACAACACCTTGGACCACTGAGCAACAGTCCAGTTCTTTTTCTCCTTGGCCCAGGTAAGACACTTCTGTCACTGTCTATTGGTCATGAGTGGCTTAACACAAAGAATGTGACACTTGTAGCCCATGTCCTGGATACATCTGTGTGTGGTGGCTCTTGAGGCAATGACTCCAGCAGCAATCCACTCCTTGTGAATCTCCCCACAATTTTTGAATGGCATTTTCTTAACAATCCTTTCAAGGCTGTAGTTATCACGGTTGCTTGTGCACCTTTTCTACCACACTTTTTCCTTTTATTTATCTTTCCATTAACATGCTTGGATACAGCACTGTTATGTTTCGGTAGCTGAGGAGTGCAGGTAAAAAAGGCAATACACCAGAGCAGTTGGAATCTATGAGATTGCAGTACCCTGACTAACCACCACAACTAGAGGCAGCCGTGGAGCGTTCCTACGTTGGCCTAGACGCCTCGTCACAGCCTGAGAAACTAACTACACCTAAAGATAGAAATAGGAAAGCTATCTGCCCCGGAGCAGAACCCCAAAGATAATAGAAAGCCCCCAAACATGTAATGGCGGTTAGACAAGATGAAATACTGACACAGAAAGAAAATAGTATGAGCAAACGCTGGGGCCCAAACTAACTAAATAGAAAAGGATAGGAAGGGTACTTACTGCAATCCCAGAAAACCCTGAAAGGCACCAACTCTACTAATTTCAAAAACACCTGAGATCACACGACCTCTTCCACCTAAATTAGTTCTCTGGTGTAACAAAATCAAAACAGCAGCCACTGAAAAAACTGGAAAAAGCAAAAGTACAAACATCAGTGGCTGAACAAAACTGAGAGGGCAGAAGCCCCCGGAGGGGACCCTGAAGGCCCCCACAGAAGTGCAGGACAAAATGCAAAAATATAGCACAAACACAAAAGAAGAAAATGTCTTATCTGTTAGCAGGAGATGCAGACACGACACAGCAGGCTACAAGGGAAACAGGAATGAAGGATTCAGACCAGAACAATTGATCACCGGCAACCCTGATGGGAAGGTGACTCCCTTATATAAGACAATCAGTAACACCTGATTCCCAGTCCTCACAATCTTCACAGACAGACTAGCACCGCTTGTAACCACCAGAGGGAGCCTCTGCTCAGAACTCATCTCAAACCCATTCACAACAGTACCCCCCCTTGAGGAGGGGTCACCGAACCCTCATTTGAGCAACCAGGGGTGGATACGCACGGATAAGTCTCCTAGCATGGATGTCCGAAGCAAACACCCAAGAATTGTCTTCCTGACCATAACCTCTCCATTTAACCAAATAATGGAGTTTCCGTCTAGAAAAACGAGAATCTAATATTTTCTCAACCACATACTCCAGATTGCCCTCAACCAAAACAGGGTCAGGAGGCACAGCAGCAGGAACCACTGGCTCAACAAACCTCTTCAACAAGGACTTGTGGAACACGTTATGGATCTTAAATGTCCCTGGAAGAAGCAAACAAAAAGAAACAGGATTAAGAATCTCCATGATCTTATAAGGTCCAATGAACCTAGGCTTAAATTTAGGAGATGCTACTCTCATAGGAATATTCTTTGAGGACAACCAGACCAAGTCCCCCACTTTAAACCGAGGACCATCAGTCCTATGCCGGTTAGCAAACCGCTGGGCCCTCTCCTGAGAGAGGGACAACCTCTCCACTACCTGGTCCCAAATCTGTTGCATACGCTCCACAACAGAGTCAACACCTGGACAGACAGAAGCCTCCGTCTGTCCTGAAGAAAATCGAGGGTGAAACCCAGAATTACAAAAAAATGGAGACATCAAAGTGGCAGAGCTAGCCCTATTATTAAGAGCAAACTCAGCCAAAGGCAAAAAAGAGACCCAGTCATCCTGATCAGCAGACACAAAGCATCTTAGATAAGTCTCCAATGTCTGGTTTGTTCTCTCAGTTCTGACCATTGGTCTGAGGATGAAATGCCGAGGAGAAAGACAATTGAACACCCAGTTTAGAACAAAAAGTCGTCCAAAATCTGGAAACAAACTGGACTCCTCTGTCAGACACAATGTTCTCAGGAATGCCGTGTAAACGAACCACGTGCTGAAGGAACAACGGCACCAATTCAGAGGAGGAAGGCAACTTAGGTAATGGCACAAGATGTATCATTTTGGAAAACCTATCACAAATTACCCAGATGGTGGTCATTCTCTGAGAAACAGGAAGGTCGGAAATGAAATCCATAGAAATATGGGTCCATGTACTCTCAAGGAATATCTAACAACCAAGACAAGTCACAGTTTAAACTAGAGGAACTCAGTCTATAGCGTGGGCATGACAACAGCGCGGTCTCTTTGAGAAAAGAGGAAAACACAAACCCCCACATATTCCAAATTGCTGCATGAGTCCAATACATAGTCAACACCTGTACAGAACGAAAGCCTGACCTCTATGCGAGTGAGTAAAGTCGAGGGTCCCCACAAATTACAAAAAAATGAGACATAAACGTGGCTGGATACCACTGTGTTGTAAGAGCAAACTCAGCCAAGGCAAAAAAAGACAGGTAGGTCAGCAACAAAATCCATTCTTAATAAGTCCATCAATTTGTCTGGTTTGTTATTCAGTTCCACAGGTCTGAGGTAAATGCCGAGGTAAAAGACACAGTTAGAAACACAGTTTTATAGAGATAACAAGTTGATCCAAAACTTTGTGATAACACAACTGGACTTCTCTGCAGAGAAATGTCCAGATGCCGGTGAAACGCCTGTGCTGAGAAACAACTGAAATAAGGTAAGGCACTTTCAGGTAATGCACAAAGATATCTTTTGGGGAAAACCATTTGCAGAACGAAAAATTACCAGCAGTGGCGCTGGTCAGTTTTTAAAAACAGGAAGTGGCAAATGAAATCCATTTAAAAGGGCCATAATCATTGAGCAAAGTCTAGCTAAAAACCCATACGACAGGCAAGGCTTGGAGCGAGAGCAAGTCCCGCAGGACTGCACAAATTCCCTGACATCACGAGACAAGGTAGGCCACCAAAAGGACCGACTAACCAAGTCTCTGGTACCAAAAATTCCGGGATGCCCAGCCAATGCGGAACAATGAATCTCAGACATCACACTCTTTTTCCACTGGTCCGGGACAAACAATTTTCCAACAGGGCAGTGCTCGGGCCTATCCTCCTGACACCCCTCCAGAGCAAGTCTCAAATTGGGCGAGATGGCGGAAAGAACTACACCCTCTTTCAAAATAACAGAAGGATCAGATAACTCAGGAGAGTCCGCAAGGAAACTCCTCGAGAGGGCATCCGCCTTAACATTCTTAGTGCCAGGAAGAAAGGAAACCACAAAATTAAAACGTGTGAAAAACAAGGCCCACCTGGCCTGTCTAGGATTGAGTCGCTTGGCAGATTCCAGATAGACCAGATTCTTATGGTCCGTAAGGACCACCACCTGATGTTTGGCTCCCTCCAGCCAATGTCTCCACTCTTCAAAAGCCCACTTCATGGCCAATAACTCCCGATTACCCACGTCATAATTACGTTCAGTAGGAGAAAATTTTCGAGAGAAAAAGGCACAAGGGTTACTTTTAGAGGTCTCTGGATCTTTTTGGGACAAAACGGCACCTGCCCCAATTTCAGAGGCATCAACCTCCACCTGAAATGGCAGAGAAACATCAGGCTGCCGTAGAACAGGAGCAGAAGTGAATCTCTGCTTAAGTTCCTGAAATGCAGAGACTGCCTCAGGAGGCCAATTCACCACATCAGAACCCTTTCTGGTCAAATCAGTTAATGGTTTAACAATAACCGAGAAATTACCAATAAATTTACGATAAAAATTGGCAAAACCCAAAAATCTCTGAAGAGCCTTTAATGAAGTAGGTTGGACCCAATCACAGATGGCCTGAACCTTGACCAGGGTCCATTTCAATAACAGATGGGGACAAAATGAATCCCAGAAATGAGATCCTCTGTACGCCAAAAAGACACTTTGATCCCTTCACATACAGAGCATTCTCTCTCAAAATCTGGAATACAGTTCGAACATGTTTCACATGAGAGTCCCAGTCATTAGAAAAAATCAAGATATCATCCAAATAAACAATCAGAAATTTGTCCACAAAATCCCTGAAAATGTCATTCATGAAGGACTGGAAGACGGAAGGAGCATTAGTGAGCCCAAAGGGAATCACCAGGTACTCAAAATGCCCTTCAGGGGTATTGAATGCCGTCTTCCATTCATCCCCCTGAGGTCAAGCTTGGTAAACCAAGTAGCGTTTTTCACCCTGGAAAACAGGTCAGAAATCAAGGGTAACAGGTATTGATATTTCACAGTAATATTGTTCAAGAGACGATAATCAATACACGGCCTTAATGAACCATCCTTTTTGGCCACAAAGAAAAAACCGGCACCTAAGGGTGAAGAGGATGGTCTGATATGACCCTTCTCCAATGATTCCTTGATATAAGACCGCATAGCGTCATGTTCAGGTACAGACAAGTTAAAAAGGCGACCTTTAGGGAATTTACTACCCGGCACTAATTCAATAGCGCAGTCATAGCTCCTATGGGGAGGCAAGGATGCAGATTTACTTTCGCTAAACACATCAGAAAAATCAATCAAAAGTCAGGAACATCCTGAGCCTGGGGGGAGGCAGAAAAAACAGGAGTGTTGGTATTAACACATTGGCAGCCCCAACTGGTTACAGACACAGATTTCCAATCCAAAACAGGATTATGAGACTGTAACCAAGGAAAACCAAGCACGATAATGTCATGCAGATTATACAGAACCAAAAATTTGCAGCACTCCTGGTGATCAGGTTCAACCCTCATTATCACCTGAGTAGAAAACTGGGGTTTATTCTCAGCCAAAGGGGTAGAATCGATCCCCAGTAGGGGAATAGACTTCTGTAGGGGTATCAAGGGAAATCCACAACGTTTAGCAAAATCATAATCCATCAGGTTAATAGCTGCTCCAGAATCAACGAAAGCCTGAGCAGAAAATGAGGACAGAGAGCATATCAGAGTGACAGTTAATAAAAACTTAGTCTGAACACTACCCAAGACAACTGAGCGTGCAAAACGTCTTCCCCGCTTAGGGCAGACTGAAATAGCATGAGAGGCATCACCACAGTAGAAACATAACCCATTGCGCTTTCGAAACTCATGACGCTGTGCCCCAGAAACCACTCTATCACACTGCATGGGTTCAGAAGCTGGTTCACAAGGCAACACCATTCCACGCATACTTCCGCTCACGCAAACGTCTGTCAATTTGAATCGCTAATGACAGAATCATTGAGACCAGAGGGGACAGGGAATCCCACCATAACATCCTTTACATTATCAGACAGACCCTTCCGGAAAAGGGCTGCCAAAGCGTCGTCATTCCATTTGGTCAGGACTGCCCACCTACGGAATCTCTGACAGTATAACTCAGCGTCATCAAGCCCCTGATTTAATGCCAACAAGGCTTTTTCAGCTTGATCAGTGACATTAGGCTCATCGTACAATAACCCCAAGGCCTGAAAAAACGCATCAACATCACTCAAAACAGGATCCCAGGTATCAGGAAAAAGCCCAATCCTGAGGATCGCCGCGCAGGAGAGAGATGATAATTTGAACCTGCTGCGCTGCGTTCCCTGTGGACTTAGGTTTTAAGGCAAAAAACAATTTACAATTATTTTTGAAATTCTGAAACTTAGCTCGATCCCCTAAAAACAAATCTGGCATGGGAATCCTAGGTTCCACAACAGGCAACCCAGCAAGATAGATAGCAATACTCCGAACCTCAGTGGCAAGCTGATCCACACGGCCAGACAACTGTGCAAACTCCATTGAGAGAAAAGATCCTCCCCAGCACCCAGGGATACAGAGGGAAAAAAAAAATGCAACAAACAGAAAAATATCTCTGACAACTCTTTTTTCTTTTACAATATTTTTTCCCTTCTGTGAGTACCATACAATTTTCAATTTTTTAGGCCGGTGATACTGTTATGTTTCGGTAGCTGAGGAGTGCAGGTAAAAAAGGCAATACACCAGAGCAGTTGGAATCTATGAGATTGCAGTACCCTGACTAACCACCACAACTAGAGGCAGCCGTGGAGCGTTCCTACGTTGGTCCTAGACGCCTCGTCACAGCCTGAGAAACTAACTACACCTAAAGATAGAAATAGGAAAGCTATCTGCCCCGGAGCAGAACCCCAAAGATAATAGAAAGCCCCCAAACATGTAATGGCGGTTAGACAAGATGAAATACTGACACAGAAAGAAAATAGTATGAGCAAACGCTGGGGCCCAAACTAACTAAATAGAAAAGGATAGGAAGGGTACTTACTGCAATCCCAGAAAACCCTGAAAGGCACCAACTCTACTAATTTCAAAAACACCTGAGATCACACGACCTCTTCCACCTAAATTAGTTCTCTGGTGTAACAAAATCAAAACAGCAGCCACTGAAAAAACTGGAAAAAGCAAAAGTACAAACATCAGTGGCTGAACAAAACTGAGAGGGCAGAAGCCCCCGGAGGGGACCCTGAAGGCCCCCACAGAAGTGCAGGACAAAATGCAAAAATATAGCACAAAAACAAAAAAGAAGAAAATGTCTTATCTGTTAGCAGGAGATGCAGACACGACACAGCAGGCTACAAGGGAAACAGGAATGAAGGATTCAGACCAGAACAATTGATCACCGGCAACCCTGATGGGAAGGTGACTCCCTTATATAAGACTAATCAGTAACACCTGATTCCCAGTCCTCACAATCTTCACTGGACAGACTAGCACCGCTTGTAACCACCAGAGGGAGCCTCTGCTCAGAACTCATCTCAAACCCATTCACAACACAGCACTCTGTGAACAGCCAGCTTCTTAGCAATGACCTTTTGTTCTTACCCTCCTTGTGGAGTGTGTCAATGACTGCCTTCTGGACATCTGTCAAATCAGCAGTCTTCCCCATGATTGTGGAGCCTACTGAAACAGACAAAGCAACATTTTTTAAATGCTTAGGAAGCCTTTGCAGGTGATTTTTTTAAATTATTCTAATTTACTGAGATAATGACTTTTGGGGTTTTCATTTGCTGTAAGCCATAATCATCAACATTAACAGAAATAAACACGTGAAAACGATCACTCTGTTTGCAATGACTATATAATATATGTTTCATTTTTTGTATTGAAGAACTGAAATAAATTAACTTTTTGATGATATTCTTATTTTGTGAGAAGCACCTGTATACATACATATTTATTTAAAAAATGCTTATATATAATGTAATTTATTACAAGACATATCTAGCTATCTTTATGATATTGCAGATATAAAGATATCTTTATTTTAGAGTTTTATTCCTTTTCTTTTTAACAAGAATATACATTTATTTAAAAAAGCCACAAGAACAGCTCTTTTTCATTGTATACAAGGAAGCATCTTTTCATGCTTTAAATCACTCTCACAATGCTTCACAATGTATTCAAATAGATTTGTTTTATCCCTTGCTTTTACTGTATTAGTTTCAGACATTGGCAGCATTCCTGCATCAACTTTAAGTGCCCCAGATGAATTCTGTACTCCAAATTTTGCATCCCGAACCAAAAGTCATTAGAGTTACATTGAACGCGGTCATATTTCATTGCAATTTGTATGCGATCCATCATTGACTCTTTATGTATCCTTACCACCTGTTACATTTTACTGGAGCCAGTACTTTTTTCACCACATCTCTGTTATGCTTACTTTGCAATATAGCTGGATGACAAAGTATATAATATACTGTATAAGGGATTTTACTGTCTATCTGATCCATTACTACAGTCCCCGACAGAAGTTATGTCGCTTATCCATGTTATGTAAATCAAAGCTTATAACCTGATGTTAAATTCATCCATTGGTTTTATAAATTACTCTTTTGAAAGCTGAAACCCTCCGAAATGTGGTTTAGGTTAAGAAAATAAATTGGCATCAATGCTGAAATATTGATCATTTAATGAACATAGAATGGTCAGATTTTGGCAAGACAAAAGTTTTGTCGCCCACAGAAAGTAATGTGATATTCAAACAAATAATTATCTTAAAATACAAATATATGTTGCATAACATTGGTGATTTAGGTTGTGGTGCTATTAGAGTCATATTTAATATTTTGTGTGACTTCCATGAGCTTGAAGGACTGCATACATGTGGTTCAACAATGATTCATACAATTTATTAATGAAGTCATCAGGAATAGCAAAGAATTCAGTCTTACATGGCTCCCAGAGTTCATCTAGATTCCTGTGTTTTGTCTTCCAAGCTTCCGCTTTCATCCTACCCCAAACATGCTCAATAATGTTCATGTCTGGTGACTGGGCTGGCCAGTCATTGAGCAACTTGATCTTTTTTGCCTGGAGGAACTTTGTTCTAGAGATTGATGGATGTGATGGATCACCATCCTGCTGCAGAATTTGACCCCTTTTATGATTTGGAATGTAAGAGGTAGCTAATACTTTTTGATATTTTAGGCTATTGATATTGCCTTCCACCTTGCAAATGTTTCGCACACCCCATACTGAATTTAACCCTAGACCTGATCTTTCCACCTCCAAATTTAACAGTTTTCTGGGTGTATTTTGGATCCATATGGGCTCCATTAGGTCTCCTGCAGTATTTGCGGCGGCTGTGGTGTAATTCTACTGAAGATTCATCAGAGAAATCCACCTTCTGCCACTTTTCCAGCGTCCATCTGTTTAGCAGGCTGTGGAACTTTGCAAATGCCACATGGTTTTTCATTTGCCTTTTGTTCAGTGCTGGCTTGAATCGAACTGAATCGAACATGGGCACTGAATCGAACATGGAGGCCATTTCAAGACAGAATCCTACAAACTGTTCTAGTTGATACAGGGACTTGAGGTGACCAGGCCTGTTGGAGCTCTGCTGCAGTGGAAGAGGGGCTTGCATTGGATTTTCTAACCAACAAACGTTCCTCCTGAGCAGTTGTCTTGCAGGGTCTGCCGGACCTGGGCTTGTCAAACCCATCTCCTGTCTCTTCAGATCTTTTTTTAATCCTTTGTACTTGACGCTGAGACACACCAAAGGTGCCAGCCACCTCTGCAGTGGATCTGGTCTTCAGCCTTTGATAATCAAGGATTTGGTCTCAGGGTTGATTTTTGGCATGTTGTCAGAGCTCAAGTTGCAGTTCAAGTGAAGGTCTAGGGTGCTGGGTTTCTTTTTATACACACCCACTAATTAACCGAACATTTATTGAGCACTGGTGAGGATGTAAACTAGGATTGGGTGCATTATATGACCAGGTGACAAAACTTTTGTCTTGCCAAAACCTGACCAGTCTGTGTTCATTAAATGATCAATATTTCAGCATTGATGCCAATTTATTTTCTTAACCTAAACCAAATTTGGGAGGGTTTTCAGATTTCAAAAGAATAATTTATAAAACCAATGGAAGAATTTAACGTCAGGTTATAAGCTTTGATTTACATAACATGGATAAGCGACATAACTTCTGTCAGGGACTGTAATTGTGATTCATTATTGTGGTACAGTTTTCCTACCTCATAGTAACTAATCAAAATAAAAAAGTAGGATTATGTCTAATGATAACTCAGAGCAAAGCAGCTAAAAGAGGACTGAAAATCCTCCAAAAATTAAAAAACCAGCAGAAAGAAGGCAGCAATGTTTACCTGCCCAGGCCTCGAAGAATGCACTATCAAGATACAGCAGACCCATGTAGTTAAAGGTGGCTGTAACACAGGTGCAAAAATACTGATAAAACAACCACTCACTGCCTACCAATCCATGGAGGGGGTGTTTGCTTAGTATGCTACTACACAATAGAGACTTGTATGTGGCACTTTTCACATAATTGTTATTCACAGCATCCAGGTTAACAGCCTATTAATGATGCCCACACTATTAGATCAGGTGGGCTTCCCATCTTAACCTCCATCTTAACTACATGGTTCTGCTGCATCCTGTCTGGAGGCCTGGGCAGGTAAACATCGCTGCATTCTTTCTGCTAGTTTTCTAATGATACCTCAAAAGTTGAATCAATACAGTAATGCAATGAGAGATGCTGTATGTATGTAACAAAACAATATATATATATACCGCATATAATATAATATGCAAATACACACACACGCACATATGCATATACTGTATATGAAAACCGAACTCGCCGACACAAAAAGAGGAACTAGAGATCCTCCAAAAATTTTTCAAAAGTCACAGCAGAAAAAAGGCAGAGATGCTTACCTGCCCAGGCCTCCAAGCAAATGCACTATCAGGGTGCAGTGGACCCGATTAAAGATGGTGGCAACACAGGAGCAATAATACCGATGATGAGACAACCTCTCTCAACCTACCAATCCATGGAAGGGGAGGTTGTTTGGTACATTAGTGCATAAAAGATAAGAATCTGTGCGGCATTGTTCACATACAGGTAATGCAGAGCATCTGGCTTACAGCCTATTAGTGACGCCCATACTGTTAGATCAGGCTGGCTGCCCAGTGCTAACCAAACTGCATCCTCTGTGAACAGAGGCCACAGTTAACAGAGCCATCTGGGCCCAACTGTACCCTGAAAAATAAATGAAGTGCAAAAAACACATATCAATATATGTGATGTCTTAGTTGATATTATGGTCAAAATATGGAAGCTCGCAACTCATGTCACGGGTCCACATGCTGTGAGTCTTATCTATAAACATCAAAACGAGCTCGCCGACACAAAAATAGGACCTAGAGATCCTAGATTGTGAGCCCCATCGGGGACAGTGATGATAATATGTGCAAAACTGTAAAGCGCTGCGGAATATGTTAGCGCTATATAAAAAAATAAAGATTTTAAAGATTATTATCCTCCAAAAATTTTACAAAAATCACAGCAAAAAAAAGACAGAAATGCTTACCTGCCCAGACTTCCAAGCAAATGCAGTGTGCAGTGAACCTGATTAAAGACCCCCTCCATAGATTGGTAGGTTGAGAGATATTGTCTCATCGGTATTGCTGCACCTGTGTTGCCACTATCTTAAATCGGGTCCACTGCACCCGGATAGTGCATATGCTTGGAGGCCTGGGCAGGTAGGCATTTCTATCTTTTTTGTGCTGTGAATTTTGATATTATATATATTATATATTATTATATATATATATACAGCAGGTTTGGAAAGTTTTCAAACCCCTTTAAATTTTTCACATTTTTCTTCATTGCAGCCATTTGGTAAGTGAAAAAAGTTCATTTTTTTCTCATTAATGTACACTCTGCACCCCATTTTGACAGATAAGAAACAGAAATGTAGAAATTTTTGCAAATTTATTAGAAAAGAAATACTGAAATATCACATGGTCATAAGTATTCAGACCCTTTGCTCAGACACTCATATTTACATCACATGCTGTCCATTTCCTTGTGATTCTCCTTGAGATGGTTCTACTCTTTCATTGGTGTACAGCTGTGCTTAATTAAATTGATAGAACTTGATTTGTAAGGGAACACACCTGTCTATAGAAGATTTCACAGCACACAGTGCATGTCAGACAAAATGAGAATCATGAGGTCAAAGGAACTGGCCAAGGAACTGAGAGACAGAAATGTGGCAAGGCACAGATCTGGCCAAGGTTACAAAAGAATTTCTGAAGTACTCAATTTACCTAAGAGCGCAGTGGCCTCCATAATCCTTAAATGCAAGAAGTTTGGGACCACCATAAGTCTTCCTAGACCTGGCCGTTCAGGCAATCTGAACAATCGTGGGAGAAAAGACTTGGTGAGAGAGATACAGTGTAACGGGTCTGGGAGGCGGAACCTCTGAGCTATTATACAAGGAGGCTTACCTTGTAAAGGAGCGGGTGGCACCCGGGGAAGACGGACAGGAAGTCACGGCAAGTGACCGTGGCAGTCTCTGGACAGACAGGCAGGAGGTCACGGCAAGTGACCGGGGCAGTCTCTGGATAGACAGGCAGGTAGTCACGGCAAGTGACCGGGGCAGTCTCTGGATAGACAGGCAGGAAGTCACGGCAAGTGACGGGCAGTCTCTGGATAGACAGGCAGGTAGTCACGGCAAGTGACCGGGGCAGTCTCTGAATAGACAGGCAGGAAGTCACGGCAAGTGACCGGGGCAGTCTCTGGATAGACAGGCAGGTAGTCACGGCAAGTGACCGGGGCAGTCTCTGAATAGACAGGCAGGAAATCACGGCAAGTGACCGTGGCAGTCTCTGGACAGACAGGCAGGAGGTCACGGCAAGTGACCGGGGCAGTCTCTGGATAGACAGGCAGGTAGTCACGGCAAGTGACCGGGGCAGTCTCTGGATAGACAGGCAGGAAGTCACGGCAAGTGACCGGGGCAGTCTCTGGATAGACAGGCAGGTAGTCACGGCAAGTGACCGGGGCAGTCTCTGAATAGACAGGCAGGAAGTCACGGCAAGTGACCGGGGCAGTCTCTGGATAGACAGGCAGGTAGTCACGGCAAGTGACCGGGGCAGTCTCTGGATAGACAGGCAGGTATGACCTGTGATGGTTGAGCCTCCCGGTAGGCTAGCAGGCAGATGGTAGATGTGCGTCCTCAGATAAACGGGCTGACTGGTCCAAAGACAGACTGACAGGTAATGGTGGACAGACTGTCGGACGTTGACGCCTCCAGGTAGGCTAGCAGACTGGTAACCGGTGAACATCAGCAGATACACGGGCAGGCTGGTCCATAGACAGACTGGCAGGTGATGGCGGGCAGACTGTCGGACGGTGGAGCCTCCAGGTAGGCTAGCGGACAGGTAGCAGACAGCAAACTGGCAGGAAACAGGCAGGTAACTGGTAACGGAACCTGAGGGCTGAAGCAGAGTAGTGAACAGTGCAACAACATTGCTCGGGCACCTCCATTAAGGAGGAGGTGCTTTATATAAGGTGGAATCCTCCGGCATTGGCCGGGGACCTTTTTTGAAAGATGCGCGCGGCCCCTTTAAGAGCAGGGGAGTGCACGTGCGCGCGCCCTAAGCCCAGTGGCAGGGAAGGAGCGCGCAGCCCCAGCAGGGCGGAAGGAGGACGCCGAGCGAGGGTAAGAGGAGCGACGTCCCTGCCTGGCAGAAGACGCTGGCGCAGGGGAACAGCGTCCCTGCCTGGCAGAGGACGCTGGCGCAGGGGAACAGCGTCCCTGCCTGGCAGAGGACAGGGACGCTGGTGCAGGGGAACAGCGTCCCTGCCTGGCAGAGGACAGGGACGCTGGCGCCGGCGCTACAGTACCCCCCCTTTAGGCCCCCCTTTCTTAGGCCAGAAAGAAATTTAGCTAGGATGAGAGGGGCATGGATGTTCTCCCGAGGCTCCCACGTTCTCTCCTCAGGACCAACCCCTTCCAATCCACCAGAAAATAGGTCTTTCTCCTTACCCTTTTGGTGGCCAGAATGTTCTCTACCTCAAATTCGTTTTCAGCAGAAACTGGAGCAGTAGGTGCACCTGTAGGCTTGACAAAAGAGTTAAGTACCACCGGTTTGAGGAGAGATACATGGAAGGAGTTAGGAATCCGCAAATTGGCCGGGAGTATCAATTTATAGGACACCGGGTTGATCTGACTGATGACCTCCAGAGGACCGATGAACCGAGGACCTAATTTGTAGGAAGGAATCTTGAGCCGAACATACTTGGACGAGAGCCAGACCTTATCTCCAGGACGGAATTGAGGGGGATCCAGATGTTTCTTGTCAGCATGTTTCTTCATGCGCTCGGATGACAGAATGAGTGCGGACCGGGTACTCTCCCATATGGAGGAAAATTCGTTAACAAGAGATTCCGCAGCTGGATTGTCCACAGTGGTGGAGACGGGAACAGGGATCCGAGGATGCTGACCGAAGACTCCAAAAAACGGAGATTTGGAGGAAGATTCGTTCTCGTGATTGTTGTAAGAAAATTCGGCCCATGGCAGGAGATCCACCCAATCAGAATGGTGGGCATTAACGAAGTGCCGGAGATAACTGGTCAGAATCTGATTGATCCGCTCCACTTGACCATTGGACTGTGGGTGGTAGGCGGAAGAGAAATCCAGGGAGACGTCTAGCAACTTACAAGTGGCTCTCCAGAAACGTGAGGTAAACTGTACCCCACGATCCGACACAATGTGACGAGGCAGGCCATGAAGACGGAAGATGTGGCGGATAAAGTCTGTAGCCAACTCGGGTGCTGACGGAAGGCCTGGCAGGGGAATGAAGTGAGCCATCTTGGAAAATCGGTCTACGACCACCCAAATGACCGTACAACCAGCAGAGACGGGAAGATCAGTTATGAAGTCCATGGCTATATGCTGCCAGGGGGCAGCGGGTAAAGGAAGCGGAAGAAGGCGGCCGGCAGGCAGGTGTCTCGGAACTTTGTTGCGGGCACAGGAGGCACAGGCAGAAACAAAGTCTATTACGTCCTTGTGCAGGGTAGGCCACCAGTAATGCCGGGTAATGAGCTGGAGGGTCTTTTTCTGACCAGCGTGGCCAGCTAGTTTAGACGAATGACCCCAGTGTAGGATCCTCTCCCGATCGGGTACCGATACGAACGTCTTACCAGGAGGGAGACGATTTAGACTCACGGGAGCCACCTGCATCACTCTGGCGGGATCGATGATATGTTTAGGTTCCTCCTCGAGATCCGACACCAGGAAGGACCGGGACAAGGCATCCGCTTTGATGTTCTTGTCTGCCGGGCGAAAATGTAGAAGAAAGTCAAAGCGGGCAAAAAACAAGGACCACCGGGCTTGGCGAGGGTTAAGTCTCTGGGCATGCTGGAGGTAAGCCAAATTTTTGTGGTCAGTGTAAATGATTACCGGATGAAGAGCCCCCTCGAGTAGGTAACGCCACTCCTCCAATGCCAATTTGATGGCCAATAGCTCTCGGTCTCCTATGGAGTAATTGCGCTCAGAAGAGGAGAAGAGTTTGGAGAAGAAGCCGCAAGATTCCATCCTCCCGGAAGAAGACTTTTGAGTAAGTACCGCTCCGGCTCCAGAGGAGGAAGCGTCAACCTCCAGGAAGAACTGCTTGTTGCCGTCCGGGCGATGCAGCACTGGAGCGGAAGAGAAGGCCTGTTTTAAGGAGAGAAAGGCCTCCTCTGCTTCGGGCGTCCACTGTTTGGGGTTAGCGTCCTTGCGGGTGAGCGCGGAGATTGGAGCAGTCCGGGAAGAGAAGTGCGGTATGAAGAGACGATAATAATTGGCGAAGCCCAGGAACCGCTGAATGGCCTTCAATCCCTCCAGTCGGGGCCATTTCTCGATGGCAGACAGTTTCTCCGGATCCATTCGTAGGCCTGTCTGAGAAATGATGTATCCCAAAAACGGAAGCGAGGTCTGCTCAAAGAGGCACTTCTCATATTTAGCGAAGAGGTGATTCTTCCTGAGCCTGAGCAGAACCTGACGAACGTCCCTCCGGTGAGACTGGAGATCTGGAGAGAAGACCAAGATGTCGTCCAGGTACACCACAACGCAGGAGTAGAGAAGGTCTCGGAAGATGTCATTGACCAACTCTTGAAAGACTGCCGGAGCATTACAGAGACCAAAGGGCATCACCAAATACTTGTAGTGGCCGTCCCGGGTGTTGAATGCCGTCTTCCATTCATCCCCCCGACGGATACGGACTAGGTTATATGCCCCACGAAGATCCAGTTTGGTGAAGATTCTAGCCCCCCTCAGACGATCAAACAATTCTGGAATGAGCGGAAGAGGGTACTTATTCTTCACCGTGATCAGTTTTAGACCTCTGTAGTCAATACAGGGACGGAGAGAGCCGTCTTTTCTTTTTACGAAGAAGAAACCTGCTCCGCTGGGGAGGTAGATTTCCGGATGAATCCCTTGGCCAAATTCTCCTCGATATATTCGGACATCGACCTGGTCTCAGCAGCGGACAATGGGTAAATACGCCCACGGGGAGGCGTAGTACCGGGTAGCAGGTCGATCGGGCAATCATAAGGTCTGTGAGGGGGTAATGTCTCTGCCTCCTTTTTATTAAAGACATCAGCGAATGACCAATATGGAATCGGAAGCCCAGGTAGATTAGTTGGTGTAGGAGAAGGACGGACGGGATGAACAGGAACCAAACACGTTTTATGACAGTCCTGTCCCCAGCGAAGGATCTCTCCAGTCTGCCAGTCGAGCACGGGTGCATGCTTTTGGAGCCAAGGTAGACCTAATAAGAAAGCGTGAGAGAGTCCAGGCAGAACATGAAACGAGATGCTCTCAGAATGCAACATTCCCACCTGCAGGGTTATGGATTCGGTGATAAGTTGGATGGGACGTGGTAGGAGACCCCCATCCACAGCAGCGACAGATACTGGTACAACCAGAGGTTTGGTAGGAATGCAATATTTTTCTACCAGAGCCTGTGAAACAAGATTCCCGGCTGCTCCAGAATCAAGTTGGGCTAGTTCGAAAAAACGGTTCTCACTGAGAAGAATTGAGAGTGACAGCAGCAGAGATGGAGAGGATTTATTCTTGTCTAGATTGACTCTCCGAGCGAACCTAGACACTGGCGTTTCCCGACCTCTCCGGACAGGTACGGATCAGGTGCTCCTTACTGCCACAGTAGAAGCAACTCCCCTTGGCACGGCGTAAGTCCTGACGGGCTTTGACCATCTTGGTCTGGTCGACCTGCATAGGCTCAGAAGTGTGTACCTGGGGAGAAACGGAAGGAGTTACGGGTCTCTGAAAAGTAGGAGCTAGACGAGGAAACCTTCTCTCACGGGTGACCTCTTTGGCGCGCTCCTGGAACCGTAGATCAATTCGATTGGCAAGAGTTATTAGGTCATCGAGAGAGGTAGGAATGTCCCGACCGGCAAGTTCATCTTTAATACGACCGGACAGACCCTCCCAGAAGACAGATATCAGAGCGTCATTATCCCAAGCCAGCTCTGAGGCAAGGGTACGGAACCGTATGGCATATTGACCCACGGTGAGACTTCCCTGACGGAGGCATAGCAGAGATGATGCGGAGGAGGTCTTCCGTCCGGGTTCGTCGAATACCTTCCGGAAGGCCGAGAGAAAGGCAGGCAATTCGGACACCAGGGGGTCTTCTCTCTCCCAAAGAGGATTAAGCCAGGCCAGAGCCTCTCCGGTGAGATGGGACATGATGAAGGCAATTTTGGCCCGGTCGGAGTTAAACTGGTGGGACAGGAGTTCAAAGTGCAGGGAGCACTGGTTAATGAATCCCCGAGCCAGAGCAGGGTCGCCTCCAAAACGAGGAGGTGCTGAAAGTCGAGGTCCGGGAACGGAAACCACGGAATTGGTGAGCAGCGGAACTGCCGGATTGTGAGTCATAGCGCCAGCGGTGGTTGCTGGTGAAGCAGTCAGAGTGTCCAGGCGGGAATTAACATTCCGCAGGTGACCCAGGATGGACTCCTGTTGAGACCTCTGATGAGACAGTTCATGACACAGGTCAGAGAGCGAGGGAGTTTGGGTGCCACCGGTTCCATGGCCCGAGCAAACTGTAACGGGTCTGGGAGGCGGAACCTCTGAGCTATTATACAAGGAGGCTTACCTTGTAAAGGAGCGGGTGGCGCCCGGGGAAGACGGACAGGAAGTCACGGCAAGTGACCGGGGCAGTCTCTGGACAGACAGGCAGGAGGTCACGGCAAGTGACCGGGGCAGTCTCTGGTAGCAGGCAGTAGTCACGCAAGTGCCGGGCAGTTCGAGAGCGAAGTCACGGCATGCCCGGCAGCTGGAACAGCAGTAGTCACGGCAAGTGACGGGCAGTCTCTGAATAGACAGGCAGGAAGTCACGGCAAGTGACCGGGGCAGTCTCTGGATAGACAGGCAGGTAGTCACGGCAAGTGACCGGGGCAGTCTCTGAATAGACAGGCAGGAAGTCACGGCAAGTGACCGGGGCAGTCTCTGGATAGACAGGCAGGTATGACCTGTGATGGTTGAGCCTCCCGGTAGGCTAGCAGGCAGATGGTAGATGTGCGTCCTCAGATAAACGGGCTGACTGGTCCAAAGACAGACTGACAGGTGATGGTGGACAGACTGTCGGACGTTGACGCCTCCAGGTAGGCTAGCAGACTGGTAACCGGTGAATATCAGCAGATACACGGGCAGGCTGGTCCATAGACAGACTGGCAGTGATGGCGGGCAGACTGTCGGACGGTGGAGCCTCCAGGTAGGCTAGCGGACAGGTAGCAGACAGCAAACTGGCAGGAAACAGGCAGGTAACTGGTAACGGAACCTGAGGGCTGAAGCAGAGTAGTGAACAGTGCAACAACATTGCTCGGGCACCTCCATTAAGGAGGAGGTGCTTTATATAAGGTGGAATCCTCCGGCATTGGCCGGGACCTTTTTTGAAAGATGCGCGCGGCCCCTTTAAGAGCGGGGGAGTGCACGTGTCGCGCGCCCTAAGCCCAGTGGCAGGGAAGGAGCGCGCAGCCCCAGCAGGGCGGAAGGAGGACGCCGAGCGAGGGTAAGAGGAGCGACGTCCCTGCCTGGCAGAGGACGCTGCGCAGGGACAGGTCCCGCCTGGCAGGGACTGGCGTAGGGAACAGCGTCCCTGCCTGGCAGAGGACAGGGACGCTGGCGCAGGACAGGTCCTGCTGCAAGGACAGGAGGCGCGCGTATACAGAAGAACTCCAATATCACTGTGGCTTAGCTCCACAGATGCCTTAGGGAGATGAGAGAAAGTATCACAAAGTCAACTATCACTGCAAACCTCCACCAGTTGGCAGATTGGCTCAACAGAAGCCTCCCCTCAGTGCAAGACTTTTGTGAATGTTCTGGATTCTGAGTTGGGGCTCCCTCTGGTGGCTGTTGATATTAATTAGGCTGCCTTGACTGACAGAGGCCCTTCAGCTGAGGATCCAGCTGTGGATGATTTGCAATCTGGGAGTGATGACTGGAGAGATTTAAGAGCGTAGCTTTCCCATGATCCTCGCCAGTGATTAGTTTTCTCTTCCTGTTCCATTTTGGAAGTCAGTTTGCTGCGGGCTCCTGCAGCTTTCAGATAGGCTATTTTCTGCTCGTTTCTGTGGTTTTGTTTTCTTTTGTTTTTCTGCCTTCTATGTGAGGTCAGCCGGCTACCCTTCTGTGGCCTGCGCTGGTCTCTGTTTCTCATTTACTTCGGTTTATTTTTTCAGTCACTGTTATTTCAGTGGCTACAGGCTAGCTATCTGTTCACACCAGAGTTCTGATCTAGCGGAGGAGATCATGTGGTCTCAGTATTTTTTGAAATCAGAAGTGTTGGAATTTTTCCTAGGGTTTTGCTGGATTGCAGAAAGTATTCTTTTCTGTCCTGTCCTATCTAGACAGTTTTGGGCCCCAGCGTTTGCTTAATCTATTTTCTGCCTGCATTTGTATTTCATCTTGTCTAACCGCCAATATATGTGTGGGGGCTACCTATTCCTTTGGGGCGCTACTCTAGTGCAGTTAGCTTTCACCTTTCTGTCTTTAAGCTTAGCTAACTCTTCGGCTGTGTCGAAGCGTCTAGGTCATTGCAGGTACGTCCCACGGCTGCTTCTAGTTGTGTGGTTAGTTTAGGGGTCTGCAATCCATTAGTTACCAACCTCTCTGGGTGACTGGCTGCCTTTTCTATTTTTGTTACTGTCCTCCTCAACTACCATATCATAACACAAGACATAAGAAAGCCCACATAGAGTTAGCTAAAAAAACACATGAAGGACTCCCAGACTATGAGAAATAAGATTCTCTGGTCTTATGAGTAGTGTTGAGCGATACTTTCCGATATTGGTAAATATCGGATCGGATTGGATCGCACCGATACTCAAAAAGTATCGGATATCGCCGATTCCGATACCGGAAACCAATGCAAGTCAATGGGCCAGAAATATCGGAATTAAAATAAACTCTTTCTTTCCTTGTAGGTTAATTGTACATGAAGGAAAAAAACTAAGAATAATGTAGAATGTATTGGGGGAGGTGGAGGAGACATTAAAGGCATAGAGGTTTAGCCCAATCAAATGGAATAGCAGGAATATTTTTATTTTTAAGACGTTCGGAGTTACAAAGAAATTGACTATGTTGTTAACCTTTTTTCTATTTTGGCACATATGTATGTTTCACTACTTCCATGCTCTTCATCTTCTTTTTTACTTCTCCCACACTTTCTCCTTCATGATCCTCAGCAGCAGCATCTTTTTCATCATCTTCTTCTTCACCTTATTTATCTTCTTCTTCACCTTCTTCCTCTTATTCTTTTTTTCATTCTTCATATTCTTCAACTATTATTCTTCTTCATATTCTACTTCTTCATCTTCTTCCTATTCATCTTCTGCATCATATTCTTATTTGTGACAGGCATTCCTGTAGTTGTTATCTCTAAAAGTTTGAAGATTACACCTTCCGTTCTTGCTGTCACAAAAGATTTACAACAGGATTTGTCCGCGTTCAGTTTGGTCTGCAGCAGCAGGCATTTTCCAGGGCACTACGAGGAGGAACGGACTCACCCCCATACACTGCTTAGTCTTCTTCTGCTTATAATTTAGAGCATATCTTTTGCTCTGATTTTTTGTCTCATGATTAATGTTCTTCTGCTGTTTGTTCTTCTGTTTTTTGTTCTGCTTTTTGTTCTTCTGCTTCTTGGTCTTCTGTCTCTTGTTCTGTATCTTGGAGATTGTCTTCATGTTCTTTGTCCTCTTGGTCATCTTCTTCTGGGTAATCTTTTTGGTCTTCTTTGGGGTGGTCTTCAGGGTCGTCGTCTTCAGGGTCATCGTCTTCGGTGTCGTCGTTCTTCTTCGGGATGGTCTTCAGGGTCGTCGTCTTCAGGGTTGTCGACCCTGAAATGTAGCAGAAGGTACAAGAAGGCTGAGTAACTACCGAGAAACAGCTGACTGTCCTGGAACCCGGATGGGTAGTAGAAGGAACAAGAGCCAATGGCACTACCGAGGACCAGCTGACGGTACTGGGACACGGTTACTAAGCAGGAGGTACCTGTGCTAGAAAGCACTACCAAGGACCAGCAGACGTTGCTGGAACTTGGATACCGAGATGGAGGCACCTAGGCCAAAGGCACTGCTGAGAACCAGCTGACGGTACTGGAACCCCGATGGGTAGCATAAGGTACAAGAGCCAAAGGAACGAACGAGGACCAGCTGACTGTGCTGGAACCCGGAGGGGCAGCAGAAGGAAGAGAGCCAATGGCACTACCAAGGACCAGCTGACGGTACTGGGACACGGTTACTAAACAGGAGGTACCTGTGCTAGAAAGCACTACCAAGGACCAGCAGACGTTGCTGGAACTCGGATACCGAGATGGAGGCACCTAGGCCAAAGGCACTGCTGAGAACCAGCTGACGGTACTTGAACCCGGATGGGTAGCATAAGGTACAAGAGCCAAAGGAACTAACGATGACCAGCTGACTGTGCTGGAACCCAGAGGGGCAGCAGAAGGAACAGAGCCAATGGCACTACGGAGGACCAGCTGATGGTACTGGGACACGGTTACTAAGCAGGAGGTACCTGTTCTACAAAGCACTACCAAGGACCAGCAGACGCTGCTGGAACTCGGATACCGAGATGGAGGCACCTAGGCCAAAGGCACTGCCGATAACCAGCTGACGGTACTGGAACCCAGATGGGTAGCAGAAGGTACCCATGAAAAATAAAGTTGCAAGGCCGTGAGCCGGCCGCAGTTACCGAATCCCACAGTCCTACAGGGGGTGCTTGTCCTATTGGCACTACAGAAACAGCCTTTAGTTCCATATCCCGCAGTCCACATAGGAAGCACCTAAACTGCAGGCACCATAGAGTCGGCTAACCCGACCGCAACATGACAGGACAACGTATTGGAGGCAAAGTGACATTGACACTGCCCGGAAACAGCTGGCGTGCTGTAACCTGGCTGGGCAGGAGGGAGCACCCGTGCCAAAGACACTGCCGAGAACCAGCTGACGGTACTGGAACCCGGATGGGTATCAGAAGGTACCCATGAAAACAAAAGTTGCAAGGCCGCGCGCCGGCCACAGTTACCGAATCCCACAGTCCTACAGGGGGTGCTTGTCCTATTGGCACTACAGAAACAGCCTTTAGTTCCATATCCCGCAGCCCACATAGGAAGCACCTAAACTGCAGGCACCATAGAGTCGGCTAACCCGACCGCAACACGACAGGACAACGTATTGGAGGCAAAGTGACGTTGACACTGCCCGGAAACAGCTGGTGTGGTGCAACCTGGCTGGGCAGGAGGGAGTGCCCGTGCCAAAGACATTGCCGAGAACCAGCTGACGGTACTGGAACCCAGATGGGTATCAGAAGGTACCCATGAAAACAAAAGTTGAAAGGCCGCGCGCTGGCCACAGTTACCGATTCCCACAGTCCTACAGGGGATGCTTGTCCTATTGGCACTATGGAAACAGCCTTTAGTTCCATATCCCGCAGCCCACATAGGAAGCACCTAAACTACAGGCACCCTAGAGTCGGCTTACCCGACAGCAACACAACAGGACAACATATTGGAGGCAAAGTGACTTTGACACTGCCCGGAAACAATTGGTGTGCTGTAACCTGGCTGGGCAGGAGTGAGTACCCGTGCCAAAGACACTTCTGAGGAGCAGCTGGCGATGTTGGAGCCCAGGGATGAGAGTAGAAACAGAGTGGAGGCAGAGGCTAATTGTAACAAGTTTAAAATCAGGGCTTGTGTCAGTGTGGACAGAGCAGGAAAACTTTCCGGATACACAGCTGGGGATTAGCTGACATAGCTGAACCCCAATAACACAGGAGCATATGTTGACTGTGCAGACGGCACTTCTGAGCAGCAACTGGCAGTGTTGGAGCCCAGGGATGAGAGTAGAAACAGAGTGGAGGAAGAGGACAAATTGGAACAAGTTTAAAATCTGGATTTGTGTGAGTGTGGACAGAGCAGGAAAACTTGCCAGCTACACAGCTGGGGATCAGCTGACATTACTGAACCCCAATAACACAGGAGCATATGTTGACTGTGCAGACGGCACTTCCGAGCAGCAACTGGCATTGTTGGAGCCCAGGCTCAATCAGGGTGTAGGCTGAGGCCTAAAGTAAGCAAGTATTTTATCTGATGTAACTTGAATTAGGAGGGAGCAGGACTTATTGCCGGACACACAGCAGGTGATCAGCAGGCGTTACTGAACCCCACAAACACAGGAGCTAGTGTTTTTCTCTGTGTATACAGCACTTCTGAGCAGCAACTGGCAGTGTTGGAGCCCAGGGTCAGTCAGGGTGTAGGCTGAGGCCTAATGTGAGCAACTTTCAAATATGATGTGTTTTGAAATTGGATGGAGCAGGACAGGTTGCCGGACACACAGCAGGGGAGCAGCTGGCATTACTGAACCCCACAAACACAGGAGTTAGTGTATTTCTCTGTGCATACAGCACATCTGAGCAGCAACTGGCGGTGTTGGAGCCCAGGGTAAGTCAGGGTGTAGGCTGAGGTGTTATGAATGTGCTGGAGATGGTTTCTGAGCAGAGGCTCCCTCTGGTGGTTGCAGACAGTACTGAACCTCACAGCGAGGAATGGCAATCTGGGATCATGGACTGGACTGATATAAGGGAGGTTCTCTCCCATGATGGTCGCCGGTGATCAATTGTTCTTGTCTCAATTGTGGTTCCTGGTTCATTTGGAAGTTTGCTGAGTCTTGCCTGCATCTTCTGCTTTCAGATAAGACATTTTCTGCTTTTATTTTTGTGCTTGCTTTTTGCATAGTTCCCTGCACTTCTGTGGACGTCAGCCGGGTCCCCTCCTGGGGGCCTGTGCTCCTCTCAGTTTATCTGAAGCCACCGCTATTTGTTCATTTGCTTTTTCCTGTTTGTTCAGTGGCTGCAGCTTAGTTTTGTTACACCAGAGATCTGATTTAGGTGGTAGAGATCGTGTGATCTCAGGTGTTTTTGCAATCAGAAGAGTTGGTATTTTTTAGGGTTTTTTTTGTATTGCAGTGAGAATCCTTTCCTGTACTTTTCTGTCTAGACAGATTGGGCCCCAGCGTTTGCTCATTCTATTTTCTGTCTGTGTCCGTGCTTCTTCTTGTCTAACCGCCATTACATGTTTGTGGGCTTCCTATTTTCTTTGGGGATCTGCTCCGGGGCAGATAGCTTTCATCTTTCTGCCTTTAGGTGTAGTTATCTCTCAGGCTGTGACGAGGGGTCTAGGATCAACGTAGGAACGCTCCACGGCTACCTCTAGTTGTGTGGTTAGTTCAGGTTAATGCAATCCAATAGGTTCCAGCCTCTCTGGTGTATTACTGTTTTTGCTTTTTCTCCTCATCTACTTAAACAGAACAGTATCACCGGCCAAGCTAAAATTATATGGTACTCACAGAAGGGAAAAATAGTTTGGAAAGAAAAAAAAAAGTTGTCAGAGTTGTCAGAGATTTTTTTTTTTCTGTTTGTTGCATTTTTTCCCTCTTTTTCTCTGGGTGCTGAGGAGGATTTTTTTTTCTCTCAATGGAGTTTGCACAGTTGTCTGGCCATGTGGATCAGCTTGCCACTGAGGTTCGGAGTATTGCTACCTATCTTGCTGGGTTGCCGGTTGTGGAGCCTAGGATTCCCATGCCAGATTTGTTTTTGGGGGATCGGGCTAAATTTCTGAATTTCAAAAATAACTGTAAGTTGTTTTTTGCCTTGAAGCCTAAGTCATCAGGGAACGCAGCACAGCAGGTTCAAGTTGTCATCTCTCTCCTGCGCGGCGACCCTCAGGATTGGGCTTTTTCCCTGACACCTGGGGATCCTGTTTTGAATGATGTTGATGTATTTTTTCAGGCTCTGGGTTTGTTGTACGATGAACCTAATCTCACTGATCATGCTGAGAAGACCTTGTTGGCATTAAGTCAGGGCGGTGAAGCCGCTGAACTGTACTGTCAGAAATTTCGAAAGTGGGCAGTCCTGACCAAATGGAATGATGATGCTTTGGCAGCCCTTTTTCAGAAGGGTCTGTCAGAGAATGTAAAGGACGTTATGGTGGGATTCCCTGTACCCTCTGGTCTCAATGATTCTATGTCTTTGGCTATTCAAATTGACAGACATTTGCGTGAGAGCAGAGGTGTGCGTGAGATGGTGTTGCCTTGTGGGCCAGCTCCTGAGCCCAGGCATTGTGATGGAGTGACTTCTGAGGCACAGCGTCATGAAATTCGAAAGTGCAATGGGTTATGTTTCTACTGTGGTGACGCCTCTCATGCTATTTCCATCTGCCCTAAGCGGGGAAGACGTTTTGCGTGCTCAATTGTCATGCGTAGTGTTCAGACTAAATTTCTGTTGACTGTTACCCTGATTTGCTCCATGTCCACATTTTCGGCTCAGGCTTTTGTTGATTCAGGAGCAGCTATTAACCTGATGGATTTCGACTTTGCCAAATGTTGTGACTTTCCCATGATACCCCTGCTTAAGTCTATTCCCCTATTGGGCATTGATTCTAACCCTTTGGCGGAGAATAAACCCCAATTTTTTACTCAGGTGATAATGAGGGTTGAACCAGATCATCAGGAGAGTTGCAAATTTCTGGTGTTGCATAATCTGCATGACATTATTGTTCTGGGTTTCCCTTGGTTGCAGATTCATAATCCTGTTTTGGATTGGAAATCTGTGTCTGTGACCAGTTGGTGCTGTCAATGTGTGAATGCTGGTACTCCTGTTTTTTCTGCCTCTCCCCAGTCTCAGGATGTTCCTGACTTTTTGACTGATTTTTCTAATGTGTTTAGTGAAAGTAAATCTGCATCCTTACCCCTTCACAGGAGCTACGATTGCGCTATTGAATTAGTGTCTGGTGGTAAATTTCCTAAAGGTCGCCTTTTTAATTTATCTGTACCTGAACACGATGCTATGCGATCTTATATCAAGGAGTCATTGGAGAAGGGTCATATCAGACCATCCTCTTCACCCTTGGGCACCGTTTTTTTCTTTGTGGCCAAAAAGGATGGTTCATTGAGGCCGTGTATTGATTATCGCCTCCTGAATAAGATCACTGTGAAATACAGTCAGGGCCAGAAATATTTGGACAGTGACACAATTTTCGTGAGTTGGGCTCTGCATGCCACCACATTGGATTTGAAATGAAACCTCTACAACAGAATTCAAGTGCAGATTGTAACGTTTAATTTGAAGGGTTGAACAAAAATATTGTTAGAAAATGTAGGAATTGTACACATTTCTTTACAAACACTCCACATTTTAGGAGGTCAAAAGTAATTGGACAAATAAACATAACCCAAACAAAATATTTTTATTTTCAATATTTTGTGGCGAATCCTTTGGAGGCAATCACTGCCTTAAGTCTGGAACCCATGGACATCACCAAACGCTGGGTTTCCTCCTTCTTAATGCTTTGCCAGGCCTTTACAGCCGCAGCCTTCAGGTCTTTCTTGTTTGTGGGTCTTTCCCTCTTAAGTCTGGATTTCAGCAAGTGAAATGCATGCTCAATTGGGTTAAGATCTGGTGATTGACTTGGCCATTGAAGAATGTTCCACTTTTTTGCACTCATGAACTCCTGTGTAGCTTTGGCTGTATGCTTGGGGTCATTATCCATCTGTACTATGAAGCGCCGTCCAATCAAGTTTGCAGCATTTGGCTGAATCTGGGCTGAAAGTATATCCCGGTACACTTCAGAATTCATCCGGCTACTCTTGTCTGCTGTTATGTCATCAATAAACACAAGTGACCCAGTGCCATTGAAAGCCATGCATGCCCATGCCATCACGTTGCCTCCACCATGTTTTACAGAGGATGTGGTGTGCCTTGGATCATGTGCCGTTCCCTTTCTTCTCCAAATTTTTGGCTTCCCATCATTCTGGTACAGGTTGATCTTTGTCTCATCTGTACATAGAATACTTTTCCAGAACTGAGCTGGCTTCTGGAGGTGTTTTTCAGCAAATTTAACTCTGGCCTGTCTATTTTTGGAATTGATTAATGGTTTGCATCTAGATGTGAACCCTTTGTATTTACTTTCATGGAGTCTTCTCTTTACTGTTGACTTAGAGACAGATACACCTACTTCACTGAGAGTGTTCTGGACTTCAGTTGATGTTGTGAACGGGTTCTTCTTCACCAAAGAAAGTATGCGGCGATCATCCACCACCGTTGTCTTCCGTGGGCTCCCAGGTCTTTTTGGATTTATGAGTTCACCAGTGCTTTCTTTCTTTCTCAGGATGTACCAAATTGTAGATTTTGCCACTTCTAATGTTGTAGCAATTTCTTGGATGGTTTTTTTTCTGTTCTTGCAGCTTAAGGATGGCTTGTTTCACCTGCATGGAGAGCTCCTGTGACCGCATGTTTCCTTCACAGCAAAACCTTCCAAATGCAAACACCACACCTCAAATCAACTCCGGCCCTTTCATCTGCTTAATTGAGAATGACATAACAAAGGGATTGCCCACACCTGTCCATGAAATAGCCTTGGAGTCATTTGTCCAATTACTTTTGGTCCCTTTAAAAACAGGGTGCCACATGTTAAGGAGCTGAAACTCCTAAACCCTTCATCCAATTTTAATGTGGATACCCTCAAATGAAAGCTGAAAGTCTGGACTTCAACTGCATCTGAATTGTTTTGTTTCAAATTCATTGTGGTAATGTCTAGAACCAAAATTAGATAAATGTTGTCTCTGTCCAAATATATATGGACCTAACTGTATCAATATCCGTTACCCTTGATTTATGATCTGTTTTCCAGAGTGAAAAGTGCTAGTTGGTTTACAAAGCTTGACCTCAGGGTGGCGTATAACCTTATTCGTATTAAGCATGGAGATGAATGGAAGACGGTGTTTAATACCCCAGAGGGGCATTTTGAGTACCTAGTGATGCCCTTTGGGCTTACTAATGCCCCTTCCATCTTCCAATCCTTCATGAATGATATTTTCAGGGATTTTGTGGATAAATTTCTGTTTGTTTATTTTGATGATATCTTGATTTTTTCCAATGACTGGGACTCTCATGTGAAACATGTTCGGACTGTGTTCCAGATTTTGAGAGAGAATGCACTGTATGTGAAGGGATCAAAGTGTCTTTTTGGCGTACAGAAGATCTCATTTCTGGGTTTCATTTTGTCTCCGTCTGTTATTGAAGTGGACCGGTCAAGGTTCAGGCCATCTGTGATTGGGTTCAACCTACTTCATTGATGACTCTTCAGAGATTTTTGGGTTTTGCCAATTTTTATCGTAAATTTATTGGTAATTTCTCTGGTATTGTTATACCATTGACTGATCTGACCAAAAAGGGTTCCGATGTGGTGAATTGGCCTCCTGAGGCAGTTTCTGCATTTCAGGAGCTTAAGCAGAGATTCATTTCTGCTCCTGTTCTACGGCAGCTTGATGTTTTCTCTGCCGTTTCAGGTGGAGGTTGATGTCTCTGAAATAGGGGCAGGTGCCGTTTTGTCCCAAAGGGATCCAGAGACCTCTAAGAGTAACCCTTGTGCCTTTTTCTCTTGAAAGTTTTCTCCAACTGAAACATAATTATGACGTGGGTTTTCGGGAGTTATTGGCCATGAAGTGGGCCTTTTAAGAGTGGAGATATTGGCTGGAAGGAGCCAAACATCAGGTGGTGATCCTCATGGACCATAAGAACCCTGGTTTATCTCGAATCAGCCAAGCAACTTAATCCTAGACAGGCCAGGTGGGCCTTGTTTTTCACACGTTTTAATTTTGTGGTTTCCTTTCTTCCTGGCACGAAGAATGTTAAGGCGGATGCCCTCTCAAGGAGTTTCTTTGCGGATTCTCCTGAGTTATCTGATCCTGCTGTGTATTTTGAAAGAGGGTGTAGTACTTTCCGCCATCTCGCCCAATTTGAGACTGGCTCTGGAGGGGTGTCAGGAGGAAAAACCTGAGCGCTGCCCTGTCGGGAAATTGTTTGTCCCAGACCAGTGGAAGAAGAGAGTGATGTCTGAGATTCATTGTTCCGCGTTAGCTGTCATCCCGGGATTTTTGGTACCAGAGACTTGGTGAGTCGGTCCTGTTGGTGGCCTACTTTGTCTCGTGACGTCAGGGACTTTGTGCAGTCCTGTGGGACTTGCTCTCGTTCCAAGCCTTGCTCTCGCTCTAGTGGTTTGTTGATGCCATTACCTGTGCTCAAGAGGCCATGGACCCATATCTCTATGGATTTTATTTCCGACCTCTCTGTTTCTCAGAAAAATGACCGTTATCTGGGTAATCTGTGATAGGTTTTCCAAGATGATACTATCTTGTGCCATTACCTAAGTTACCTTCCTCCTCCGAATTGGTGCCTTTGTTCCTTCAGCACGTGGTTCGGTTACATGGCATTCCGGAGAACATTGTGTCTGACAGAGGAGTCCAGTTTGTTTCCAGATTTTGGAGGACATTTTGTTCTAAACTTGGTGTTCAATTATCTTTCTCCTCTGCATTTCATCCCAATGGACAAACCGAGAGAACAAACCAGACCTTGGAGACTTATTTGAGATGTTTTGTGTCTACTGATCAAGATGACTGGGTCTCTTTTTTGCCTTTGGCTGAGTTTGCTCTAAATAATAGGGCTAGCTCTGCCACCTTGATGTCTCCATTTTTCTGCAATTCTGGGTTTCACCCTCGATTTTCTTCAGACAGGCGGAGGCTTCTGTCTGTCCGGGTGTTGACTCTGTTGTGGAGCGTATGCAGCAGATTTGGGACCAGGTAGTGGAGAGGTTGTCTCTCTCTCAGGAGAAGGCCCAGCGGTTTGCCAACCGGCATAGGACTGATGGTCCTTGGTTTAAAGTGGGGGAATTGGTTTGGATGTCCTCAAGAAATATCCCTATGAGGGTTGCATCTCCAAAGTTTAAGCCTAGGTTCACTGGACCTTATAAGATCATGGAGATTCTTAATCCTGTTTCCTTCGACATTTAAGATCCATAGCGTGTTCCACAAGTCCTTATTGAAAGGTTTGTCGAGCCAGTGGTTCCTATGGCTGTGCCTCCTGACCCTGTTTTGGTTGAGGGCAATCTGAAGTATGTGGTTGAGAAAATATTCTATTCTCGTTTTTCTAGACAGAAACTCCAGTATTTGGTTAAGTGGAGAGGTTATGGTCAGGAGGACAATTCTTGGGTGTTTGCTTCGGACATCCATGCTAGGAGACTGATCCGTGCCTATCACCGAGCTCATCCTGATCGACCTGGTTGCACAGGTGAGGGTTCGGTGTCCTCTCCTCAAGTGGGGTTACTGTTATGAATTGCTGGAATGGTTGGCAGAGGCTCCTTGGTGGTTGCAGACAGTACTGAACTACAGCAAGAATGCAATCTGGGATCAGGACTGGACTGATATAAATGAGGTTCCCTCCCATGAGGGTCGCCGGTGATCAATTGTTCTTGTCTCAATTGTGGTTCCTGGTTTATTTGGAAGTTTGCTGAGTCTTGCATGCATCTTCTGCTTTCAGATAAGATATTTTCTGCTTTTATTTTTGTGCTTGCTTTCTGCATAGTTCCCTGCACTTCTGTGGAGGTCAGCTGGGTCCCCTCCTGGGGGCCTGTGCTCCTCTCAGTTTATCTGAAGCCACTGTTATTTGTTCATTTGCTTTTTCCTGTTTTTTTCAGTGGCTGCGGCTTAGTTTTGTTACACCAGAGATCTGATTTAGGTGGTAGAGATCGTGTGATCTCAGGTGTTTTTCAATCAGAAGAGTTGGTATTTTTAGGGTTTTTTTTGGATTGCAGTGAGAATCCTTTCCTGTACTTTTCTGTCTAGACAGATTGGGCCCCAGCATTTGCTCATTCTATTTTCTGTCTGTGTCCGTGCTTCTTCTTGTCTAACCGCCATTACATGTTTGGGGGCTTCCTATTTTCTTTGGGGATCTGCTCCGGGGCAGATAGCTTTCCTCTTTCTGCCTTTATGTGTAGTTATCTCTCAGGCTGTGAAGAGGCATCTAGGATCTACTTAGGAACACTCCACGTTACCTCTAGTTGTGTGGTTAGTTCAGGTTACTGCAATCCAATATTTTCCAGCCTCTCTGGTGTATTACTGTTTTTGCTTTTTCTCCTCAGCTACCTAAACATAACACTGAGGCCTAATGTGAGCAAGTATTTTATCTGATGTAACTTGAATTTTGAGGGAGCAGGACTTATTGCCGGACACACAGCAGGGAATCAGCAGGCGTTACTGAACCCCACAAACACAGGAGCTAGTGTTTTTCTCTGTGCATACATCACTTCTGAGCAGCAACTGGCAGTGTTGGAGCCCAGGGTCAATCAGGGTGTAGGCTGAGGCCTAATGTGAGCAACTTTCAAATCTGATGTGTTTTGAAATTGGATGGAGCAGGACAGGTTGCCGGACACACAGCAGGGGAGCAGCTGGCGTTAATGAACCCCACAAACACAGGAGCTAGTGTTTTTCTCTGTGCATACAGCACTTCTGAGCAGCAACTGGCGGTGTTGGAGCCCAGGCTCAGTCAGAATGTAGGCTGAGGCATAATGTGAGCAAATATTTTATCTGATATAACTTGAATTAGGAGGGAGCAGGACTTATTGCCGGACACACAGCAGGAGATCAGCAGGCGTTACTGAACCCCACAAACACAGGAGCTAGTGTTTTTCTCTGTGCATACATCACTTCTGAGCAGCAACTGGCAGTGTTAGAGCCCAGGGTCAATAAGGGTGTAGGCTGAGGCCTAATGTGAACAACTTTCAAATCTGATGTGTTTTGAAATTGGATGGAGCAGGACAGGTTGCCGGACACACAGCAGGGGAGCAGCTGGCGTTAATGAACCCCACAAACACAGGAGCTAGTGTTTTTCTCTGTGCATACAGCACTTCTGAGCAGCAACTGGTGGTGTTGGAGCCCAGGGTCAGTCAGGGTGTAGGCTGAGGCCTAATGTGAGCAAGTATTTTATCTGATGTAACTTGAATTTTGAGGGAGCAGGACTTATTGCCGGACACACAGCAGGGGATCAGCAGGCGTTACTGAACCCCACAAACACAGGAGCTAGTGTTTTTCTCTGTGCATACAGTGCTTCTGAGCAGCAACTCGCGGTGTTGGAGCCCAGGGTCAATCAGGGTGTAGGCTGAGGCCTAATTGGAGCAAGTATTTTATCTGCTGTAACTTGAATTAGGAGGGATCAGGACTTATTGCCGGACACACAGCAGGGGATCAGCAGGCGTTACTGAACCCCACAAACACAGGAGCTAGTGTTTTTCTCTGTGCATACAGAACTTCTGAGCTGCAACTGGCGATGTTGGAGCCCAGGGTCAGTCAGGGTGTAGGCTGAAGCCTAATGTGAGCAACTTTCAAATCTGATATGTTTTGAAATTGGATGGAGCAGGACAGATTGCCGGACACACATCAGGGGAGCAGTTGGAGTTACTGAACCCCACAAACACAGGAGCTAGTGTTTTTCTCTGTGCATACAGCACTTCTGAGCAGCAACTGGCGGTGTTGGAGCCCAGGGTCAGTCAGGGTGTAGAAATCACATATACAGCAGTTGCCTAGTTCGGTGGCACTTCAAAATGTATATACTCCAAAGAAGAGAAACGTAAGCTTTACTACCATAAAATGAGGAATTTAATTAAAAATATTTAAATATAGACATTTAAAATATAAGCGCATATATGCGCATGGCGACAACAAATGCTACCAAAAAAGCCAACATTGGGTATAGGGGTTGAAATGAATGCATACAAGTACATTTCATAATCCATTAATGCTGCCTAAGGAACGGTATGTACACCTGTAATATAGTGCAGACAATGTATGTAGGACTAGTCATCATCATCATTATAACTTATATGTGACAGTAAAAAATACACTCATTGTGGACAACTCTTAGTTCACACCCCATATATTAAAGGTCCAGCATGTAATCCTGATAATATGGCGCAATAATCATTCATAACCTAGAAAAAGTGCATCGTGCATAGTGCAAATTGCTATGAATGCCTGCAAGTGCAAGTGAAACAACGCCAACGGATAGAAAAGGTATATGCTATCTATGTATCAGAGTGCATAGCGATTGATGGCAAATGGCGATATAATACTCTTCCTCAATAAAGACTGCGGCACCCCTCACGCGCATTTCGCTTGTAGCTTTTATATAATATACCTTTTCTATCCGTTGGCGTTATTTCACCTGCACTTGCAGGTATACATTACTATTTTCACTATGCACGATGCACTTTTTATAGGTTATGCATGATTGTTGCACCTTATTATCAGGATTAGATGCTGGACCTTTAATATATGGGGGGTGAACTAAGAGTTGTCCTTAATGAGTGTATTTTTTACTGTCACATATAAGTAATAATGATGATGACTAGTCCTACAAAAATTGTCTGCACTATATTACAGGTGTACATACCATTCCCTAGGCAGCATTAATGGATTCTGAAATGTACTTGTATGCATTAATTTGAACCCCTATACCCTATGTAGGCTTTTTTGATTACATTTGTAGTCGGCATGTGCATAGATGCACTTATATTTAAATGTCTATTGTTACATATTTGGGACTATAATTCATCATTTTATGGTAGTAAAGCTTCCATTTTTCTTGTTTGGAGCATATCAAACAGGGTGTAGGCTCAGGCCTATGTGGAGCAAGTTTAACATCTGATGTGTGCATGTGGAGGGAGCAGGAGACTTATTGCCGGACACACAGCAGGGGAACAACTGGCGTTACTGAACCCCACTAACACAGGAGCTTGTGTTTTTCTCTGTGCAGACGGCACTTCTGAGCAGCAACTGGCAGTGTTGGAGCCCAGGGATTATAGTTCAGGTGGTAGAAACATGAACAAAACAGGAGACATGGACACTATTGCCAACCAATTATTTAATCTGAAACAGGACAGGCAAATTCAGTTGAGATCCAGGCCTTGTTCATTTTCAGAAAAGTAAGCCGGTCAACGTTATCGGAGGATAGTCGCATGCGACAGTCTGTTAGTACACCACCTGCGGCACTAAAGACGCGCTCCGATAATACACTAGCAGCAGGGCAAGCTACCGCCTCCAATGCATACTGGCTAAGCTCTGGCCATGTATCCAGCTTAGAGACCCAAAACTTGAAGGGGGAAGAGCCGTCTGGGAGTAAACTGAGAGGGCAAGACATGTAGTCTGTCACCATCTGACGGAAAAGTTGCCTCCTGCTGACTGGAGCCGTCTATGATGGTGTAGACATCTGTGGCGAGGACACAAAACTTTGCCACATTTGGGCCATACTGGTCTTGCCTTGTGCAGAGGTGCTGCTTCTTGGTGCAGAGCTTCCTCCACTGCCTCGACGCACAGAGCTGCTTTGTAAAGCACTAGCAGTACTGCTCTCGGTGGAATGGAGAACATGATGGATTGCACCAGTGAGTCTTGGTACTCCAGCATTTTATGCTCCCAGTTCAACAGTGTTATGAGGCTTTGTAAGTTGTCCCGGTAGCGAGAATCTAGGAGGGTGTACACCCAATAATCAGACGTGGTGAAAATGTGGGCGATGCGGCGGTCGTTTCTCAGGCACTGCAGCATGAAATCAACCATGTGCTGCAGACTCAAAACTGGCCAAGAAACAAAGTCCCCTGCAAGAGGCGTCATCTCTGCCTGCTCTGCATCACCCCACCCTCACTCTACATACTGACTACTAGAGCATTGTGTACTTCCCTCCTCTGGAGTGATGTCTTCCTCCTCCATTGACTCCTCCTCATCCTCCTCATAAAGTGTCCCCTGCCTAGGCCTTTGTGAGGAACCACGTTGCGCAGACTGTCCAGAAGCAGATGGCATTTGTAACTCCTCATCCTCCACCTCTTCCAAAACATCATCCCTTAGTGCTTGCCGTGTTATTTGAAGCAGGCAGATAAGGGGGACAGTCATGCTGTCTAGTGCATCATCTGCACTCGCCATCCACGTCAAATCATCGAACGCACACAAAACGTGGCAGATGTCCTTCATAGAGGCCCACTCAGTGGTGGTGAAGTGTGAACTGGCCATGTATCCAGCTTAGAGACCCAAAACTTGAAGGGGGAAGAGCCGTCTGGGAGTAAACTGAGAGGGCAAGACATGTAGTCTGTCACCATCTGACGGAAAAGTTGCCTCCTGCTGACTGGAGCCGTCTATGATGGTGTAGACATCTGTGGCGAGGACACAAAACTTTGCCACATTTGGGCCATACTGGTCTTGCCTTGTGCAGAGGCGCTGCTTCTTGGTGCAGAGCTTCCTCCACTGCCTCGACGCACAGAGCTGCTTTGTAAAGCACTAGCAGTACTGCTCTCGGGTGGAATGGAGAACATGATGGATTGCACCAGTGAGTCTTGGTACTCCAGCATTTTATGCTCCCAGTTCAACAGTGTTATGAGGCTTTGTAAGTTGTCCCGGTAGCGAGAATCTAGGAGGGTGTACACCCAATAATCAGACGTGGTGAAAATGTGGGCGATGCGGCGGTCGTTTCTCAGGCACTGCAGCATGAAATCAACCATGTGCTGCAGACTCAAAACTGGCCAAGAAACAAAGTCCCCTGCAAGAGGCGTCATCTCTGCCTGCTCTGCATCACCCCACCCTCACTCTACATACTGACTACTAGAGCATTGTGTACTTCCCTCCTCTGGAGTGATGTCTTCCTCCTCCATTGACTCCTCCTCATCCTCCTCATAAAGTGTCCCCTGCCTAGGCCTTTGTGAGGAACCACGTTGCGCAGACTGTCCAGAAGCAGATGGCATTTGTAACTCCTCATCCTCCACCTCTTCCAAAACATCATCCCTTAGTGCTTGCCGTGTTATTTGAAGCAGGCAGATAAGGGGACAGTCATGCTGTCTAGTGCATCATCTGCACTCGCCATCCACGTCAAATCATCGAACGCACACAAAACGTGGCAGATGTCCTTCATAGAGGCCCACTCAGTGGTGGTGAAGTGTGAACGGCGCGCAGTGCGACTTGTTTGCGCCTGATGCAGCTGGTACTTCATTATTGCTGCCTGCTGCACACACAACAGCTCCAACATATGTAACGTGGAATTCCACCTGGTGGGTAGGTCACATATGATGCAATGTTCCGGAAGGCGGAATCAGTGTTGCAGAGCTGCAATGCGCGATCTTGCCATGCTGGAACGCCGCAAGTGAGCGCACTCTATGCAGACCTTGTGCAGCAGTGCATCAAGATCTGGATATTCCCTCAAAAACTCTGCACGACCAAGTTGAGCACATGTGCCATTCAAAAAAGGCTGCACTCAAGCATACTAAAGCATGACAACATAGAATATATGAAATTTTGAATAGCAATATGGCTTTGGAATATAAGGAACAATTTGAGACGCTTAGTATAAACATTTGGCCAAACATTTTAAAGCCCAACAACCATCGTCAAGGTGGTCTCAATTCTGTTGGGTCCCTAACCTAATGTGAACATACCTCTATTAGGCTGATATCTGAATTTCTGGGTGAATATGCACCTCTGTCAGCAATGCCTGCATTTATGGGTAAAGTAGGGACCTGGTGTAATTAAAATCACCACCTGGTGGGGCGGAGTGCTCGGTCAGCAAGCTAACATTCAAAAGAAAAAAAACCTGACTGGCACTTCCAGACTAATGTGAACTAGGTGCAAACCAAAGGGAGCTACCCTCATGTAAAACATCCAAAAAAAGGCTGCACTCAAGCATACTAAAGCATGACAACATAGAATATATGAAATTTTGAATAGCAATATGGCATATTGCTATGTTGTCATGCTTTAGTATGCTTGAGTGCAGCCTTTTTTTGGATGTTTTACATGAGGGTAGCTCCCTTTGGTTTGCACTAGTCACATAGTCGAAGTGCCAGTCAGTTTTTGTCTTTGAATGTTACTTGCTGACAGCACTCCGCCCCACCAGGTGGTGATTTTAATTACACAGGTCCCTACTTTACCCTAAATGCAGGCATTGCTGACGAGGTGCATAATTCACACCAGAAATTCAGATATCAGCCTAATAGAGGTATGTTCACATTAGGTTAGGGACCCAACAGAATTGAGACCACCTTGACGATGGTTGTTGGGCTTTAAAATGTTTGGCCAAATGTTTATACTAAGCGTCTCAAATTGTTCCTTATATTCCAAAGCCATATTGCTATTCAAAATTTCATATATTCTATGTTGTCATGCTTTAGTATGCTTGAGTGCAGCCTTTTTTTGGATGTTTTACATGAGGGTAGCTCCCTTTGGTTTGCACCTAGTTCACATTAGTCTGGAAGTGCCAGTCAGGTTTTTTGTCTCTTGAGCACATGTGCCAGACATGGTATGTGAGTGAGATTGCCAAGGCCCAGAGCTGCCACCAGATTTTGGACATTGTCACACACTACCAAGCCTGGCTGGAGATTCGCTGGCACAAACCACACGTCGCTTCTCCTGCTTGATGACATTCCAGAGCTCCTGCGCTGTGTGGCTTCGATTCCCCATAGAAATTAATTTCAGGACGGCCTGTTGACGTTTGGCCACGGCTGTGCTCATATCGGTCGTAACAGGTAAGCGTTCACGGGTCCATGTGGAGGTAGACCGTGACGGCTCCTGCAGCGATGATTCTGAGGAACTGGAGTATGAGGAGGAGTCAATGTGTACAGACTGGATTCCTGCAATCCTTGGAGTTGGCAGAACACGTACAGCGCCACTCTCAAGATCTGTACCCGGCTCCACAACATTTACCCAATGGGCAGTGAGGGAAAGGTATCGTCCCTGTTCATGGTTACTGGTCCACGCATCGGTGGTCAGGTGGACATTGCTACTGATGGCGTTTAGTAGCGCATGTTTAATTTTTCCCTCCACATGCTTTTGCAGGGCAGGGACGGCTTGCCTGCTAAAATAAAAGCGGCTTGGCATGTTGTATTGTGGTACTGCCAATGCCATGAAGTTACGGAAGGTGTCAGTCTCCACCAGCCTGAATGACAGCATTTCAAGGGACAGGAGTTTTGCAATGCCAGCATTCAGAGCCTGTGCTCGGGGATGGTTTACCGAGTATGGCCGCCTTTTCTCTGTAGAACCAGTGCCAGAGGTTCTTCCAGGGCGATCCTGTGAGAAAGCCGAACCAGCTGTGTGTGAGCTGGAGGAAGAGGCTACAACAAGAGCAGAAGAGGTAGGTGGTGCTGTAGGTTGGCCTACATCTTCAGTGTGTCTTTGTAACTCCACCACATGCTTGGTCCGCACATGTTTCCACATATTTGTGGTATTGAGGTTGCTGACACTTTTACCTCTTTTTACTTTTTGATTACACAGCTTGCATTTGACAAAGCAAATGTCATCTGCAACTGTGTCAAAAAAGGACCACGCACTGCAAGTCCTGGGAGCACCCATTTTGGCTTTTGGAAGAGAACTGCTCTGAACGGGTGGCAAAGTGGAAGTTACAGGCAACCGAGTCTGACCCCTACCTCTCCCTCCTGTTTGGGCCGTTGGGGGAATCTCTTCCTCAGAGCTGCTCCCTCCACCTTCCTGTTCCTCACGCCATGATGGGTCAAGGACCTCATCATCTCCACTACCCTCTTCAAACATCTGCTTCTCCTGGGTCGTCTGGCCAGCACCATGCGCAACAGAAACTGGCACCTGAGTCTCATCATCATCAGAAGCGTTCTGAGGTGTGCTGAAGATAGACACTGACCCACCCGCCTCTTCAGATTCAGAGAGACAAAGCAGTTGCGCATCACTGCATACTCCCTCTTCTTCACATTCTAGAATGCTGCTTGGCTGGCCCCCTATTTCCAAGCTAACAGATTCAGAGAACAGAAGTAGAGACTGAGCTCGCTCCTGTACAGAGTTCTCCGACTGCCTGGGCAATTTGGCAGGTGGTAAAGAGACTAATGGTTGCTCTTCAGTTCTCTGGTCCTGAGAGGATGTGGAAGTAATTGAAGTCGATCCGTTAGCTGACATCCATCTGACAACAGCTTCAATTTGTTCTTCCTGCAGCAGGGGGGTACGGCGAGCTCCTACAAAGCTGCGCATAAAGAACAGCTCCCAGGGAAAACTGGGGGATTCTGTGTCACTAGTGCTCGCAGCAGGCACAGAATCCCCACGTCCTCTCCCTGCTGAAACTCCACGCCCACGACCACGTGCCTTACTCCCTGCTTTCTTCATCTTGGTAGATTGATAAAGATAGGCAGAAAAGTACTAAGGCCTTAGTGTGCTTATTCCTGAACAGCGGCTAACAGGTATAAGAAACACTAAGTTTATTATTAAGTGTGGACTACACTTTAATATGAGCTAATGTGGCCTAACAAGTGTCAAGTGGAGTGTTTGGTGAACTTTATTAACTTTTTTGTGTTTTTCACAAAAAAAAAGGTTGTGATTGAGACAAAAGATGTATAATTGATAGTATCACAAACTTTTTGTAGCTATTACAATGCAGGAAGGTAACCTACAATGCAATAGATGAGGCTAAAAAAATAGGCTAATACTAATCTGGCTGGGCCTGCAGGCCGCAAACCAGCCGAAAGGCTCCTCTATCTACTCCTATATAGTGTTTGCAACCAATCTAGCTCGATACGGATAGAAGCACACTAATAGGAGAAATTCAGGAACAAAAAAACACTACAGAAAAAATGGACAGTGTATGAGGCAGTGACGCACAATGAGCAGACTACAACCAGCAGTGGATGCAGAACAAACTTCAGCGTGAGCTGCACTCACACACGGAGACCTGACAGACAGCCGTGAACAGTGCAGACAACTGTGCACTAGCAATGAAAGGCTCCGCTATCTACTCCTACAGTGTTTGCAACCAATGTAATGGATACGGATGGGAGCACAGCACACTAATAGGAGAGATGAGTAAAATGAATTGAGCAGCAGCAATTAAACAAAAAAAAAGGATGAGGCAGTGACGCACGCTGAGCAGACTACAACCAGAGATGGCTGCAGAACAAACTTCAGCGTGACCTGCACTCACACACAGACCTTGCAGACAGCAGTGAAAACAGCACTGCAAGGCAATAGGAAGCTTTACATAGCGGTTGGTAAACTATCCTGCCTAAAGCACAATACACAAAATCGCTATCACTAACTGTCCCTCAGAGTCAGAAGAGCAGCATTCTGTCCCTAACTGAATTCACAGCAGAGTGAAACCTATATGGCTGTGGCGCCTTTTATAGTGCATTCATAACATCATTTCAGCAGCCAATCACAGCCATGCCATTAGTTAACATGACCACAGCCTTACACGATGTACCCACACTTCTTAGGATTCCTCATTGGCTGAATCAAATCACACTGCCTCTCATAGCATTATGGGAACTTCCGATTCCGGTATTCGATATGGCAAAAGTATCGGAACTCAGTATCGGAATTCCGATACCGCGAATATTGGCCGATACCCGATACTTGCTGTATCGGAATGCTCAACACAACTGATAAGATGAAGATAAAACTTTTTGGTGATAATTCTAAGCTGTATGTGTGGAGAAAACCAGGTACTGCTCATCACCTTCCCAATAGAATCCCTAGATTGAAACATGGTGGTGGCAGCATCATGCTATGGGGGTGTTTTAAGCTGCATGGAAAGGACAACTGATTGCAATTGAAATAAACATGAATGAGGCCAAGTACAGAAATATCTTGGATGAAAACTTCCTCCAGAGTGCTCTGTACCTCAGACTTGGCTGAAGGTTCACCTTCCAACAAGACAATAACCCCAAGCACACAGCTAAAATAACAAAGGAGTGTCTTCAGAAATACTCCTTTACCATTCTTGACTGGCCCAGCCAAAGCCCTGACCTAAACCCAATTGAGAATCTCTGGAGAGACCAGAAAATGGCTGTTCACCAACATTCACCATCCAACCTGACAGAACTTGAGAGGATCTGCAAGGAAGAATTGCAGAGGATCCCCAAATCCAGGTGTGAAAAACTTGTTGCATCATTCCAAAGAAGACTCATGGCTGAATTAGCTCAAAAGGGTTTTGTACTCAATACTGAGCAAAGGGTCTGAACACTTATGACCATGTGATTTCAGTCTTTCTTTTTTAATAAATTTGCAAAAATTTCTACATTTCTGTTTTTTTGCATTTACCAAATGGCTGCAATAAAACAAAGAGTGAAAAATTTAATCTAAAGGGGTCTGAATACTTTCCGAACCCATTGTATATACAGTACAGACCAAAAGTTTGGACACACCTCATTTAAAGATTTTTCTGTATTTTCATGACTATGAAAATTGTACATTCACCCTGAAGGCATCAAAACTATGAATTAACACAGGTGGAATTATATACTTAACAAAAAAGTGTGAAACAAATGAAAATATGTCTTATATTCTAGGTTCTTCAAAGTAGCTACCTTTTGCTTTGATGACTGCTTTGCACATTCTTGGAATTCTTTTGATGAGCTTCAAGAGGTAGTCACCGGAAATGGTCTTCCAACAATCTTGAAGGAGTTCCCAGAGATGCTTAGCACTTGTTGGCCCTTTTGCCTTCACTCTGCGGTCCAGCTCACCCCAAACCATCTCGATTGGGTTCAGGTCTGTTGACTGTGGTGGCCAGGTCATCTAGTGCAGCACCGCATCACTCTCATTCTCAGTCAAATTGCCCTTACACAGCCTGGAGGTTTGTTTGGGGTCATTGTCCTGTTGAAAAATAAATGATGCTCCAACTAAACACAAACCGGAAGGAATAGCATGCCACTGCAAGATGCTGTGATAGCCATACTGGTTCAATATGCCTTCAATTTTGAATAAATCCCCAACAGTGTCACCAAAAAAGCACAATCACACCTCCTCCTCCATGCTTCACGGTGGGAACCAGGCATGTAGAGTCCACCATCCGTTCACCTTTTCTGCATCACACAAAGACATGATGGTTGGAACCAGAGATCTCAAATTTGGACTCATCAGACCAAAGCAAAGATTTCCACTGGTCTAATGTCCGTTTCTTGTGTTCTTTAGCCCAAACATGTCTCTTATGCTTGTTGCCTGTCCTTAGCAGTGGTTTCCTAGCAGCTATTTTACAATTAAGACCTGCTGCACAAAGTCTACTCTTAACAGTTGTTGTAGAGATGTGTCTGCTGCTTGAACTCTGTGTGGCATTGACCTCATCTCTAATCTGAGCTGCTGTAAACCTGCAATTTCTGAGGTTGGTGACTCGGATGAACTTATCCTCAGAAGCAGAAGTGACTCTTGGTCTTCCTTTCCTGGAGCGGTCCTCATGTGTGCCAGTTTCTTTGTATCGCTTGATGGTTTTTGTAACTGCACTTGGGGACACTTTCAAAGTTTTCCCAATTTTTCGGACTGACTGACCTTCATTTGTTAAAGTAATGATGGCCATTTTCTTTACTTAGCTGATTTTTTCTTGCCATAATACAAATTCTGACAGTCTATTCAGAAGGACTATCAGCTTTGTATCCACCAGACTTCTGCACAACATAACTGATGGTCCCAACTCCATTTATAAGGCCAGAAATCCCACTTATTAAACCTGACAGGGCACACCTGTGAAGTAAAAACCATTTCCAGTGACTACCTCTTGAAGCTCATCAAGAGAATGCCAAGAGTGTGCAAAGCAGTCATCAAAGCAAAAGGTGGCTACTTTGAAGAACCTAGAATATAAGACATAATTTCAGTTGTTACACATTTTTTTGTTAAGTATATAAATCCACATGTGTTAAATCATAGTTTTGATGCCTTCAGTGTGAATTTACAATTTTCATAGTCATGAAAATACTGAAAAATCTTTAAATGAGAAGGTGTGTCCAAACTTTTGGTCTGTTCTGTATGTGCTAGTTGGAGATGCACTCAAAATCAACTCCCAAACCAACTGCCAGTTATTGGAAGATTTTTCTTCAAACAGCGGTACAGGAAAAAGTCTGAATGCTTAAAAAATTTGATTTTTGTAATGCTCCATCGCATTCATCGATGTACTACATTGCTTAGCAAACCAGTAAAGGCCTTTCAGTTGAAAGAACAGTGATATTAATAATGGACGAACCCTTGGATGTTCGGGTCTGGCTGGTTTTGCCAAAAATTTAAAAAATTTTTGGTTCAGGTACAAGAACGGTACCCAAACTCGGACCCAACTCAGATGAATAGGGGGCCAGTGTTTCCCATGCTGTCATCTGTGGGACAGCAAGAGAAACACTGGCTCTGATCGGTGGTAAGTTTGTTATAAAAAGGTTACTGCTAGTCACAGGCATTGACTGATGAGAGGGCTACTCTTATCCACATATGTCAGCTCTTGCCGTTAGCAGCGAGAGCAGGTTATGCTGATGAGAATATTCATCTTTATCTGTAGGAGCCTTTGTAATAAATAAATATACGGCGCGAGTTCCCCTCTATTTTTGATAACCAGCAACCCCATAGTCATATTGTAAAAAATACACAGCCAAAATAAAGTCCTTTAATTGAAAAAAATACACAGACTCCTTTATTTTAAATAAATACTCCCTGTTCCTTTTTTCCCATTTATTACTGTAAAATAAAAAATAATAAACCACCGTAATCCTCACCTGTTCTCTGAGGATCCCTATGTCATGCTGTCCCATGAAGAACTCCTTCTCTGCTACATCTGAGTGGCTTGTTGAGCAGTGAATGATGCGACAGCTTTGCAAGCTAGCCAAAACACACTGAGACAGGAGTGTGATTACGTTCCTGCAGTGTGTAGCGCTGATGGGAGAAAGATCACCGGAGTTCATGCCAACACTTGCTATAGAGCAGAAGAAAAATAAATATATAGACTTTCACTACATATATTTTAGTCATTGAAATCTGTTGGTTTACCAGTCAAAAAGGTGGTCATAATTCATGATGGATAGAATTCACTGTATTTGTGTATATTAATATATACCCTTCAATCACAGATTAACACCACCCCATCAACTATTAAGCTCAGAAAAGCAGGAAACTGATGAATATAATACAAGCTGCACTGAATTTTTCCCACAGACATACTGTATACAAGAATCTAACAGATCATACTACATGTTAAGTGTGACAGGTTGACTTTAGCTTGTCAGAGTTAAATTTTAATTATTAATATTTCTTTCATTTATATAGTTTTTCCAACTTATAAAAAAGAACATGTTTTATGGTCATTTATTTAAAGGGTTTGTCCCATGAACAAAGTTCATTTTAACAAATCGATTTTGGAATAATACTAACCTCCACAATAGGAAGTGCTGAAAAAAATGTTCCTGTGCTGAGATAACCTTATAAATGTTCCCCTCGTATGTGCTGTGAAATGGTTGTGTTTGACCGCGCAGGAACATGAGCTGTTAATACTACATCTCCTGTGCAGGGGGGTGATGAGTAGTGTTGAGCATTCCGATACCGCAAGTATCGGGTATCGGCCGATATTCGTTGTATCGGAATTCCGATACTTAGTTCCGATACTTTTCCTATATCGTATACCGGAATCGGAAGTTCCCATAATTCTTTGAGAGGCAGTGTGATTTTATTCAGCCAATGAGGAATCCTAAGAAGTGTGGGCACATCCTGTAATGCTGCGGTCATGTTAACTAACGGCATGGCTGTGATTGGCTGCTGAAATTATGTCAGAATGCACTATAAAAGGTGCCGCCGACATTTTAGCTTCACTGTGCTGTGAATTCAGTTAGGGACAGAACGCTGCTCTGCTGACTCTGAGGGACAGTTACATATAGCGTTTTTGTGAATTGTTCTGTAGGCAGGCTATTTGAGAAACAGCTTTGTAAATCATCCTTTTTCCTTGCAGTGTTGTTTTCACAGCTCTGTGCAAGGTGTGTGTGTGAGTGCAGGTGACGCTGCAGTTTGCTCTGCATCCAACACTGTTTGTAGTCATCTGCACGTGTCACTCACTGACTCTTTTTTTTTTAATTTTGTGGAATTGGTGCTGCTCCATTCAATTGAAATTAACAGTGATCTATTAGTGTGACGTGCTTCCATCCGTATCCAATACATTGGTTGCAAACACTATAGAAGTACACAAAGGAGCCTTTCACAGCTAGTGAACAGTTGTGTGCAGTGTTCACTGTAGTCTGTGAGGTTTTGATTTTTTGAGTGCAGATCACGCTACAGTTAGTTCTTCAACCACTGCTGGTTGGAGTCTGCTGAGCGTGTGTCACTGCCTCATCCTTGACATTTTTCTCTAATTGGTGCTGCTCCATTCTATTTAAAAAAACTCAAATCTATTAGTGTGACGCGCTTCCATCCGTATACAATACATTGGTTGCAAACACTATAGAAGTACACAAAGGAGCCTTTCACAGCTAGTGAACAGTTGTGTGCAGTGTTCACTGTAGTCTGTGAGGTTTTGATTTTTTGAGTGCAGATCACGCTACAGTTAGTTCTTCAACCACTGCTGGTTGGAGTCTGCTGAGCGTGTGTCACTGCCTCATCCTTGACATTTTTCTCTAATTGGTGCTGCTCCATTCTATTTAAAAAAACTCATATTTATTAGTGTGAGGCACTTCCATCCGTATACAATACATTGGTTGCAAACACTATAGAAGTGCACAAAGGGGCCTTTCACAGCTAGTGAACAGTTGTGTGCAGTGTTCACTGTAGTCTGAGGTTTTGATTTTTGGAGTGCAGATCACGCTCCAGTTAGTTTTCAACCACTGCTGGTTGTAGTATTCTGAGCATGTGTCACTGCCTCATCCTTGACATTTTTCTCTAATTGGTGCTGCTCCATTCTATTTAAAAAAACTCAAATCTATTAGTGTGACGAGCGTATACAATACATTGGTTGCAAACACTATAGAGATACACAAAGGGGCCTTTCACAGCTAGTGAACAGTTGTGTGCAGTGTTCACTGTAGTCTGTGAGCTTTTGATTATTTGAGTGCAGATCACGCTACAGTTAGTTCTTCAACCACTGCTGGTTGGAGTCTGCTGAGCGTGTGTCACTGCCTCATCCTTGACATTTTTCTCTAATTGGTGCTGCTCCATTCTATTTAAAAAAACTCAAATCTATTAGTGTGAGGCGCTTCCATCCGTATACAATACATTCGTTGCAAACACTATAGAAGTACACAAAGGGGCCTTTCAGAGCTACTGAACAGTTGTCTGCAGTGTTCACTGCAGTCTCTGAGGAATAACCACACTTAGGCCTTATAACTTTTCTGACTTTCTTTATCAATCTACCAAGATGAAGAAGGCAGGGAGTAAGGCACGTGGTCATGGCCGTGGAGTTTCAGCAGGGAGAGGACGTGGGGATTCTGTGGCTGCTGCCGCCCCCAGTGACACAGCATCCACCAGTTTTCCCCGTGAGCGTTCCTTTATGCGCACTTTTGTAGGAGCTCGGCGTACCCCCCTGCAGCGGGAAGAACAAATTGAAGCCGTTGTTGGTTGGATGGCAGCCAATGCATCGACTTCAATTGCTTCCACCTCCTCTCAGGACCACAGCACTGTTGAGCAACCATCTGTCTCTTCACCGCCTGCCAAATTGCCCAGGCAGTCAGAGAGCTCTGTACAGGAGCCAGCTGAGTCTCTGCTTCTGTTCTCAGAATCTGTTGGCTTGCAAACAGGGGCCCAGCCAAGCAGCATTCTGGAATGTGAAGAAGAGGGAGTATGCAGTGATGCGCAACAGCTGTGTCTCTCTGAATCTGAAGAGGCGGGTGAGCCAGTGCCGATGGTCAGCACACCGCAGAACGCATCTGATGATGATGAGACTCAGGTGCCAGTTTCTGTTGAGCATGGTGCTGGCCAGACCACCCAACAGCAGCAGGTGTTGGAAGAGGGTAGTGGAGATGATGAGGTCCAAGACCCAACATGGCGTGAGGAACAGGAAGGTGGTGGGAGCAGCTCTGAGGAAGAGATTGCCCAAACGGTCCAAACAGGAGGGAGAGGTAGGCTGCAGAATCGGTTGCCTGTAGCCTCCAGTTTGGCACCCGTTCGGAGCAGTTCTCTTCCAAAAGCCAAAACGGGCGCTCCCAGGACTTGCACTGCGTGGTCCTTTTTTGACACACTTGCAGATGATATTTGCTTTGTCAAAAGCAAGCTGTGTAATCAAAAAGTAAAAAGAGGTAAAAGTGTCAGTAACCTCAATACCACAAATATGTGGAAACATGTGCGGACAAAGCACGTGGTTGAGTTACAAAGACACACTAGAGATGTAGGCCAACCTACAGCACCACCTACATCTTCAGCTCGTGTTGGAGCCTCTTCCTCAAGCTCACACACAGCTGGTTCGGCTTCCTCCCAGGATCACCATGGAAGAACCTCGGTCACTGTTGTCCAGAGACAAAGTGTTATTCCACCCACAGCAGCAAGTTCCCTGTCATCCTCACACTCCCAGGCCACAAAACAGCCATCGGTAGCACAAGCATGGGATAAAAGACGGCCATACTCGGCAAACCATCCACGAGCACAGGCTCTGAATGCTGGCATTGCAAAACTCCTGTCCCTTGAAATGCTGTCATTCAGGCTTGTGGAGACTGACAGTTTCCGTAACTTAATGGCATTGGCAGTCCCACAATACAATGTGCCAAGCCGATTTTATTTCAGCAGGCAAGCCGTCCCTGGTCTGCAAAAGCATGTGGAGGGAAAAATTAAACATGCGCTACTAAACGCCGTCAGTAGCAAGGTCCACCTGACCACCGATGCGTGGACCAGTACCCATGAACAGGTACGATACCTTTCCCTCACTGCCCATTGGGTCAATGTTGTGGAGCCGTTTACAGATCTTGCGAGTGGCGCTATACGTGTTCTGCCAACTCCAAGGATTGCAGGAATCCAGTCTGTACACATTGACTTCTCCTCCTAATCCAGTTCCTCAGAATCATCGCTGCAGGAGCCGTCACGGTCTACCTCCACATGGAACCGTAAACGCTTACCTGTTGCGACCGATATGAGCACAGCCGTGGCCAAACGTCAACAGGCCGTCCTGAAATTAATTTCCATGGGGAATCGAAGCCACACAGCGCAGGAGCTCTGGAATGCCATCAAGCAGGAGAGCGACGTGTGGTTTTTGCCAGCGAATCTCCAGCCAGGCTTGGTAGTGTGTGACAATGGCCGAAATCTGGTGGCAGCTCTGGGCCTTGGCAACCTCACTCACATACCATGTCTGGCACATGTGCTCAACTTGGTCGTGCAGAGTTTTTTGAGGGACTATCAGGATCTTGATGCACTGCTGCACAAGGTCCGCCTAGAGTGCGCTCACTTGCGACATTCCAGCATGGCCAGATCGCGCATTGCAGCTCTGCAACGCAGATTTCGCCATCCTGAACATCGCATCATATGTGACGTACCCACCAGGTGGAATTCCACGTTACATATGTTGGAGCGGTTGTGTGAGCAGCAGCCAGCAGTAATGGAGTATCAGCTGCATCAGGCGCAATCAACTCGCAATTTGCGCCATTCACACTTCACCACTACTGAGTGGTCTTCTATGAAGGACATCTGGCACGTTTTGCGTGCGTTTGATGAGTCAACGCGTATGGCGAGTGCAGATGATGCACTAGTCAGCCTGACTGTCCCCCTTATCTGCCTGCTTCAAAAAACACTGCAAGCACTAAGGGATGAGGTTTTGGAAGAGGTGGAGGATGAGGAGTCACAAATTCCATCACATTCTGGACAGTCAGCGCAACGTGGTTCCTCACAAAGGGCTGGGCAGGGCTCACTTTGTGAGGAGGATGAGGAGGAGTCAATGGAGGAGGAAGACATCGCTCCAGAGGGAGGTACACAACGCTCTTGTCAGTATGTAGAGCGAGGGTGGGGTGATGCAGAGCAGGCAGATATGAAGCCTCTTGCAGGGGACAGCGTTTCTTGGCCAGTTGGGAGTCTGCAGCACATGGTTGATTTCATGCTGCAGTGCCTGAGAAACGACCGCCGCATCGCCCACATTCTCACCACGTCTAATTATTGGGTGTACACCCTCCTAGACCCTCGCTACCGGGACAACTTACAAAGCCTCATCACACCGTTGAACCGGGAGCGTAAAATGCGGGAGTACCAAGACACACTGGTGCAATCCATAATGTTCTCCATTCCAGCCGAGAGCACTGCTGCTGCTACTGCTTTACAAAGCAGCTCTGTGCGTGGAGGCAGTGGAGACAGCTCTGCAACAAGAGGGAGCAGAAGCAGCGCCTCTGCACAGGGCAAGACCAGTATGTTCCAAATATGGCGAAGTTTTGTGGCAGCGCCACAAATGTCTACACCATCCAAGACGGCTCCAGTCAGTAGGAGGCAACGTTTCCGTAAGATGGTGATAGACTACATGTCTTTCCCTCTCAGTGTACTCCCAGATGGCTCTTCCCCATTCAAGTTTTTGGGTCTCTAAGCTGGATACATGGACAGAGCTTAGCCAGTATGCATTGGAGGTGCTGGCTTGCCTTGCTGCCAGTGTATTATCGGAGCGCGTCTTTAGTGCTGCAGGTGGTGTACTAACAGACCGTCTCATGCAACTATCCTCCGATAATGTACACCGGCTTACTTTTCTGAAAATGAACAAGGCATGGATCTCGCCTGAATTTGCATGTCCGGTTTCCGATTAAATAACTGGTTGGCAACGTTATCCATGTCTCCTGTTATGTTCATCTTTCTACCACCTGAACTCTACTCCCTGGGCTACAACACTGCCAGTTGCTGCTCAGAAGTGTCGTGTCCACAGACCAATACACAAGCTATAGTGTTAATGGGGTTCAGTAACGCCAGCTGTTCCCCTGCTGTGTGTCCGGCAAGAAGTCTCCTGTTCCCTACACATGCACAGAAAAACCCATGTCGAACATGCTCCAAATAGGGAAGAGCCGTCACCCTGATTGTTATGCTTAAAACAGGAAAGTTTGAAGTTTTCCAGGCCTAGAATGATAAATTTTTATAAGAAATATGGACAAATAATAATTTGTCATCACAGCGCATATTTGCACATGTCTATTAGAAATGGTAACAAAAACTAAAACATAGTGTTCACTTTTTGAAATTAATGCATAAAAGTACATTTCATAATTATCAATTAATGCTTTTTAACCCCTTAATGTCCACTGACGTGCAGAGTCCATCATGGCAAGGTGCCAGTTCTGGCACCAGGACGGACTCTGCACGTCATGGCTTTGATCTACCACTGCGTGTAAACACGCAGTGGTAGATCAGTGCCGACAGCTGTCACAGACAGCTGACAGGCACGGCAAGCGGTGCGGGACCTTTGCCGTCGGTCCCAGCACCCACAGCGCTGTGATTGGTCAGTCAATCTGACTGACCAAACACAGCAGCGATCGTGCAGGAGAAGCTGAAATTTCAGCTTCCCCAGCGCGATCAGTGCAGGAGCCGGCGCTGCAGTGGCCAGGCTTCCTGCACTGACAGCCAGGAGCGGAGCCCCCACCGCCCCTGGCTGTTAACCCCCTGACTGCTGCGATCGAGCGCGATCGCAGAGCTCAGGGGGGAGGCAGAGGGTCGGGAGCTCCCTCTGCCTCAGATCAGCGCCACCGCAATGTATTTGCAGGTCCTGATCTTTGCCTTGATGACCCGGGGGTTGTCATGACAACCTCCGGGTCATCTAGCTATGGGAAGCTGCTGTGATCATGTCACAGCAGCTTTCCCCATAGGTACAATGCATTGCAATGCCAGAGCATTGCAATGCATTGTAACTGCAATAAAAAGTAAAAAAAGTGAAAGTCCCATAAAGGGACAAGTTAAAAAAAATCATTTTTTTAAAAAAATTGTAAAAAAAATATTAAAAAATAATTTTAAAAAAATCCCCTAAAAAATACACATTTTTATGTAATAAAAAAAATAAAAAACAAAAAACATACACATGTTAGGTATCGCCACGTCCGTAAAAATCCCATCTATAAAAGCGTAACCCTAGTTAACCCCTTCAGTAAAAGCCGTAAAAAAAACCACAAAAAAGTAGTAAATTATACTTTTTCCAAGCGGTATCATTATACCGCTTGGAAAAAGTGCAATAACACGCGATCAAAAAGTCAGATATAAATAATCATGGTACCGCTGAAAACGTCATCTTGTCCCGCAAAAAACAAGCCGCTATACAGCATCATCAGCGAAAAAATAAAAAAGTTATAGCTCGCGGAATAAACTGATGCAAAAATAATTATTTTTTCTATAAAATTTTTTATTGTGTAAAAAAACGCCAAAACATAAAAAAAATATATAAATGAGGAATCGCCGTAACCGTAGTGACCCGAAGAATAAAGCTGCTTTATCAATTTTACCACACACGGAACGGAGGAAAAAAAAAAAAAAACAATTCCTGAATTGCTGGTTTTTGTTCATTCTGATTCCACAAAAATCGGAATAGGAAACGATCAAAAAACGTTATGTGCCTGAATATGGTACCAATAAAAACGTCAGCTCGTCCCGCAAAAAATAAGCCCATAGATAACTCTGTCGGCCGAAATATGGAAAAATTATAGCTCTCAAAATACGGCGATGCAAAAATTTCTTACAAAAAATTATTCCAAAAAAAAGCATCTTTTAGTGTGTGACAGAAGCTAAACATGAAAAAATTGTATAAATCTGGTATCGCTGTAATCGCACCGATCCGAGGAATAAAGTCGCGTAATCACTAATACCGCACGAGGAACGGCGTAAAAAAGAAAACCAATTCTTCACCTTTTGTGGATTTGTTCATTGTGCCTCCCAAAGATCGAAGTAAGGCGATCACAGTGGTTCCCCCCCACATATGGGGTATCAGCGTACTCAGGACAAAATGCACAATAGCTTTTGGGGTCCTATTTCTCCTGTTACCCTTAGAAAAATAAAAATTTGGGGGCAAAAAGATTATTTTTGTGGAAAAAAATATGATATTTTTATTTTCACGGCTCTACGTTATAAACTTCTGTGAAGCACTTGGGGGTTCAAAGTGCTCACCACACATCTAGATAAGTTCCTTGGGGGGTCTAGTTTCCAAAATGGAGTCACTTGTGGGGGGTTTCTACTGTTTGGGCACATCAGGGGCTTTCAAAACGTGACATGACACCCGCAGACCATTCCATCAAAATCTGCATTTAAAAACGGTGCTCCTTCCCTTCCGAGCTCTGCCATGCGTCAAAATAGTGGTTCCTCCCACATATGGGATATCAGCGTACTCAGGACAAATTGCACAATAGCTTTTGGGGTCCTATTTCTCCTGTTACCCTTATAAAAATAAAAATTTGGGGGCAAAAAGATTATTTTTGTGGAAAAAAATATGATATTTTTATTTTCACGGCTCTACGTTATAAACTTCTGTGAAGCACTTGGGGGTTCAAAGTGCTCACCACACATCTAGATAAGTTCCTTGGGGGTCTAGTTTCCAAAATGGAGTCACTTGTGGGGGGTTTCTACTGTTTGGGCACATCAGGGGCTTTCAAAACGTGACATGACACCCGCAGACCATTCCATCAAAATCTGCATTTAAAAACGGTGCTCCTTCCCTTCCGAGCTCTGCCATGCGTCAAAATAGTGGTTCCCCCCACATATGGGATATCAGCGTACTCAGGACAAATTGCACAATAGCTTTTGGGGTCCTATTTCTCCTGTTACCCTTATAAAAATAAAAATTTGGGGGCAAAAAGATTATTTTTGTGGAAAAAATATGATATTTTTATTTTCACGGCTCTACGTTATAAACTTCTGTGAAGCACTTGGGGGTTCAAAGTGCTCACCACATATCTAGATAAGTTCCTTGGGGGGTCTAGTTTCCAAAATGGAGTCAATTGTGGGGGGTTTCTACTGTTTAGGCACATCAGGGGCTTTCCAAACGTGACATGACACCCCCAGACCATTCCATCAAAATCTGCATTTAAAAACGGTGCTCCTTCCCTTCCGAGCTCTGCCATGCGTCAAAATAGTGGTTCCCCCCCACATATGGGATATCAGCGTACTCAGGACAAATTGCACAATAGCTTTTGGGGTCCTATTTCTCCTGTTACCCTTATAAAAATAAAAATTTGGGGGCAAAAAGTTTATTTTTGTGGAAAAAAATATGATATTTTTATTTTCACGGCTCTACGTTATAAACTTCTGTGAAGCACTTGGGGGTTCAAAGTGCTCACCACATATCTAGATAAGTTCCTTGGGGGGTCTAGTTTCCAAAATGGAGTCAATTGTGGGGGGTTTCTACTGTTTAGGCACATCAGGGGCTTTCCAAACGTGACATGACACCCGCAGACCATTCCATCAAAATCTGCATTTAAAAACGGTGCTCCTTCCCTTCCGAGCTCTGCCATGCGTCAAAATAGTGGTTCCCCCCCACATATGGGATATCAGCGTACTCAGGACAAATTGCACAATAGCTTTTGGGGTCCTATTTCTCCTGTTACCCTTATAAAAATAAAAATTTGGGGGCAAAAAGTTTATTTTTGTGGAAAAAAATATGATATTTTTATTTTCACGGCTCTACGTTATAAACTTCTGTGAAGCACTTGGGGGTTCAAAGTGCTCACCACATATCTAGATAAGTTCCTTGGGGGGTCTAGTTTCCAAAATGGAGTCACTTGTGGGGGGTTTCTACTGTTTAGGCACATCAGGGGCTTTCCAAACGTGACATGACACCCGCAGACCATTCCATCAAAATCTGCATTTAAAAACGGTGCTCCTTCCCTTCCGAGCTCTGCCATGCGTCAAAATAGTTGTTCCCCCCCACATATGGGATATCAGCGTACTCAGGACAAATTGCACAATAGCTTTTGGGGTCCTATTTCTCCTGTTACCCTTATAAAAATAAAAATTTGGGGGCAAAAAGTTTATTTTTGTGGAAAAAAATATGATATTTTTATTTTCACGGCTCTACGTTATAAACTTCTGTGAAGCACTTGGGGGTTCAAAGTGCTCACCACACATCTAGATAAGTTCCTTGGGGGTCTAGTTTCCAAAATGGAGTCACTTGTGGGGGGTTTCTACTGTTTAGGCACATCAGGGGCTTTCCAAACGTGACATGACACCCGCAGACCATTCCATCAAAATCTGCATTTAAAAACGGTGCTCCTTCCCTTCCGAGCTCTGCCATGCGTCAAAATAGTGGTTCCCCCCCACATATGGGATATCAGCGTACTCAGGACAAATTGCACAATAGCTTTTGGGGTCCTATTTCTCCTGTTACCCTTATAAAAATAAAAATTTGGGGGCAAAAAGTTTATTTTTGTGGAAAAAAATATGATATTTTTATTTTCACGGCTCTACGTTATAAACTTCTGTGAAGCACTTGGGGGTTCAAAGTGCTCACCACACATCTAGATAAGTTCCTTGGGGGTCTAGTTTCCAAAATGGAGTCACTTGTGGGGGGTTTCTCCTGTTTAGGCACATCAGGGGCTTTCCAAACGTGACATGACACCCGCAGACCATTCCATCAAAATCTGCATTTGAAAAAGGCGCTCCTTCCCTTTCCAGCTCTGCCATGCGTCAAAATAGTGGTTTACCCCCACATATGGGGTATCAGCGTACTCAGGACAAATTGCACAATAACTTTTGGGGTCCTTTTACCCTTTGGAAAATAAAAATTGGGGTGGAAAGATCATTTTAGTGGAAAAGTTATGATTTTTTAATTTTACAGCTCTACGTTATAACCTTCTGTGAAGCCCTTGGGGGTTCAAAGCTCTCACCACACATCTAGATAAGTTCCTTGGGGGGTCTAGTTTCCAAAATGGGGTTACTTGTAGGGGGTTTCCACTGTTTAGGCACACAGGGGCTCTCCAAATACGACATGGCGTCCAATCTCAATTCCAGCCAAAAAAGTCAAATGGCGCTGCTTCCCTTCCGAGCTCTGCCATGCAACCAAATAATGGTTTACCCCCACATATGGGGTATCAGCGTACTCAGGACTAATTGCACAATAACTTTTGGGGTTCTTTTATCCTTTGGAAAATAAAAATTGGGATGAAAAGATAATTTTTGTGGAAAAAAATATGATTTTTTAATTTTACGGCTCTACGTTATAACCTTCTGTGAAGCCCTTGGGGGTTCAAAGCTCTCACTACACATTTAGATAAGTTACTTGGGGGGTTTAGTTTCCAAAATGGGGTCACTTGTGGGGGTTTCCACTGTTTAGGCACACAGGGACTCTCCAAATGCGACATGGCGTCCAATCTCAATTCCAGCCAAAAAAGTCAAATGGCGCTGCTTCCCTTCCGAGCTCTGCCATGCGCCCAAATAGTGGTTTACCCCCACACATGGGGTATCGCTGTACTCAGGAGAAATTGTACAACAAATATGGTGGTTCATTTTCTACTGATACCCTTGACAAAATTTTAAAAAATTGTGTCGAAAGAAAAATTTTGGGAAAAAAAGTTAAATGTTAATTTTTTCCTTCCACATTGCTTCAATTCTTGTGAAGTACCTAAAGGGTTAATAAACTTCTTGAATGTGGCTTTGAACACGTTGAGGGGTGCAGTTTTTAGAATGGTGTCACTTTTGGGTATTTTCTGTCATATTGACCCCTCAAATTCACTTCAAATGTGAGGTGGCCCCTAAAAAAATGATTTTGTAAATTTTGTTGGAAAAATGAGAAATTGCTGGTCAACTTTTAACACTTATAACTTCCTAACAAAAAAAAAAATTGGTTCCAAAATTGTGCTGATGTAAAGTAGACATGTGGGAAATGTTATTTATTAACTAATTTTTGTGACATATCTCTCTGATTTAATGGCATAAAAATTAAAAGTTTGAAAATTGCAAAATTTTCAAAATTTTTGCCATATTTCCATTTTTTTCATAAATAAACACAAGTTATATTGAAGAAATTTTACCACTATCATGAAGTACAATATGTCTCGAGAAAACAATCTCAGAATCGCCAAGATCCGTTGAAGCGTTCCAGAGTTATAACCTCATAAAGAGACAGTGGTCAGAATTGTAAAAATTGGCCTGGTCTTTAACCTACAAAATGGCTTGGTCGTTAAGGGTTAAGGAACTTTATCTGTACCTGTAAGATAATGCAGTCAATGGATGTAGGAATCATAAACATCATCATCATCATCCTCACGAGTTATATTTATGACAGACATAATAAAATACACAGACTGATGCCAACTGTAACTTCACACACCATATATGAAATGGCCAGCATCTAAACCTGGTAATAATGCGCAATAATAAATTATTACATCTAGAAAGTGCATCATGCATACTGACAATAGGTAGTTAATGGTAACTAGATAGCACGTCTCTCCTTATAGACAAAAAGAGGTGCCCAGATAAGGGTTGCCAAACCCAATTAATACAGTTAATGAATGAATCTGGCACTCAGTTGGCGCCATTACCTTTAAGCAATATTGCATTGCATTTCTTTAGAGCGCCATTCTATAATCTAGTCGCATCCATTACAAGGATCCGTCTGAAGAAGGTCAGGGGATATAACCGAAACGTCAAAATATTTTGGATTGTACAAATAAATATCCTTTCTTTTTTCTTCAACTGAGTGCCAGATTCATTCATTAACGACAATTGGTAGTTATACCTGCAAGTGCTGGTGAAACAACCACAACAGATATAAATTAATAATGCAATATAGGTATCACAGTGCATAGTTACTCATGGACAATGTCGATCTAATACTGTACCTCAATAAAGGCAGCGTTAACCATCATGCTTGTTTGTCTTGTAGATTGTTAAAGAGGGAACGTGCTTTTTTTGTTGCTCATAGGTGGAGTATTATACAGTAAATGATTACTGCTGTCGTATTTTTGGCGTCCCTAGGGCAGAATAACGCTGCATAACGTCACATTTTAGAGAGAGTCATATAATAGACACACGCTACCCTACCCTACGCGTGACAGTAGGAAGGTAGTGTTGACGGATAAAGCCTTGCGCAACCAGACATGCTTTTACCCTCTTCAACACTGTACAAGCAAAAAATGCATGATTGCAGCCGCAGACTTTATTGACGTGCAGTATAACATTGCCATTACCCAGACATAGAATATACCTTTGCTCTCCGTAGCCTTTGTTTCACCTCCACTTGCAGGCACACACTTAAATTGTGACAATGCATAATGTTTTTTTAAATGTTTATTTTTTATCGTACATTATTGCGTCATCACATTGATGAGTCCATGCTGGACATGTCATACATGCTGTCCGAAGTAACAATTTTCTTAACTGAAATAATTGAAATCTGTGTGACTGTCACATATAAATTGTAATGATGATGATGAGTAGTGTTGAGCGATACTTTCCGATATCCAAAAATATCGGATCGGAATGGTATCGCCGATATCACTAAAATATCGGCGATACCCGATACCGATACCGGAAGTCCCATGTAAGTCTATGGGAACAAAATATCGCAACTAAAAAAACCCTTTCTTTCGTTGTAAACACAAAATATACACACATAGAATACATATATATATATATATATATATATATACATGTCATTGTGACATATATATATACATATATGTATAGTTTATACACTTCTACATAGTAAAATAGCCTCTGATTCAATTGCCGGGTAAAGCCGGCTTCTGTGAAAAGACAGAAGCACCCGACATGAAATGACACTTGGTGTAAATAGGGTTAACCATGTCTTTTCATGTCGTTTGCTATCTGATTTGCACAAACAATTACATCAGTCTATGTGTGCAAAATTTCACACCTGTAGGGGTTAATTAAAGTTGTAACTTCGTTGTAAAAAAAACGGACTTTTTTGCTACGAATTTACACCTTTAACCCCTTCACCCCCAAGGGTGGTTTGCACGTAAATGACCGGGCCAATTTTTACAATTCTGACCACTGTCTCTTTATGAGGTTATAACTCTGGAACGCTTCAACGGATCTTCGCGATTCTGAGATTGTTTTCTCGTGACATATTGTACTTCATGATAGTGGTAAAATTTCTTCCATATAACTTGCATTTATTTATGAAAAAAATGCAAATATGGCAAAAATTTTGAAAATTTTGCAATTTTCAAACTTTGAATTTTTATTCCCTTAAAACAGAGAAATATGTCACACAAAATAGTTAAGAAATAACATTTCCCACATGTCTACTTTACATCAGCACAATTTTGGAAACAAAATTTTTTTTTGTTAGGAAATTATAAGGGTTAAAAGTTGACCAGCGATTTCTCATTTTTACAACAAAATTTACAAAGCCATTTTTTTTCGGACCACCTCATATTTGAAGTCACTTTGAGGAGTCTATATAGCAGAAAATACCCAAAAGTGACACCATTCTAAAAACTACACCCCTCAAGGTACTCAAAACCACATTCAAGAAGTTTATTAACCCTTCAGGTGCTTCACAGGAGCTGAAGCAACATGGAAGGAAAAAATTAACATTTTACTTTTTAGTCACAAAAATGATCTTTTACAAACATTTTTTTTATTTTCACAAGGGAAAAAGGAGAAAAAGGACTGATAAAGTTGTTGTGCAATTTCTCCTGAGTACGCCGATACCCCATATGTGAGGGAAAACCACTGTTTGGGCACACGGCAGAGCTCGGAATGGAAGGAGCGCAGTTTGACTTTTCCAAACCAAAATTGGCTGGAATTGAGAACGGACGCCATGTCGCGTTTGGAGAGGCCCCGATGTGCCTAAACAGTGGAAACCCCCCACACGTGACCCTATTTTGGAAACTAGACCCCCTAAGAAACTTATCTAGATGTGTGGTGAGTAGTTTGAACCCTCAAGTGCTTCACGCAAGTTTGTAATGTAGAGCCGTGAAGAAAAAAAATCATATTTTTTTCCACAAGCATGATGTTTTAGTCCCCAAATTTTTATTTTCCCAAGGGTAAGAGGAGAAATTGAACCACAAAAGTTGTTGTCCAACTTATCCTGAGTACGCTGATACCCCATATGTGGGGGAGAACCACTGTTTGGGCGCACGGCAGGGCTTGAAAGGGAAGGAGCGCCGTTTGACTTTTCCAAACCAAAATTGGCTGGAATTGCGAACGGACGCCATGTCGCGTTTGGAGGGCCCCTGATGTGCCTAAACAGTGGAAACCCCCCACATGTGACCCCATTTTGGAAACTAGACCCCCTAAGGAACTTATCTAGATGTGTGGTGAGCACTTTGAACCCTCAAGTGCTTCACGCAAGTTTGTAATGTAGAGCCGTGAAGAAAAAAAATCATATTTTTCCACAAACATGATGTTTTAGTCCCCAAAATTTTATTTTCCCAAGGGTAAGAGAAGAAATTTGACGACAAAAGTTGTTGTCCAACATGTCCTGAGTACGCTGATACCCCATATGTGGGGGGGAACCACTGTTTGGGCGCACGGCAGGGCTTGAAAGGGAAGGAGCGCCGTTTGACTTTTCCAAACCAAAATTGGCTGGAATTGCGAACGGACGACATGTCGCGTTTGGAGGGCCCCTGATGTGCCTAAACAGTGGAAACCCCCCACATTTGACCCCATTTTGGAAACTAGACCCCCTAAGGAACTTATCTAGATGTGTGGTGAGCACTTTGAACCCTCAAGTGCTTCACGCAAGTTTGTAATGTAGAGCCGTGAAGAAAAAAAATCATATTTTTTCCACAAACATGATGTTTTAGTCCCCAAATTTTTATTTTCCCAAGGGTAAGAGGAGAAATTGGACCACAAAAGTTGTTGGCCAACATGTCCTGAGTACGCTGATACCCCATATGTGGGGGGGAACCACTGTTTGGGCGCACGGCAGGGCTTGAAAGGGAAGGAGCGCCGTTTGACTTTTCCAAACCAAAATTGGCTGGAATTGCGAACGGACGCCATGTTGCGTTTGGAGGGCCCCTGATGTGCCTAAACAGTGGAAACCCCCCACATGTGACCCCATTTTGGAAACTAGACCCCCTAAGGAACTTATCTAGATGTGTGGTGAGCACTTTGAACCCTCAAGTGCTTCACGCAAGTTTGTAATGTAGAGCCGTGAAGAAAAAAAATCATATTTTTTCCACAAACATGATGTTTTAGTCCACAAATTTTTATTTTCTCAAGGGTAAGAGGAGAAATTGGACCACAAAAGTTGTTGTCCAACATGTCCTGAGTACGCTGATACCCCATATGTGGGGGGGAACCACTGTTTGGGCACACGGCAGGGCTTGAAAGGGAAGGAGCGCCGTTTGACTTTTCCAAACCAAAATTGGCTGGAATTGCGAACGGACGCCATGTCGCGTTTGGAGGGCCCCTGATGTGCCTAAACAGTGGAAACCCCCCACATGTGACCCCATTTTGGAAACTAGACCCCCTAAGGAACTTATCTAGATGTGTGGTGAGCACTTTGAACCCTCAAGTGCTTCACGCAAGTTTGTAATGTAGAGCCGTGAAGAAAAAAAATCATATTTTTTCCACAAGCATGATGTTTTAGTCCCCAATTTTTTATTTTCCCCAGGGTAAGAGGAGAAATTGGACCACAAAAGTTGTTGTCCAACATGTCCTGAGTATGCTGATACCCCATATGTGGGGGGGAACCACTGTTTGGACGCACGGCAGGGCTTGAAAGGGAAGGAGCGCCGTTTGACTTTTCCAAACCAAAATTGGCTGGAATTGCGAACGGACGCCATGTCGCGTTTGGAGGGCCCCTGATGTGCCTAAACAGTGGAAACCCCCAACATGTGACCCCATTTTGGAAACTAGACCCCCTAAGGAACTTATCTAGGTGTGTGGTGAGCACTTTGAACCCCCAAGTGTTTCACTAACGTTTATAATGCCCTGGCGTGAAAAAAAAAATATATATTTTTTTCCACAAAAGTGATGTTTTAGTCCCCAATTTTTTATTTTCCCAAGGGTAAGAGGAGAAATTGGACCCCAAAAGTGGTTGTCCAATTTGTCCTGAGTACGCTGATACCCCATATGTTGGGGGGATACACTGTTTGGGCACACGGCAGGGCTCGGAAGGGAAGCAGTGACGTTTTGGAATGCAGACTTTGATGGAATGGTCTGCGGGCGTCATGTTCCGTTAGCAGAGCCCCTGATGTGCCTAAACAGTGGAAACCCCCCACATGTGACCCCATTTTGGAAACTAGACCCCCTAAGGAACTTATCTAGGTGTGTGGTGAGCACTTTGAACCCCCAAGTGTTTCACTAAAGTTTATAATGCCCTGGCGTGAATAAAAAAAAAAAAAAAATTTCCACAAATATGATGTTTTAGTCCCCAATTTTTTATTTTCCCAAGGGTAACAGGAGAACTTGGACCACAAAAGTTGTTGTCCAATTTGTCCTGAGTACGCTGATACCCCATATGTTGGGGGGAACCACTGTTTGGGCGCATGGCAGGGCGCAGAAGGGAAGCAGTGACGTTTTGGAATGCAGACTTTGATGGAATGGTCTGCGGGCGTCATGTTCCGTTAGCAGAGCCCCTCATGTGCCTAAACAGTGGAAACCCCCACAAGTGACCCCATTTTGGAAACTAGACCCCCTAATGAACTTATCTAGGTGTGTGGTGAGCATTTTGAACCCCCAAGTGTTTCACTAAAGTTTATAATGCCCTGGCGTGAATAAAAAAAAAAAAAAAAATTTCCACAAATATGATGTTTTAGTCCCCAATTTTTTATTTTCCCAAGGGTAACAGGAGAAATTGGACAACAAAAGTTGTTGTCCAATTTGTCCTGAGTACACTGATACCCCATATGTTGGGGGAACCACTGTTTGGGCGCATGGCAGGGCGCAGAAGGGAAGCAGTGACGTTTTGGAATGCAGACTTTGATGGAATGGTCTGCGGGCGTCATGTTCCGTTAGCAGAGCCCCTCATGTGCCTAAACAGTGGAAACCCCCACAAGTGACCCCATTTTGGAAACTAGACCCCCTAAAGAACTTACCTAGGTGTGTGGTGAGCATTTTGAACCCCCAAGTGTTTCACTAAAGAATATAATGACCAGGTGTAAAAATAAAAAATCCTACTTTTATCCTCACAAAAATGATGTTTTAGTCCCCAATTTTTTATTTTCCCAAGGGTAAGAGGAGAAATTGGACACCAAAAATTGTTGTCCAATTTGTCCTGAGTACACTGGTGCCCCATATGTGGGAAAAAACTGTTTGGGCACAAGTCGGGGCTCAGAAGGGAAGTCGTGACGTTTTGGAATGCAGACTGATGGAATGGTCTGCGGGCGTCATGTTCCGTTTGCAGAGCTCCTGATGTGCCTAAACAGTAAAAAAAAAACACAAGTGACATAATTTTGGAAAGTAGACTCCCAAGGAACTTTTCTAAATGTGCCCCCCTTCTGGAACTAATCTTTCCTGTAAAGTAAATTAGTAGTGCATTGAGGTGTGGTACAATTTGAAACAATCCTTCATACACAGGCCAGGTTTTTCGGGGCAGGTGTCGCATTGGTAAGTGGTGTCCTTGCGTATTCCCCTTTTGTAACACACTCGGCACCTTTTTTGCGGCTTACCTTTGCTTCCAGTTGGCGGGACCACCCCCGGGAAATGCTGACCTGGTATGATACGAGCACCTTCAGTTCCAGAAGTACTGGGGCCCGCTGTTTCCTGAGCGCCAAACATCAGGGCCTTAACCACTACCTCCTGGAACTGAAGGTACGTCGTATCGCTGTTGCGTGCACATCGTGACAGCAGGAAAGCGTTGAGCATTGCCATTTGGACGATGTGCACGGACAGCTTCTTGTACCACACCTTGGCCTTTCTCAAAGCACTGTACGGTTGGAGGAGTTGATCAGAGAGATCAACACCCCCCATGTATTTATTGTACCCCAGTACACAGTCCGGTTTGCGGACCTGTGTAGAGGTACCCCGTACAGTGCTGAGGGCGCTGCCATCACCATGTATGGTGGTCAAGAGAAGGACATCCCTCTTGTCCTTGTACTTGACCACCAACAGGTGGTCGCTACATTGGGCTCTGCTCTCACCCTTTCTGAGCATCTGCCCAAGTAGCGTCTTCGGGAGGCCTCTCTGATTTTTGCGGACGGTACCGCAAGCTGCGGTACCTCGCGCAGAGAGGGATTTGTAGAGTGGGACGCTGGAATAAAAGTTATCGGTGTAAAGGTGATAACCTTTATCCAGCAGTGGGTGCACCAAATCCCACACAATTTTCCCACTCACTCCCAGGACGGGGGGACACTCAGGGGGTTCAATCCTGGTGTCCTTTCCTTCGTAAACTCTAAAGCTGTGCGTGTACCCTGAGGTACTCTCGCACAGCTTGTAGAGTTTAATTCCGTACCTTGCCCTCTTGCTGGGCAGGTACTGGCGGAATCTGAGCCGTCCCTTAAAATGAACCAAGGACTCATCCACGCAGATGTCCCTTTGGGGCACGTACACTTCAGCAAACTTTTTGCTGAAGTGTTCGATGACCGGCCGAACTTTGAACAGACGGTCAAAGTTGGGGTCATTTTGTGGGGGACACTGTGCATTATCATTATAATGCAGGAATTTGTGGATGGCCTCAAAACGCGTCCGAGCCATGACCATTCGGAACAGTGGAGTGTTGTATAAAATATCAACACTCCAATATTGCCGAAGTTCTGGCTTCTTCAGGATCCCCATATGGAGGACCAGGCCCCAAAACTGCATCATTTCACCTGCGTCTACAGGAGACCAGTTGGAAAATGATGACACTGGGTTTTGCGCCAAAAATTGCCGAGCGTACAAATTAGTTTGCTCCACCACGAGGTTAATAAAATCCTCAGAGAAAAAGACTTTGAAAAAGTCTATTTCTCTGAGGCCCGTGGTGTCAAACTTGATTCCTGATTCTGCCACAAAATCAGGAATCAGTGGCTCGTAATTTTCGGGGGGCGGGGTCCATATGGGGTCCGAAGAGGGGTGCGCTGGTTCATTTTCAGGGGTGGGCGCTGCCTCATCTTCTGTCCTGGGGCGTCTGCGTGGCGGTTCCGCAGGACCCGAGGAGGAAGATGAGGAAGAGGAGGAAGAAGAAGAAGAGGATGAAGAATCTGAAAAGTAAAGAAATGTGGGATCCTCTCCCTCGCTATCAGTGTCGGAGGCAAGTAAAGCGTATGCCTCTTCCACTGAATAGCGCTGTTGGGAAGAACGTGACGAGCGGGACATTTTTTTTGTGAATGTGGTGCTTTGTGTGAACTTTATTTATAACTGTGTGTGTGTGGGGGGGGGGATAGTGGTTGGTGCAAACTATGCTGAAAGGAAAAAGCTAAAAGAAAAGAAAGAGAATAGGGAAAAAATGCCTGTGAAAAAAAGTCTAAACCAGCAGGCACGAGCTCTGATAAGTGACCGGTGTCACTTATCAAAGTTCCGCGGCTGCCGGATGTGCGCACAGGAGTGGCGGAAAGGGAAGTGAAAAAAAAAAAAAAAACGGCAGGAACGAGCTCTGATAAGTGACCGGTGTCACTTATCAAAGTTCCGCGGCTGCCGGATGTGCGCACAGGAGTGGCGGAAAGGGAAGTGAAAAAAAAAAAAACGGCAGGAACGAGCTCTGATAAGTGACCGGTGTCACTTATCAAAGTTCCGCGGCTGCCGGATGTGCGCACAGGAGTGGCGGAAAGGGAAGTGAAAAAAAAAAAAAAAACGGCAGGAACGAGCTCTGATAAGTGACCGGTGTCACTTATCAAAGTTCCGCGGCTGCTAGATGTGCGCACGGGAGTGGCGAAAAGTGGAGTGAAAAAAAAAAAACTGCAGGAACGAACTCTGATAAGTGACTGGTGTCACTTATCAAAGTTCCGCGGCTGCTGGATGTGCGCACAGGAGTGGCGGAAAGGGGAGTGAAAAAAAAAATGCAGGAACGAGCTCTGATAAGTGACTGGTGTCACTTATCAAAGTTCCGCGGCTGCTGGATGTGCGCACAGGAGTGGCGGAAAGGGGAGTGAAAAAAAAAAAGACGGCAGGAGCGAGCTCTGATAAGTGACCGGTGTCACTTATCAAAGTTCCGCGGCTGCTAGATGTGCGCACAGGAGTGGCGGAAAGGGGAGTGAAAAAAAAAAAAAAAAACCGGCAGGAACGAGCTCTGATAAGTGACCGGTGTCACTTATCAAAGTTCCGCGGCTGCTAGATGTGCGCACGGGAGTGGCGGAAAGTGGGGTGAAAAAAAAAAAAACTGCAGGAACGAGCTCTGATAAGTGACTGGTGTCACTTATCAAAGTTCCGCGGCTGCTGGATGTGCGCACAGGAGTGGCAGAAAGGGGAGTGAAAAAAAAAAAAACTGCAGGAACGAGCTCTGATAAGTGACTGGTGTCACTTATCAAAGTTCCGCGGCTGCTGGAAGTGCGCACAGGAGTGGCGGAAAGGGGAGTGAAAAAAAAAAAAAAAACTGCAGGAACGAGCTCTGATAAGTGACTGGTGTCACTTATCAAAGTTCGCGGCTGCTGGAAGTGCGCACGGAGGGGGGTGCAAAAGAAAAACGAGCACGAGTGTTGATCGGTGAACTGCGTCACCAATCAACGCTCGGCGGCTGCTAAATGTGTGCAAAGGGGGGGTAAAAAGAGGGGAAAGGGAAGGGGGGAGGGGGAAATGGGGGGATTGGGGTGGATCGGGCAGGGATCGGGGCTCAAAAACTCACGTTTGTAGTCTCTCTTCTTTCTTCTCTCTTCTTTCTTCTCTCTTCTTTCTTCTCTCTTCTTTCTTCTCTCTTCTTTCTTCAGCAGGAGTTGTGGTGTCACAGGCTACTGTGGCACCACAAGGCCCAGCACAGGAGGAGATCTGGCGTGTGACCGCTCTGCAGGAATCCTCAGCAAGTGTGAGGACCCCTGCAGTGCGGTCAGACAGGTCAGATCCAGTTTGCAGACAGGTCACAGAGCGGTCACATCGCTGCTGTGACCTGTCATTGGTGGGATCGATGATCACATCGATCCCACCAATCAGAGGAGACCCTTGTTTTGCCGGTTGCTAGGCACCGGCCTAGTAATCGGAGCTCACTGCTCCGATTCCTAGGCAGGTCACCGGCAGGTCAGGAAGCAGGGCACAGAGCGGTCACACCGCTGCTGTGCCCTGTGATTGGCGCGATCGTCGATGACATCGATCGCGCCAATCAGCAGCTGCAGGCCCTACTGGGCCTGTCCTAGGCTCCGGCCTAGGATCGGTGCTATTACTGCACCGATCCAGGCAGGCACAGGCTGGGCACAGCGCGGATACACCGCGGCTGTGCCCTGCGATTGGCGCGATCGATGTGATCGGCGATCGCACAAATCCAGGGGGGGTCTGCTCCTTTCTATGCCCAGGCCTAGGATCGAGTACATCGGTACTCGATTCTAGCCTGGGATATCACTGTTTCAGCCCATCGGATTGGCTGAAACAGTGAGAAAGGCTGCGATTGGCTGTTCAGACTTGAACAGCCAATCACAGCGATCGGGAGTGAGGGTGGGCGGTGACAGACCCCGGGATGCCGGCGCCATCTCTCCTGAGGTAAGATGGCGTCGGAATTTTAATGCGATCATTGCGACTTAAGTCGCAATGTCGCATTAAAGGGCTGGACGTACTATCCCGTCCCCGGTCATACGGGCCCAGGTACCATGGACGGGATAGTACGTCCGATGGCAGTAAGGGGTTAATTAACCCCTACAGGTGTGAAATTTTGCACACATAGACTGATGTAATTGTTTGTGCAAATCAGATAGCAAAGGACATGGTTAACCCTATGTACACCAAGTGTCATTTCATGTCGGGTTCTGCATTTTCACAAAAGCCGGCAATTGAATTAGCGGCTATTATACTATGTAGAAGTGTATGAACTATAAATATAAATATATATATATGTGTCACAAATTCAATGACATGTATATATATATATATGAGGTGTAAAATTGTTAAAAAAAAATGCGTGGGCTCCCGCCCTATTTTCGCAACCAGACAGACAAAGCCAGCGAATGGGGGCAGATAATAATAGCCCAGAGAGGGACCATTATTTTTGGCCCCACCCCGGCTACTAACATCTGCCCCCAGACACCCCAGAAAAGACAAATCTATAATTAGATTCACCCTTTTTGGCACTTTGCCCGTCTATTCCCATTGCCCTGTAGCGGTGGCGAATGGGTTAATATGGGGTTAAAGCCACCTTGCAATTGAAAGGTGACCTTAAGCCAGGTTAATAATTGAGAGCTGTCAATTAGACAACTATCAATTATTAATCCTATTGCATGAAATAAAAATAAAACACACACACTTTAATTAAAAATCATTTTAATGAAATAAAGACACATGTTTTTGACCATCTTTTATTTGACTGCAAAAACCATTTCCTGTAATAAAAATAAAATAAAAAAGCAAAATTATTCTTACCTATCCCATGCACAGTCAGGTCCCACGGTGTAATCCTTCAGAAAGGGTTAATGTTTACTGCAGGGACCGCAGCTAATGCTGCAGCCTCACAGTAAACCCCCAAATGAATGAGTTCCTCTCCTGGCTGACAGGAGAGGAAGTGGAAAGCTTAATTGATTGCTTTTCACTTTCACTTCAGGTCAGCCAGGGACACAATCAGTGACGTCAGAGGGAACTGATTAACAAAAATAGGGTTCCCTTCGAAAAAAAAATGGCGTCGGGTCCCCCCTATTTTTGTTAACCAGCCTGATGAAGCAGACTGCTGAGCAGTGGCGTACCGTGAATGAAGCAGACCAAGCAGCTGCTATGGGGCCCGGACAGGTGAGGGGGCCCTCGACGGTCGGGTAGCTGTGCTGATACAGTACTACCAGGGGGTCGGCGGGGGAGGGGGAGCGCAGCTCTTCTATATACTCACCCCTCCTGGTGCGGTCTCTGCAGCCCCTGCTCTTCTCCCACGGTCTCCGACGCCTGTGTTCAGCGTCAGGTGGTACCGCTCATTACAGTCATGAATACGCACATATTCATGACTTTAATGAGCTGTCCCCGCGTGACCGCTGAACACTGGCGGCGGAGACCGTGGGAGAAGAGCAGGGGCTGCACAGACGCGCCGGCGGAGGGTGAGTATAAGGGATATTTACCTGTCCCATTCCACCTTTGCTCGCGTCCTCTTGCTGCAATGTTTCAGGTCAGAGGGCGCGATGACGTCGTTAGTGCACGCCGCACCCTCTGCCTGATCATTCACTGCTGGAGGACCCGAAGACAGCGGCACTCAGCAGTGGAGAGAGGACAGGTAAATATCTCAGGTGCCGGGGCCCTGAGCGAGCGGTGACATCGGCACCTGGTGTCACTCCCTGCTCAGGACACCGGCACCGGGCCCCCCAGCGACGAAAGGTGAGTATGTCTTTTTTTTTTTTTTTGGATGCAGCAGCTGCGGCAGCATAAGGGCCTATACTATGGAGCATCTATGGGGGCACAATCTATGGGGGCATAATACATTTTTTTGTTTAATGTGTCCCCTCACTGTGCTGGCACTTTACATTTACAATGGCTCTGGGTTTTTTTTGTTGGGGGGGGGCCCATTCAGACTTTTGCTATGGGTCCCCATGATTTCTATGTACGCCCCTGTGCTGAGGCATGGTATTTAAAGGCTGTTAAGGAGCCAATATCCATGGACCTTGCCAGCAGCGTTGGACTGGAGTACCTTGGGCCCACCAGAGAAAAAATATTCTTGGGGCCCACCATCATACTTCCCAACCTTTGAAGAAGGGAAAGAGGGACAAAGGCTGTGGCACGCTGTGCCTGCTGCAGCAAATTTTAGGCCATGCCACGTTGCACCACAGACTGTCCAGGAGTTGGTGGATGTTTAGTCCAGGTGTGGGAGGAGATCCCTCAGGAGACCATCCGTCGCGCTCATCAGGAGCATGGCCAGAAGTTGTAGTGAGGTCATACAGCATACCTCCCAAATTTTGAAGACAGGAAAGAGGGTTAAAGGCTGCGGCGCGCGTAGGGCGTCGCTGCAAATTTTAGGCCACGCCCCGACCACACCCATTTAACAGCTAATCATACCCATATCTGGCCCAAGCGTACCCATTTAGCACTGCTGATCACACTGGCTGGTAATGAGGGCACAGTGGCTGGTACTGAGGGAAAAGAAAGAAAGAGCAGCGAGAGAGAAATAACAAACAGAGAAGAAAGAGAGGAAGAAAAGAAAAGAGAGAGAGAAAGAAAGAACAAGAGAGAAAAAAGAAAGAGAGTGAGAAAGAAAGAACAGAGAGCGAGAAAGACAGAGAGAGAAAGAAAGACTAAGAGAGAGAGCCAGAGGCGGTAGCTAGGGTTTTGGTTTAGTGGGGGCGAAACTTCTGAGTGGGCCCCTAATCAGAGAACCTCAGCAAATGCCCACGCTGTTGCCAAAAATAATCTATATATAAAAAGACCAATATTGATATTACCGCCATATGGTCTGTGGTAAATAATACCAGTCCTACAGAACATATAATAGATTACAGCACAGGTACAGATAATGACTTACCGCTGATGTTCTTTCTAATGGAACTGTTCACTTTTCATTTCTTTTCCATCTGGCCCAGACCGACATGACGACTTCTCCAGCCAGGACTCGACTGCAGAGATTAAACAAAGACACATTTCACTTCTCATATTTTTAGCACTGTTTGGTCACCAATTGGGCTATTCTCAACCTGCACAAACTCCTCATCCTGCTGATTTCCCCAATACTGAGCCGCTGCTGCCATATGTGTCCCTATTTCTGCACCTGATACCCCAATACTGAGCCGCTGCTGCCTATGTTTTCCCTATTACTGCACCTGCTGTGTGGTTCTGTGTGACCTCTAAATTTTAAAGCACCCTCTAGAATATAGTAATGCCGGGTGCAAGTGCCCTAGAAAACAGTGACCACATTTTGTCCCCTAGACTGTAAAAAATGCCCTGTGTGCCCTTTGACAGTCACAGTAACCGAGTTCCCCTATAACAATAAGTGTCCACTTTACATTTAATAATGTCCCAAGTCTCCCCCTGTACATCTCCCCTATAACAGAATAATGCCCCTCACTGGATATATACTGACCCTTAATGTCCCCAAACTATTTAATGGGTCCAACCTTGTATGATGGCCCCTAGATAGCATCTATACAGCATAATACACCAGTAGTCCTCAATATAGTATAATGCACCCCCATAGGCAGCCTCTATATTTATAATAAACCCCCATAGGCAGAGTCTATAATATAATGCACCACCATAGGCAGCCGCTATTTATAATGCCACCCCATAGGCAGCCTCTGTAGTATAATGCATCCCCATAGGGAGTCTCTGTAGTAAATGCACCCAAATGGAGCCTCTGTAGTATTAATGCAGCCCCATATTCAGCCTCTGTTAGTATAATGCACCCCCCATATACAGCCCTGTGTATAATGCACCCCCATTAAAAAAAAAACAATATCACCTCCCGGCTCTGTGCTTCTCACTGTTCTCCCTCTCAGCGTCTGACAGCGGGCGCCGGCAGGTGATGTCATCGCGCCCGTTCAGAGCTGAGAGGGGGATTTGGGAGAGAAGGAGCAATCGCTCCTTCTCTCTCTATGCGGTCAGCTGTATCGGCTGGATGCCGATTCAGCTGACCCTCCGATGATGGGTGGGGGGCCCACTGCTGGCACGGGCCCCCCCCAACGCCTGTTCAGGCCCCATAGCTTCTGGGCGGAGAGCAGGAAGATCGATTCTCCCTGCTCTGCCGCAGAATTGTAACTGTAGCGTAGCTCCGGGTGGGCCCCCTCAGAGCGCGGGGCCCGGGGCCACCGCCCCCTCTGCCCCGCGACCTATCCTTTCAAATCAGGGCCCACCACGCAGGAGCTGGGGCCCACCGGAGGTTTCTCTGGTGGCTCAGTCCGACCCTGCTTGCCAGCCTGTAATACCGGCCACAGCAGTCTGCTTATCTTTGCTGGTTAACAAAAATAGGGGATCCCGTCGAAAAAATTTGGCGTGGGGTCCCCTTATTTTTTTTTTTTAACAGCCAGATGAAGCAGACTGCTGAGGCCTGGTTTTTTCAGGTGGTAAGGAGCCAAGTCCATGGACCTTGCCACTGTAATA
>JARQOD010000006.1:306852356-306905699 GCA_033576555.1 Oophaga sylvatica
AATTGGGATGAAAAGATCATTTTTGTGGAAAAAATATGATTTTTTAATTTTACGGCTCTACGTTATAACCTTCTGTGAAGCCCTTGGGGGTTAAAAGCTCTCACAACACATTTAGATAAGTTCCTTGGGGGGTCTAGTTTCCAAAATGGAGTCACTTGTGGGGGGTTTCCACTGTTTAGGCACACAGGGACTCTCCAAATGCGACATGGCGTCCAATCTCAATTCCAGCCAAAAAAGTCAAATGGCGCTGCTTCCCTTCCGAGCTCTGCCATGCGCCCAAATAGTGGTTTACCCCCACACATGGGGTATCGGTGTACTCAGGAGAAATTGTACAACAAATATTGTGGTTCATTTTCTACTGATACCCTTGACAAAATTTAAAAAAATTGTGTCGAATGAAAAATTTTAGGAAAAAAAGTACCTAAAGGGTTAATAAACTTCTTGAATGTGGCTTTGAACACCTTGAGGGGTGCAGTTTTTAGAATTCTGTCACTTTTGGGTATTTTCTGTCATATTGACCCCTCAAATTCACTTCAAATGTGAGGTGGCCCCTAAAAAAAATGGTTTTGTAAATTTTGTTGGAAAAATGAGAAATTGCTGGTCAACTTTTAACACTTAGAACTTCCTAACAAAAAAAAATTTTGGTTCCAAAATTGTGCTGATGTAAAGTAGATATGTGGGAAATGTTATTTATTAACTAATTTTTGTGAATATCTCTCTGATTTAATGGCATAAAAATTAAAAGTTTGAAAATTGCAAAATTTTCAAAATTTTTGACATATTTCCATTTTTTTCATAAATAAATGCAAGTTATATTGAAGAAATGTTACCACTATCATGAAGTACAATATGTCACGAGGAAACAATCTCAGAATCGCCGAGATCCGTTGAAGCGTTCCAGAGTTATAACCTCATAAAGAGACAGTGGTCAGAATTGTAAAAATTGGCCTGGTCTTTAACCTACAAAATGGCTTGGTCGTTAAGGGGTTAAGGAACTTTATCTGTACCTGTAAGATAAAGCAGTCAATGGATGTACGAATCATAAACATCATCATCATCATCCTCACGAGTTATATTTATGACAGACATAATAAAATACACAGAGTGATGCCAACTGTAACTTCACACACCATATATGAAATGGCCAGCATCTAAACCTGGTAATAATGTGCAATAATAAATTATTACATCTAGAAAGTGCATCATGCATACTTGACAATAGGTAGTAATACCTGCAAGCGCTGGTGAAACAACCACAACAGATATAAATTAATAATGGTATATAGGTATCACAGTGCATAGTTACTCATGGACAATGTCGATCTAATACTGTACCTCAATAAAGGCAGCGTCAACCATCATGCTTGTTTGTCTTGTAGATTGTTAAAGAGGGAACGTGCTTTTTTTGTTGCTCATAGGTGGAGTATTATACATTAAATGATTATCTGCTGTCGTATTTTTGGCGTCCCTAGGGCAGAATAACGCTGCGTAAGGTCACATTTTATAGAGAGTCATATAATAGACACACGCTACCCTACCCTACGCGTGACAGTAGGAAGGTAGTGTTGACGGATAAAGCCTTGCGCAACCAGACATGCTTTTACCCTCTTCAACACTGTACAAGCAAAAAATGCATGATTGCAGCCGCAGACTTTATTGACGTACAGTATAACATTGCCATTACCCATCAGAGGCTGTCCACTGTCTGATACAGACATAGAATATACCTTTGCTATCCGTAGCCTTTGTTTCACCTACACTTGCAGGCACACACTTAAATTGTGACAATGCATAATGTTTTTTTAAATGGTTATTTTTTATCGTACATTATTGCGTCATCACATTGATGAGTCCATTCTGGACATGTCATACATGCTGTCCAAAGTAACAATTTTCTTAACTGAAATAACTGAAATGTGTGTGACTGTCACATATAAATTGCAATGATGATGATGAGTGACTATTACAAAATCCATTGTCTTCACTATGTTATGGTTTAACATAGCGTTCCTTACGCATTATTACTAAATACAAAAATGGACTTTTGTTCTTAAATTTACAACACTATATTTTGTAAACTAATTTTTGGGTGGTGTGTTGTTCCATTTCTTGTTGCCATGTGCTTATATGCGTTTATATTTGCAGGGTGTTTATTTTTATTCTTGGAATTGAAATTCATCATTTTATTGTCCTAGTAAAACTTCATTTATTCTTGTTTGAAGTACATACATTTGCAATGGCCACGTAACAAGGCAATAACTCAATATTTATTTCAAAACCCTCCTTGACCCTGGGCTTCAACACCGCCAATTGCTGCCAGAAGTGTTGGATGCACAGATGAAAACAATCGCTGATGTGTTTGTGGGGTTCAGTAATGCCTGCTGTTCCCCAGCTGTCTGTCTGGCAAAAATTACTGCTAGCTAACTACACATGGTGAAAAAAACATGACATGTCAAAGTGGCTAGTGCTACACATAGATATGAGGCTACAACCTGATTTCTAAGCTGTAAACAAGTGAAACGTCAGCTTTAAAACCATAAAATGATTAGTCTTTGTCACAAATCTGTAACAAAATAATTGTGACATATTATTGCAGATATGCACATGTCGAACACAAATGCTAACACAAAAGCCTACTTATGCTATAGGATACTGATGGTAAACCTTGTCACTCCATAGCTTAGACAAATCCAACTCACATCATGACTCAAATGCTGCAATGTTGGAAGTGCATAATGTGGGTTGAACTTTGACAACAGCTGCAGTGCGAAGGTTAGACTTCAGTGTTCTTGGCTTTTAAATAAAAGCATACAAGTAAATATAATAATCCAATGTTGATTAAGGGACGTGATGTACACCTGTAATATTGTGCAAACAATGGATGTAGGAATAGTCCTCTTCAACATTACTTATATTTGTGTCATTTTAAAAAATACATATTTAATTAGAAAGTTAACAGCCCATATTATAAAGGTCCATCATGTAAACATGATAATCGGTAACAAAAATCATGCATTACCTTGTTAAAGTCAATAGTGCATAGTCACAATAGCAAAATATATACCTGCAAGTGGTGCTGAAACAACGACAAATGAAAGAAAAGGTGAATGATATCTAGTTATCAGACTGAATAGCGACACCTGTACAATGTCGATATAATACTGTACCTTAACAAAACAGCTGTGTCCACCTCACACGCGTTTTTCTTGTAGCTTCTTATGTAATAGGGCACATGCGTGTATGTTTCATCATAGGTGCATGTTTACTGAGTAAAGCAGTCATGACAACGCCTTTGTGTTGTCGGTACGCTTGCGATGATGAACGATGCGCAACGTGAATGTTAGTCTGCGTCATAAGACGCACAGACGCTCCAATACCCAACACGTCACAGCAGGAAGGCAGTCTGTGCGTCCAAACAAAGGCACAAGCATACATGCACGTACCCTGTTTATAAAGCTATATAAAAAAAAGGATGTAGTAGTGACGCACACTTTATTGAGGTACAGTATTACATCGCCATTCACCATCTGTGGCTATGCAGTCTCATCTATATATACCTTATCTATCCGTTGTCATGCTTGCAAGTCCACAGTCAGGCATAAATAGCTATTTTCACTATGCACTATGCACTTTTTAAAGGTTATGTTTGTTAATATAAATGATTGGCACATATTATCAGTATTACATGATGGAAATTTTATATATTTTTATAAACTGTTTAGTGATATTATTCTGCAAATGTAAAGTTTTATGAATGTCACAGATAACTTGTAATGCTGATTATGTTTGAAGTCAGACATTCATTGTCTATACAATAAAAATGGTGTACATACTGTTACTTATCCATCATTAATGGATTCTGATATGTACTTGTATGCTTTTATTTAAAACCGTATAGCAGATTACTTAACAAATTTTATTTGTGGTTTGCATTGCTTTTCAACATGTTAATGTATGCGTTTATGTTTGTCAATTCTTAATTTATATTGATTTTTTAAAGTAAAATCATCATCTTATGGTACTAAAGGTTATATTTCTCTTGTTTGGAGTATAGACATTTTTAATTGACACGTAACAAGGAAAATACTTGATCTAGTATTTAAACATCCTCCTTGACCCTGGGCTCCAACACCGCCAGTTGTTGCTCGGAAGTGCTGTTAGCACAGTCAACACTTGCTCTTGTGTTACTGGGGTTCAGTAATGTCAGCTGTTCCCCTGCTATGTGAACGGCAAAAAGTCCTGCTGCCTCCACCCTGTTCTCTTCTCATCCCTGGGCTCCAACACCGCCAGTTGTTGCTCGGAAGTGCTGTTAGCACAGTCAACACTTGCTCCTGTGTTACTGGGTTCAGTATTGTCAGCTGTTCCCCTGCTGTGTCAACGGCAAAAAGTCCTGCTGCCTCCACTCTGTTCTCCTCTCATCCCTGGGCTCCAACACCGCCAGTTGTTGCTCGGAAGTGCTGTTAGCACAGTCAACACTTGCTCCTGTGTTACTGGGGTTCAGTAATGTCAGCTGTTCCCCTGCTGTGTGAACGGCAAAAAGTCCTGCTGCCTCCACCCTGTTCTCTTCTCATCCCTGGGCTCCAACACCGCCAGTTGTTGCTCGGAAGTGCTGTTAGCACAGTCAACAGTTGCTCCTGTGTTACTGGGGTTCAGTAATGTCAGCTGTTCCCCTGCTGTGTGAACGGCAAAAAGTCCTGCTGCCTCCACTCTGTTCTCCTCTCATCCCTGGGCTCCAACACCGCAAGTTGTTGCTCGGAAGTGTAATTGGCACGGGTACTCGCTCCTGCCCAGACTGGTTACAGCACGCCAGCTGTTTCCTGTCAGTGTAAACGTCACTTAGCCTCCAATAAGTTGTCCTGTCGTGTTGCGGTCGGGTTAGCCGACTCTATGGTGCCTGCAGTTTAGGTGCTTCCTATGTGTGCTGCGGGATATGTAAATAAAGGCTGTTTCCGTTGTGACAATAGGACAATCACCCACTGTAGGACTGTGGGATTCGGTAACTGCGGCCGGCTCGCGGCCTGTCAACTTAAATTTCCATGGGTACCTTCTGCTACCCGTCCGGGTTCCAGTACCGTCAGCTGGTTCTCCGCAGTGCCTTTGGCCTAGGTGCCTCCATCTCGGTATCTGAGTTCCAGCAACGTCTGCTGGTCATTGGTAGTGCTTTGGAGCACAAGTACCTCCTGCGTAGTAACCGTGTCCCAGTAACGTCAGCTGGTCCTCGGTTGTGCCATTGGCTCATTTCCTTCTGCTGCCCCTCCGGGTTCCAGTACAGTCAGCTGGTCCTCGTTACTTCCATTGGCTCTTGTACCTTCTGCTACCCGTCTGGGTTCCAGTACCGTCAGCTGGTTCTCCGCAGTGCCTTTGGCCTAGGTGCCTCCATCTCGGTATCCGAGTTCCAGCAACATCTGCTAGTCCTTGGTAGTGCTTTGGAGCACAGGTACCTCCTGCTTAGTAACCGTATACCAGTAACACCAGCTGGTCCTCGGTTGTGCCATTGGCTCTTTTCCTTCTGCTGCCCCTCCGGGTTCCAGCACAGTCAGCTGGTCCTCGTTACTTCCATTGTCTCTTGTACCATCTGATACCCGTCCGGGTTCCAGTAACGTCAGCTGGTTCTCGGAAGTTAGTCAGCCTTCTTGTACCTTCAGCTACATTTCCAAATTGAAGATTTTTTAAATGTTTTTTTGGGTAATCACTATGGATCTCCAACAATGAAGACGACGACCCTGATGACCACCCTGAAGAAGACGACGACCACAAGGACGACGAGCATCAAGCCAACCAGCCTGAACACCATCACAAACAACAAATAAAAGATTACCCAGAAGAAGATCACCAACAGGACAAAAGAAAGTTAAGACAAACTACAAGATACAGAACAAGAGACAGAAGAACAATAAGCAGAAGATCAAAAAGCAGAAGAACATGAAGTATAAGACCAAAATTAAGAGCTAAATATATGCTCTAAATTATAAGCAGAAGAAGACTAAGCAGTGTATGGGGGTAAGTCCGTTCCTCCTCGTGGTGCCCCTGGAAAAGGCCTGCTGCTGCTGCAGGCTAAACTGAACGCGGACAAACACTGTTGTAATTTAAATCTTTGGTGACAGCAAGAACGGAAGGATGAAAAATTCATACTTTTACAGATTACAAGTACAGGAATCTCTGTCACAAATAAGAATATGATGAAGAAGATGAATAGGAAGAAGATGAAGAAGTAGAATATGAAGAAGAATAATAGTTTAATAAGAAGAATATGAGTAATGTTAACAAAAAGATCAATAGCAAGAAGTTTAAGAAGAAGATAAATAAGGTGAAGATGAAGAATAATTTGATGAAAAAGATGATGCTGCTGAAGATTATGAAGGAGAAAGTGTGGCAGAAGTTAAAAAGGTGAAGAGCATGGAAGTTGTGAAACAGACATATTTGCCAAAATAGAAAAAAGGTTAAAAACATTGTCAATTTCTTCGTCAATCCAAACGTCTAAAAAAAAAAGGATTACTGCTATTTCATTTGATTGGGTTAAACATCTATGCCTTTAATGTCTCCTCAAACTCCCCAATACATTCTACATTACTCTTTGTTGTTTTCCTTCATGTACAATTAACACTAGGACTACTGGACTCGTGACCCCGCCTAGAACTACTGAAAGGAGTCATTTTGACTCCTTGCTTGTTTTCGTTTATTTTTAGAGTTTCATTTGTGGTTATTTATTAATAATTATATTTTTTGTAATGTATTATTATTGTGAGATCCAACAGTAATGCTTTTGATTGTTTTTTTTTCTGCTTTTCTTATTTTTCTACAGAAAATAACAATAATTATAATAGACGTTTTTCAAACATTTTTTTTTATTCAAGTGCACACATATAAACAACAACTGAAGAACAAAAAGCAGAGAAAATGTAGGTGGAGGAGCATAAAAATGAAAATATGGCGCAGAATTCACCTTCTAAACATTTGGTGTTTTGCATTTTAGGCATTGCCTTTGATTTATGGCAGTACATTGCCCACACAAAGACTTACCACAAGTCTTACAATTGCCGACAGATCTATTTTTCTTGCACTTTTCTTTGATCTGGCAAAATTTTGTTTGAACCATCACTTCTGAGCATGTAGAAACTTGGGACGTGGAACCCTTTTCCCTATCTGTGACATAAGGACCACTCAACTCTCTCACAAGCGTTTGCAAAAATGCCTTGCGTGACATTTTTTGGTGGGTTATCTCATTGAATATTATCCATGCATTTATACCCGCAAAGTCTAAGGCATTTTCAAATGCATGAACAGGCCATCTCCTTGTGCATGTTCGTGTGGTATATTTTCGTGCCATCTGATCCACTACATCTACTCCATATTTTGTTTCATTGTAAAACTTTACCGTTTCTGGAGTTTTTTTAGCGGAATCAGACGCAACAACAATATCTGGATGGACGGAACTCAAAATGACAACATTTTTGTTGGGCTTTCCTTGATATACTGTAAGTGTAAAATTGTCTTCATTTCTAAACACTTTAGTGTTGTACAATTCCTCTTTCATGGATTTTATTTCTTTAGGCACTTCTCGCCTTATCTTGTTCAGTGTTCCCACGATGGTTGTTCCTTTGCTTTTTAGCTGTTTAGCTAATTTTACTGAAGTAAAATAATTATCGGTTGTAACATTGCGACCTTTTTTCAAAAACGGGTCCAATAACTTCATTACCACATGGTCAGCTAAACGGTCCTCAGCACGGCGTGTGTCATCTTTGCCTAGATAAGGGAAGCCATTTGCCAGATATTTGCTCTCCTTATCAACAGCTAGCCAATATTTGTGGCCATATTTATCTGGTTTGGAAGGCATGTACTGCGTGAATGGACACCTAGTTTTGCTTGGGAAAAGTTGCTCATCCACCGTTATGTATGGGCCAGGTTTGTAACACGCAATACAATTTTCAATAAACCTGTCCCACACAGTAGAAAATAGAGCAAACTTGTCCGTTTGCAGTCTCTCCGATCGAGTAGATTTCTCATCAAATCTGAGAAACCTAATAATTTCAACAAAGCGGTCCCTAGACATTGTCGCTTTGCAAAACGGTATTCCCCAGTCATTACACCAAATACTGCTAATCGAGTAACGGTTCGTGCCAGATATTCCACGAGCATAGAATATCGCAATGAATGCATCTAGCTCCTCATCAGATAGAGTAAACTGTAAATTATTGTTCCTGCATGCTTCTGCAAGCGTACAGTTCTTTATATGTGTCAATAAATATGAATCAAAAATTAGCATAAGATAAGAGCCTAGAGTAAACAAGCTATTTTGTTCAGCATTACACAGTAATACAAGCAGGTAAAACACAAGGAAAATGTGAAAAGTTGACATGTAAATTGAACTACATCTATATGAACATCAGGTAAATAAGACAGAGTGAAAAAATTATGCACAAAACTTTATAGCAACATTTAGTGACAAAAGGACCTCAAAATATAGTAGGGAGTCAAAATGACTCCCTTCAGTAGTTCTTGGTAAATTTTGAAAAAAACGCGCAAATTTTTCACCAAAATTATTTATTCTCACAAAATCTTTTTTCACATCATATTTGAGGAAAAGTCACCGAGTTTCAAGCCGGAATTCTGAAAAATGTAGTCACAGAAGAGAAATAAAAAATGAAAGGAGTCAAAATGACTCCATCAGTAGTTCTAGTGTTAACCTACAAGGCAAGAATGGGTTTTTTTCTATTCCGATATTTTGTTCCCATAGACTTACATTGGATTTCCGGTATCGGTATCGGGTATCGCCGATACTTTTTGGGTATCGGCGATACCCATTCCGATCCGATACTTATTGATATCGGAAAGTATCGCTCAACTCTACCCACGTCATAATTACGTTCAGTTGGAGAAAATTTTCGAGACAAAAGGTGCAAGGGTTACTTTTAGAGGTCTCAGGATCTCTTTGGGACAAAACGGCACCTGACCCAATTTCAGAGGCATCAACCTCCACCTGAAATGGCAGAGAAACATCAGGCTGCCGTAGAACAGGAGCAGAAGTGAATCTCTGCTTAAGTTCCTGAAACGCAGAGACTGCCTCAGGAGGCCAATTCACCACAACAGAACCCTTTTTGGTCAAATCAGTCAATGGTTTAACAATAACAGAGAAATTACCATTAAATTTACGATAAAAATTGGCAAAACCCAAGAATCTCTGAAGAGCCTTTAATGAAGTAGGTTGGACCCAATCACAGATGGCCTGAACCTTGACCGGGTCCATTTCAATAACAGATGGAGACAAAATGAATCCCAGAAATGAGATCCTCTGTATGCCAAAAAGACACTTTGATCCCTTCACATACAGAGCATTCTCTCTCAAAATCTGGAACACAGTCCGAACATGTTTCACATGAGAGTCCCAGTCATTGGAAAAAATCAAGATATCATCCAAATAAACAATCAGAAATTTATCCAAAAAAATCCCTGAAAATGTCATTCATGAAGGACTGGAAGATGGAAGGAGCATTAGTGAGCCCAAAGGGCATCACTAGGTACTGAAAATGCCCCTCTGGGGTTATTAAACGCCGTCTTCCATTCATCCCCGTGCTTAATACGAATAAGGTTTAAACGCCCCCTGATGTCAAGCTTGGTAAACCAAGTAGCACTTTTCACCCTGGAAAACAGGTCAGAAATCAAGGGTAACAGATATTGATATTTCACAGTGATCTTGTTCAAGAGACGATAATCAATACACGGCCTTAATGAACCATCATTTTTGGACACAAAGAAAAAACCGGCACCCAAGGGTGAAGAGGATGGTCTGATATGACCCTTCTCCAATGACTCCTTGATATAAGACCGCATAGCGTCATGTTCAGGTACAGACAAGTTAAAAAGGCGACCTTTAGGAAATTTACTACCAGGCACTAATTCAATAGCGCAGTCACAGCCCCTATGGGGGGGGCAAGGATGCAGATTTACTTTCGCTAAACACATCAGAAAAATCAGTCAAAAAGTCAGGAACATCCTGAGACTGGGGACAGGCAGAAAAAACAGGAGTGTTGGCATTAACACATTGGCAGCCCCAACAGACACAGATTTCCAATCCAAAACAGGATTATGAGACTGTAACCAAGGGAAACCTAGTACAATAATGTCATGCAGATTATACAGTACCAAAAATTTGCAACTCTCCTGATGATCAGGTTCAACCCTCATTATCACCTGAGTAGAAAACTGGGGTTTATTCTCAGCCAAAGGGGTAGAATCAATCCCCAGCAGGGGAATAGACTTCCGCAGGGGTATCAAGGGAAACCCACAAAGTTTGGCAAAATCAAAATCCATCAGGTTAATAGCTGCTCCCGAATCAACAAAAGCCTGAGTAGAAAATGTGGACAGGGAGCAAATCAGGGTAACAGTCAACAGAAATTTAGTCTGAACACAACCCAAGACAACTGAGCATGCAAAACGTCTTCCCCGCTTAGGCAGACAGAAATAGCATGAGAGGCGTCACCACAATAGAAACATAACCCATTGCGTTTTCGAAACTCATGACGCTGTGCCACAGAAGCCACTCTATCACACTGCATGGGTTCAGAAGCTGGCTCACAAGGCAACACTATTCCACGCATACCTCTACGCTCATGCAAACGTCTGTCAATTTGAATCGCTAATGACATAGAATCATTGAGACCAGAGGGAGCAGGGAAACCCACCATAACATCTTTTACATTCTCTGACAGCTGCTTCCGAAAAAGGGCTGCCAAAGCATCATCATTCCATTTGGTTAGGACTGCCCATTTTCGGAATTTCTGACAGTACAACTCAGAGTCCTCAAGCCCCTGATTTAATGCCAACAAGGTTCTTTCAGCTTGATCAGTGACATTAGGCTCATCGTACAATAACCCCAGAGCCAGAAAAAATGCATCAACATCACTCAAAACAGGGTCCCCAGGTGTCAGGGAAAAGGCCCAATCCTGAGGATCGCCGTGCAGGAGAGAGATGACAATTTGAACCTGCTGTGCTGCGTTCCCTGAGGACTTAGGTTTTAAGGCAAAAAACAACTTACAGTTATTTTTGAAATTCAGAAATTTGGCCCGATCTCCCAAAAACAAATCTGGCATGGGAATCCTAGGATCCACAACCGGCAACCCAGCAAGATAGACAGCAATAGTCCGAACCTCAGTGGCAAGCTGATCCATGCGGCCAGACAGCTGTGCAAGCTCCATTGAGAGAAAAAAAAAATCCTCCTCAGCACCCAGAGAAAAGAGGGAAAAAATGCAAGAAACAGAAAAAAAAAATCTCTGACAACTTTTTTCTTTCCACACTATTTTTCCCTTCTGTGAGTACCATACAATTTTCAGTTTGGCCGATGATACTGTTATGGTTTGGTAGCTGAGGAGAGCAGGTAAAATGGCAATACACCAGAGAGGTTGGAATCTATTGGATTGCAGTTCCCTGACTAACCACCACAACTAAAGGCAGCCGTGGAGCGTTCCTACGTTGGTCCTAGATGCCTCGTCACAGCCTGAGAGATTAACTACACCTAAAGATAGAAAGAGGAAAGCTATCTGCCCCGGAGAAGATCCCCAAAGAACATAGGAAGCACCCAAACATGTAATGGCGGTTAGACAAGAGGAAATACAGACACAGACAGAAAATAGTATGAGCAAACGCTGGGGCCCAATCTGCATAAACAGAAAAGGATAGAAAGAATACTCACTGCAATCCAAAAAAAACTCTAAAAAATGCCAACGCTACTGATTGCAAAAACACCTGAGATCACAGGACCTCTATCACCTAAATCAGTTCTCTGGTGTAACAAAACTAAGCAGCAGCCACTGAAAAAACTGGAAAAGGCAAATGAACAAATAACAATGGCTCCAGTGGAACTGAGAGGAGCCCAAGCCCCCCGGGGGGGAACCTGGCTAACCTCACAGAAATGCAGAGAAATATGCAAATGGTAAGCACAAAAACAAAAACAGAAAAAATCTTATCTGAAAGCAGAAGAAGAGGCAAGACTCAGCAAGCTTCCAAGTGAACCAGGAACCACAGTTGAGACAAGAACAATTGATCACTGGCAACCATGATGGGAGGGAACCTCCCTTATATCAGACCAGTCTGTAACTCCTGATTGCCAATCCTCATTGAATGGTTCAGTACTGTTTGTAACCACCAGAGGGTCCTTCTGCTCAGAATTCATTTCAAAACATTCACAACAGTACCCCCCCTTGAGGAGGGATCACCGAACCCTCATTTGTGCGACCAGGTCGGTCAGGATGAGCTCGGTGATAGCACGGATCACTCTCCTAGCATGGATGTCCGCAGCAAACACCCAAGAATTGTCGTCCTGACCATAACCTCTCCACTTAACCAAATACTGGAGTTTCCGTCTAAAAAAACGAGAATCCAATATTTTCTCAACCACATACTCCAGATTGCCCTCAACCAAAACAGGGTCGGGAGGTGCAGCCATAGGAACCACTGGCTCGACAAACCTCTTCAATAAGGACTTGTGGAACACGTTATGGATCTTAAATGTCCCTGGAAGAAGTAAACGAAAGGAAACAGGATTAAGAATCTCCATGATCTTATAAGGTCCAATGAACCTAGGCTTAAACTTAGGAGATGCAACTCTCATAGGGATATTTCTTGAGGACAACCAGACCAAGTCCCCTACTTTAAACCGAGGACCATCAGTCCTATGCCGGTTGGCAAACCGCTGGGCCTTCTCCTGAGAGAGAGACAACCTCTCCACTACCTGGTCCCAAATATGCTGCTTACGCTCCACAACAGAGTCAACACCCGGAGAGACAGAAGCCTCCGTCTGTCCCGAAGAAAATCGAGGGTGAAACCCAAAATTGCAGAAAAATGGAGACATCAAAGTGGCAGAGTTTGCCCTATTATTAAGAGCAAACTCAGCCAAAGGAAAAAAGAGAACCAGTCATCTTGATCAGCATACACAAAGCATCTCAGATAAGTCTTCAATGTCTGGTTTGTTCTCTCAGTTTGTCCATTGGTCTGAGGATGTAAAGCAGAGGAGAAAGACAATTGAACACCAAGTTTAGAACAAAAAGTCCTCCATAATCTGGAAACAAACTGGACTCCTCTGTCAGACACAATGTTCTCAGGAATGCCGTGTAACCGAACCACGTGCTGAAGGAACAAAGGCACCAATTCGGAGGAGGAAGGCAACTTAGGTAATGGCACAAAATGTATCATCTTGGTATTCTAATCACATATCACCCAGATAACGGTCATTCTCTGAGAAACAGGGAGGTCGGAAATAAAATCCATAGAGCTATGGGTCCATGGTCTCTTGGGCACAGGCAATGGCATCAACAAATCACTAGAGCGAGAGCAAGGCTTGGAGCGAGAGCAAGTCCCGCAGGACAGCACAAATTCCCTGACGTCACGAGACAAAGTAGGCCACCAAAAGGACCGACTCACCAAGTCTCTGATACCAAAAATTCCGGGATGACCGGCCAACGCGGAACAATGAATCTCAGACATCACACTCTTTTTCCACCGGTCAGGGACAAACAATTTCCCAATAGGACAGCGCTCGGGTTTATGCTCCTGACACCCTCCAGAGCCAGTCTCAAATTGGGCGAGATGGCGGAAAGAACTACACCCTCTTTCAAAATAACAGCAGGATCAGATAACTCAGGAGAGTCCGCAAGGAAACTCCTCGAGAGGGCATCCGCCTTAACATTCTTAGTGCCAGGAAGAAAGGAAACCACAAAATTAAAACGTGTGAAAAACAAGGCCCACCTGGCCTGTCTAGGATTAAGTCGCTTGGCTGATTCCAGATAAACCAGATTCTTATGGTCCGTGAGGACCACCACCTGATGTTTGGCTCCCTCCAGCCAATGTCTCCACTCTTCAAAAGCCCATTTCATGGCCAATAACTCCCGATTACCCACATCATAATTACGTTCAGTTGGAGAAAATTTTCGAGAGAAAAAGGCACAAGGGTTACTTTTAGAGGTCTCTGGATCTCTTTGGGACAAAACAGCACCTGCCCCAATTTCAGAGGCATCAACCTCCACCTGAAATGGCAGAGAAACATCAGGCTGCCGTAGAACAGGAGCAGAAGTGAATCTCTGCTTAAGTTCCTGAAACGCAGAGACTGCCTCAGGAGGCCAATTCACCACATCAGCACCCTTTTTGGTCAAATCAGTCAATGGTTTAACAATAACAGAGAAATTGCCAATAAATTTTCGATAAAAATTGGCAAAACCCAAGAATCTCTGAAGAGCCTTTAATGAAGTAGGTTGGACCCAATCACAGATGGCCTGAACCTTGACCGGGTCCATTTCAATAACAGATGGGGACAAAATGAATCCCAGAAATGAGATCCTCTGTACGCCAAAAAACACTTTGATCCCTTCACATACAGAGCATTTCTCTCAAAATCTGGAACACAGTCCGAACATGTTTCACATGAGAGTCCAGTCATTGGAAAAAATCAAGATATCATCCAAATAAACAATCAGAAATTTATCCACAAAATCCCTGAAAATGTCATTCATGAAGGACTGGAAGAGGAAGGAGCATTAGTGAGCCCAAAGGGCATCACTAGGTACTCAAAATGCCCCTCTGGGGTATTAAACCCGTCTTCCATTCATCCCCGTGCTTAATGCGAATAAGGTTATACGCCCCCCTGAGGTCAAGCTTGGTAAACCAAGTAGCACTTTTCACCCTGGAAAACAGGTCAGAAATCAAGGGTAACGATATTGATATTTCACAGTGATCTTGTTCAAGAGACGATAATCAATACACGGCCTTAATGAACCATCCTTTTTGGCCACAAAGAAAAAACCGGCACCCAAGGGTGAAGAGGATGGTCTGATATGACCCTTCTCCAATGACTCCTTGATATAAGACCGCATAGCGTCATGTTCAGGTACAGACAAGTTAAAAAGGCGACCTTTAGGAATTTACTACCAGGCACTAATTCAATAGCGCAGTCATAGCTCCTATGGGGGGGCAAGGATGCAGATTTACTTTCGCTAAACACATCAGAAAAATCAGTCAAAAAGTCAGGAACATCCTGAGACTGGGGAGAGGCAGAAAAAACAGGAGTGTTGGCATTAACACATTGGCAGCCCCAACTGGTTACAGACACAGATTTCCAATCCAAAACAGGATTATGAGACTGTAACCAAGGGAAACCTAGTACAATAATGTCATGCAGATTATACAGTACCAAAAATTTGCAACTCTCCTGATGATCAGGTTCAACCCTCATTATCACCTGAGTAGAAAACTGGGGTTTATTCTCAGCCAAAGGGTAGAATCAATCCCCATAGGGGAATAGACTTCCGTAGGGGTATCAAGGGAAACCCACAACGTTTGGAAAAATCAAAATCCATCAGGTTAATAGCTGCCCCGAATCAACAAAATCCTGAGCAGAAAATGTGGACAGGGAGCAAATCAGGGTAACAGTCAACAGAAATTTAGTCTGAACACTACCCAAGACAACTGAGCGTGCAAAACGTCTTCCCCGCTTAGGGCAGACAGAAATAGCATGAGAGGCATCACCACAATAGAAACATAACCCATTGCGTTTTCGAAACTCATGACGCTGTGCCCCAGAAGCCACTCTATCACACTGCATGGGTTCAGAAGCTGGCTCACAAGGCAACACTATTCCACGCATACCTCTACGCTCACGCAAACGTCTGTCAATTTGAATCGCTAATGACATAGAATCATTGAGACCAGAGGGAGCAGGGAAACCCACCATAACATCTTTTACATTCTCTGACAGACCCTTCCGAAAAAGGCTGCCAAAGCATCTCATCCATTTGGTTAGGATGCATTCGAAATTCGACATAATCAGTCTCACCGTTAATGCCACAAGGTCTTTCAGCTTGATCAGTGACATTAGGCCATCGTACAATAACCCCAGAGCCAGAAAAAATGCATCAACATCACTCAAAACAGGGTCCCCAGGTGTCAGGGAAAAAGCCCAATCCTGAGGATCGCCGCGCAGGAGAGAGATGACAATTTGAACCTGCTGTGCTGCGTTCCCTGAGGACTTAGGTTTTAAGGCAAAAAACAACTTACAGTTATTTTTGAAATTCAGAAATTGGCCCGATCTCCCAAAAACAAATCTGGCATGGGAATCCTAGGTTCCACAACCGGCAACCCAGCAAGATAGTAAACAATACTCCGAACCTCAGTGGCAAGCTGATCCACACGGCCAGACAGCTGTGCAAGCTCCATTGAGAGAAAAAAAATCCTCCTCAGCACCCAGAGAAAAAGAGGGAAAAAATGCAAGAAACAGAAAAAAAAAAAATCTCTGACAACTCTGACAACTTTTTTCTTTCCACACTATTTTTCCCTTCTGTGAGTACCATACAATTTTCAGTTTGGCCGGTGATACTGTTATGTTTTGGTAGCTGAGGAGAGCAGGCAAAAACGGCAATACACCAGAGAGGTTGGAATCTATTGGATTGCAGTACCCTGACTAACCACCACAACTAAAGGCAGCCGTGGAGCGTTCCTACGTTGGTCCTAGATGCCTCGTCACAGCCTGAGAGATTAACTACACCTAAAGATAGAAAGAGGAAAGCTATCTGCCCTGGAGCAGATCCCCAAAGAACATAGGAAGCCCCCAAACATGTAATGGCGGTTAGACAAGAGGAAATACAGACACAGACAGAAAATAGTATGAGCAAACGCTGGGCCCATCTGCCTAGACAGAAAAGGATAGAAAGGATACTCACTGCAATCCAAAAAAAACCCTAAAAAATGCCAACGCTACTGATTGCAAAAACACCTGAGATCACACGACCTCTACCACCTAAATCAGTTCTCTGGTGTAACAAAACTAAGCCGCAGCCACTGAAAAAACTGGAAAAGGCAAATGAACAAATAACAATGGCTCCAGCGGAACTGAGAGGAGCCCAAGCCCCCCGGGGGGGAACTGGCTAAAACCTCACAGAAATGCAGAGAAATATGCAAATGGTAAGCACAAAAACAAAAACAGAAAAATCTTATCTGAAAGCAGAAGAAGAGGCAAGACTCAGCAAGCTTCCAAGTGAACCAGGAACCACAGTTGAGACAAGAACAATTGATCACCGGCAACCATGATGGGAGGGAACCTCCCTTATATCAACCAGTCTGTAACTCCTGATTGCCAATCCTCATTGAATGGTTCAGTACTGTTTGTAACCACCAGAGGGAGCTTCTGCTCAGAATTCATTTCCAAAACATTCACAACACTACCCCCCCTTGAGGAGGGGTCACCGAACCCTCATTTGTGCAACCAGGTCGGTCAGGATGAGCTCGTGATAGGCACGGATCAGTCTCCTAGCATGGATGTCCGAAGCAAACACCCAAGAATTGTCCTCCTGACCATAACCTCTCCACTTAACCAAATACTGGAGTTTCCGTTAGAAAAATGAGAATCCAATATTTTCTCAACCACATACTCCAGATTGCCCTCAACCAGAACAGGGTCGGCAGGCGCAGCCATAGGAACCACTGGCTCGACAAACCTCTTCAATAAGGACTTGTGGAACACGTTATGGATCTTAAATGTCCCTGGAAGAAGTAAACGAAAGGAAACAGGATTAAGAATCTCCATGATCTTATAAGGTCCAATGAACCTAGGCTTAAACTTAGGAGATGCAACTCTCATAGGGATATTTCTTGAGGACAACCAGACCAAGTCCCCACATTAAACCGAGGACCATCAGTCCTATGCCAGTTGGCAAACCGCTGGGCCTTCTCCTGAGAGAGGGACAACCTCTCCACTACCTGGTCCCAAATATGCTGCATACGCTCCACAACAGAGTCAACACCAGGACAGACAGAAGCCTCCGTCTGTCCCGAAGAAAATCGAGGGTGAAACCCAAAATTGCAGAAAAATGGAGACATCAAAGTGGCAGAGCTATGCCCTATTATTAAGAGCAAACTCAGCCAAAGGCAAAAAAGAGACCCAGTCATCTTGATCAGCAGACACAAAGCATCTCAGATAAGTCTCCAATGTCTGGTTTGTTCTCTCAGTTTGTCCATTGGTCTGAGGATGAAAAGCAGAGGAGAAAGACAATTGAACACCAAGTTTAGAACAAAAAGTCCTCCAAAATCTGGAAACAAACTGGACTCTCTGTCAGACACAATGTTCTCAGGAATACCGTGTAACCGAACCAGTGCTGAAGGAACAAAGGCACCAATTCGGAGGAGGAAGGCAACTTAGGTAATGGCACAAGATGTATCATCTTGGAAAACCTATCACAAATCACCCAGATAACGGTCATTCTCTGAGAAACAGGGAGGTCGGAAATAAAATCCATAGAGATATGGGTCCATGGTCTCTTGGGCACAGGCAATGGCATCAACAACCACTAGAGCGAGAGCAAGGCTTGGAGCAAGAGCAAGTACCACAGGACTGCACAAACTCCCTGATGTCACGAGACAAAGTAGGCCACCAAAAGGACCGACTCACCAAGTCTCTGGTACCAAAAATTCCGGGATGACCGGCCAACGCGGAACAATGAATCTCAGGGCATCACACTCTTTTTCCACCGGTCAGGGACAAACAATTTCCCAATAGGGCAGCGCTCGGGTTTATCCTCCTGACACCCTCCAGAGCCAGTCTCAAATTGGGCGAGATGGCGGAAAGAACTACACCCTCTTTCAAAATAACAGCAGGATCAGATAACTCAGGAGAGTCCGCAAGGAAACTCCTCGAGAGGGCATCCCCTTAACATTCTTAGTGCCAGGAAGAAAGGAAACCACAAAATTAAAACGTGTGAAAAACAAGGCCCACCTGGCCTGTCTAGGATTAAGTCGCTTGGCTGATTCCAGATAAACCAGATTCTTATGGTCCGTGAGGACCACCACCTGATGTTTGGCTCCCTCCAGCCAATGTCTCCACTCTTCAAAAGCCCACTTCATGGCCAATAACTCCCGATTACCCACGTCATAATTACGTTCAGTTGGAGAAAATTTTCGAGAGAAAAAGGCACAAGGGTTACTTTTAGAGGTCTCAGGATCTCTTTGGACAAAACGGCACCTGCCCCAATTTCAGAGGCATCAACCTCCACCTGAAATGGCAGAGAAACATCAGCTGCGTAGAACAGGAGCAGAAGTGAATCTCTGCTTAAGTTCCTGAAACGCAGAGACTGCCTCAGGAGGCCAATTCACCACAAACAGAACCCTTTTTGGTCAAATCAGTCAATGGTTTAACAATAACAGAGAAATTACCATAAATTTACGATAAAAATTGGCAAAACCCAAGAATCTCTGAAGAGCCTTTAATGAAGTAGGTTGGACCCAATCACAGATGGCCTGAACCTTGACCGGGTCCATTTCAATAACAGATGGAGACAAAATGAATCCCAGAAATGAGATCCTCTGTACGCCAAAAAGACACTTTGATCCCTTCACATACAGAGCATTCTCTCTCAAAATCTGGAACACAGTCCGAACATGTTTCACATGAGAGTCCCAGTCATTGGTAAAAATCAAGATATCATCCAAATAAACAATCAGAAATTTATCCACAAAATCCCTGAAAATGTCATTCATGAAGGACTGGAAGACGGAAGGAGCATTAGTGAACCCAAAGGGCATCACTAGGTACTCAAAATGCCCCTTGGGGTATTAAACGCCGTCTTCATTCATCCCCGTGCTTAATGCGAATAAGGTTAACGCCCCCCTGATGTCAAGCTTTGTAAACCAAGTGCACTTTTCACCCTGGAAAACAGGTCAGAAATCAAGGGTAACGGATATTGATATTTCACAGTGATCTTGTTCAAGAGACGATAATCAATACACGGCCTTAATGAACCATCCTTTTTGGCCACAAAGAAAAAACCGGCACCCAAGGGTGAAGAGGATGGTCTGATATGACCCTTCTCCAATGACTCCTTGATATAAGACCGCATAGCGTCATGTTCAGGTACAGACAAGTTAAAAAGGCGACCTTTAGGAAATTTACTACCAGGCACTAATTCAATAGCGCAGTCATAGCTCCTATGGGGGGCAAGGATGCAGATTTACTTTCGCTAAACACATAGAAAAATCAGTCAAAAAGTCAGGAACATCCTGAGACTGGGGAAGGCAGAAAAAACAGGAGTGTTGGCATTAACACATTGGCAGCCCCAACTGGTTACAGACACAGATTTCCAATCCAAAACAGGATTATGAGACTGTAACCAAGGGAAACCTAGTACAATAATGTCATGCAGATTATACAGTACCAAAAATTTGCAACTCTCCTGATGATCAGGTTCAACCCTCATTAACACCTGAGTAGAAAACTGGGGTTTATTCTCAGCCAAAGGGGTAGAATCAATCCCCAGCAGGGGAATAGACTTCCGTAGGGGTATCAAGGGAAACCCACAACGTTTGGCAAAATCAAAATCCATCAGGTTAATAGCTGCTCCCGAATCAACAAAAGCCTGAGTAGAAAATGTGGACAGGGAGCAAATCAGGGTAACAGTCAACAGAAATTTAGTCTGAACACTACCCAAGACAACTGAGCGTGCAAAACGTCTTCCCCGCTTAGGGCAGACAGAAATAGCATGAGAGGCGTCACCACAATAAAAACATAACCCATTGCGTTTTCGAAACTCATGACACTGTGCCCCAGAAGCCACTCTATCACACTGCATGGGTTCAGAAGCTGGCTCACAAGGCAACACTATTCCACGCATACCTCTACGCTCATGCAAACGTCTGTCAATTTGAATCGCTAATGACATAGAATCATTGAGATCAGAGGGAGCAGGGAAACCCACCATAACATCTTTTACATTCTCTGAAAGCCCCTTCCGAAAAAGGGCTGCCAAAGCATCATCATTCCATTTGGTTAGGACTGCCCATTTTCGGAATTTCTGACAGTACAACTTAACGTCCTCAAGCCCCTGATTTAATGCCAACAAGGTTCTTTCAGCTTGATCAGTGACATTAGGCACATCGTACAATAACCCCAGAGCCAGAAAAAATGCATCAACATCACTCAAAACAGGGTCCCCAGGTGTCAGGGAAAAAGCCCAATCCTGAGGATCGCCGCGCAGGAGAGAGATGACAATTTGAACCTGCTGTGCTGCGTTCCCTGAGGACTTAGGTTTTAAGGCAAAAAACAACTTACAGTTATTTTTGAAATTCAGAAATTTGGCCCGATCTCCCAAAAACAAATCTGGCATGGGAATCCTAGGTTCCACAACCGGCAACCCAGCAAGATAGAAAGCAATACTCCAAACCTCAGTGGCAAGCTGATCCACACGGCCAGACAGCTGTGCAAGCTCCATTGAGAGAAAAAAAAATCCTCCTCAGCACCCAGAGAAAAAGAGGGAAAAAATGCAAGAAACAGAAAAAAAAAAATCTCTGACAACTCTGACAACTTTTTTCTTTCCACACTATTTTTCCCTTCTGTGAGTACCATATAATTTTCAGTTTGGCCGGTGATACTGTTATGTTTTGGTAGCTGAGGAGAGCAGGCAAAATGGCAATACACCAGAGAGGTTGGAATCTATTGGATTGCAGTACCCTGAGTAACCACCACAACTAAAGGCAGCCGTGGAGCATTCCTACGTTGGTCCTAGATGCCTCGTCACAGCCTGAGAGATTAACTACACCTAAAGATAGAAAGAGGAAAGCTCTCTGCCCCGGAGCAGATCCCCAAAGAACATAGGAAGCCCCCAAACATGTAATGGCGGTTAGACAAGAGGAAATACAGACACAGACAGAAAATAGTATGAGCAAACGCTGGGGCCCAATCTCCCTAGACAGAAAAGGATAGAAAGGATACTCACTGCAATCCAAAAAAAACCCTAAAAATTGCCAACGCTACTGATTGCAAAAACACCTGAGATCACACGACCTCTACCACCTAAATCAGTTCTCTGGTGTAACAAAACTAAGCCGCAGCCACTGAAAAAACTGGAAAAGGCAAATGAACAAATAACAATGGCTCCAGCGGAACTGAGAGGAGCCCAAGCCCCCCCCGTGGGGGAACCTGGCTAACCTCACAGAAATGAAGAGAAATATGCAAATGGTAAGCACAAAAACAAAAACAGAAAAAATCTTATCTGAAAGCAGAAGAAGAGGCAAGACTCAGCAAGCTTCCAAGTGAACCAGGAACCACAGTTGAGACAAGAACAATTGATCACCGGCAACCATGATGGGAGGGAACCTCCCTTATATCAGACCAGTCTGTAACTCCTGATTGCCAACCCTCATTGAATGGTTCAGTACTGTTTGTAACCACCAGAGGGAGCTTCTGCTCAGAATTCATTTCCAAAACATTCACAACACCTATGGGAGTCATATACACCATCGTGTGGGAATAATAAGGAGGTGGGGACCATAATATATGACCATCCCTCCCACATTATGTCATGTCGCAAAGTTTTGCGCACATTGTCCCAGGTATTTCTTCATCATAGAGCTATAGAAGTGGACAAATGATACATCTTAGTTGGCATAATTGGTATTCCATGATGTAAAGTGTGCCCAATGAAAAAGGGGCAAGACAAGACGATAACCATAGTAACTATAAAAGAAGACTAATGGTACAGTGCCTTGTAAAAGTATTTGGCCTCCTGGAACTTTTCAACCTTTCTCGACATATCATGCTTCAAACATAAAGATACCAAATGTAAATTTTTGGGGAAGAATCAACAAGTGTGACACAATTGTAAAGTTGAACGAAATTTATTGGTTAGTTCAAATTTTGGTGGAAATACAAAAACTGAAAAGTGGGGTGTGCAATATTTTTTGGACTCTTTAACTTAATACTTTGTTGCTCCACCTTTTGCTGTGATTACAGCTGCAAGTCTCTTGGGGTAGGTCTCTATCAATTTTGTACATCGAGAGACTGAAATTCTTGCTCATTCTTCCTTGGCAAACAGCTCGAGCTCAGCGAGGTTGGATGGAGATCGTTTGTGAAAAGCAGTTTTCAGCTCTTTCTACAGATTCTCGATTCGATTCAGGTCTGGACTTTGACTTGGCCATTCTAACACCTGGACTCATATATTTGTGAACCATTCCATTGCAGATTTTGCTTTATGTTTGGGATCATTGTCTTGTTGGAAGACAAATCTCCGTCCCAGTCTCAGGTCTTTTGCATACTCCAACAGGTTTTCATCAAGAATGGTCCTGTATTTGGCTCCATCCATTGTCCCATCAATTTTAACCATCTTCCCTGTTCCTGCTGAAGAAAAGCAGGCCCAAACCATGATGCTGCCACCACCATGTTTGACAGTGGGGATGGTGTGTTCAGGGTGATGAGCTGTGTTGCCTTTACGCCAAGCATATCGTTTGGCATTGTTGCCAAAAATTTCGATTTTGATTTAATCTGACCAGAGCAGCTTCTTCCACATGTTTGGTGTGTCTCCCAGGTGGCTTTTTGCAAACTTTAAACAACACTTTTTATGGATATCTTTGAGAAATGTTTTTCTTGTTGCCACTCTTCCATAAAGGCCAGATTTGTTCAGTGTACGACTGATTATTGTCCTATGAACAGACTGTCCCACCTCAGCTATAGATCTCTGCAGTTCATCCAGAGTGATTATGGGCCTCTTGGCTGCATCTCTGATCAGTCTTCTCCTTGTTTGAGATGAAACTTTAGAGTGACGTCAGGGTCTTGGTAGATTTGCAGTGGTTATGATACTCCATCCATTTCAATATGATTGCTTGCACAGTGCTCCTTGGGATGTTTAAAGTTTTGGAAATCATTTTGTATCCAAATCCAGCTTTAAACTTCTCCACAACAGTATCACGGACCTGCCTGTTGTGTTCCTTGGTCTTCATGATGCTCTTTGTGCTTCAAACAGAACCCTGAGACTATCACAGAGCAGGTGCATTTATACGGAGACTTGATTACACACAGGTGGATTATATTTATCATCAGTAGTCATTTAGGACAACATTGGATCATTCAGAGATCTACAATGAACTTCTGGAGTGAGTTTGCTGCACAAAAGTAAATTGGACGAATAATATTGCACGCCCCACTTTTAAGTTTTTGTATTTCCACAAAAATTTTAAAATAACCAATAGATTTCATTCAACTTCACAAATGTGTCCCACTTGTTGTTGATTCTTCACCAAAAATTTACATTTGGTATCTTTATGTTTGAAGCATGATATGTGGGAAAAGGTTGAAAAGTTCCAGGGGGCCGAATACTTTCGCAAGGCCCTGTATTAGAGTACAAGTGTCGCCGATCAAAAATGGGCACTCAAGACACAGAGGAGAAATAAGGCAGAACAAGCATTTTACAGGGCAGAACAGGCTGATGAGTGACAGAGAAGCCGAGATGGGTTGTGTATTAGACGGTCAAAGACAAAGATGGTGCAAAATAGTCATTGTGGGTGAGAGTTGCAAGATAAAGGGAACTCAGTAAATATGAAGTTGGAGATCAATTAGGAGACGACTTGGTAGTAGATATAGGGGTTTAGAGGGAGGCCTAAGTGAAGGTATGCCTGGTATATTCCTATTATAAACTAATCTAGTTTCTCCACTACCTGACAGTGGAGGTCGGTACCCTAAAAAACCTGCTCTTTGACGCGCCCCCACTCCTCCACGGCTATCCCTTCTAAAGCTCTCCCTATAACATCCTAAATCTATAGGTATCATTTAAATGAAAGTTGTTCAATCAGGCCGTTGGGGATAATGATATTTAGCCTATATATTTAATGTGTCTCTTTTTGTATAATTTTCTGGTCACAATTACCACCTCTCTGTAACTTCCTGATCTGATCTATCCCTACAAAGCTAACTGCCCCCAATTGGCCCCGGTATACCATACTGACATACCTAGTCAATGGTGCATATCTGTGGTTTGTTTGTAATGTCCCGTAGATGCTCCCCTATTCTTCTCCTGAACTTCCTCTTTGTCTTGCCCACATATTCAATCCCACACTCATAGGTAGCTTTATAGAAACTGTAGTTGATGAAGGATCTAATGTCAAACACTTCCTCTGTCACATTACTCTTAAAGGTCTTGGTCTTTGATATTTATTACCATCTACACTGTTTTTCCTATGTAAGTGGGTTAATCTAAGAGATTGAATATTGATGTAGGTGTATGGTTAATCCATTTGCCTACCTACAACTAGTAATTGCTTTATCTGTGAGTAATGTATATACTGCTAGGACTCATTTCCCAATTTGTTGGTAAGTATTCAATGAAAGGCAAATGTTGATATACATATCTTTTTGTGTGAGTTAGGTATTTTACTTTGTACTGTCTTTCTTGATAGGTTCATATTGGGATGAGCTGATCATCAGTCAACTACCTGTGTTACTATCTTTACATTTTTCTATCATTAGTGGTCTACCAAACTGATATTTTTGCCACCTGAGTGTGGCTGACTAAAAAGAGGTTTCAGCTGTTGTGTGAAGTGTCAGGGCTCCCAGCAAAGCAGGTTTACACTGGTCCCTGACCCATCTCATCTTAATTGAAACTTAAATTTAAAAATGTAAATGCTTGCTCTGGTTGTGGTCAGAAGCGGACGAGAGTCTGCAGTTCGCAGGGGTGGCATGGGTTGCCTAGTCTGGGCCTATTTTGAGACCGCAAAGGATGAACCAACTCACGTTGTCTGCCAACTTTGCAAAAAACTACTCAGTAAAGACAAAAATTGCAATAATTTGACTACTGCATGCATGAACCGGCAAATGACTGATCAACATGAGTTAGTCTGGGAATCTCACTAAGCAAAAATGCGGACTAGACATGGCAAGTGTTCTCAAACAGGTCTCCGGCCGCAGAATCTGCACTTGTTTTCCCCCTACAGTCAGGGTGAGAGAGAGCCTGTCAGCTGTTATAGTGCTACTATCCTTAAATGTTTATAATAATAGTAGTCTACGAAGCTGATATTTGTGCCACCTAAGTGTGGCTGAGCAGAAAAGCAGTTTGAGCTGTTGCATGAGGTATCAGGGCTTCCAGGATAGCAGGCATACACCGGTCCCTGACTCACCTCATCTTAATTTAACCCCTTCACCCCCAAGGGTGGTTTGCACGTTAAGGACCGGGACAATTTTTACAATTCTGACCACTGTCTCTTTATGAGGTTATAACTCCGGAACGCTTCAACGGATCTTCGCGATTCTGAGATTGTTTTCTCGTGACATATTGTACTTCATGTTAGTGGTAAAATTTCTTCCATATAACTTGCGTTTATTTTTGAAAAATACGCAAATATGGCAAAAATTTTGAAAATTTAGCAATTTTCAAACTTTGAATTTTTATTCCCTTAAAACAGAGAAATATGTAACACAAAATAGTTAAGAAATAACATTTCCCACATGTCTACTTTACATCAGCACAATTTTGGAATCAAAATTTTTTTTTGTTAGGAAGTTATAAGGGTTAAAAGTTGACCAGCGATTTCTCATTTTTACAACAAAATTTACAAAGCCATTTTTTTTAGGGACCACCTCACATTTGAAGTCACTTTGAGGGGTCTACATGACAGAAAATACCCAAAAGTGACACCATTCTAAAAACTGCACCCCACAAGGTACTCAAAACCACATTCAAGAAGTTTATTAACCCTTCAGGTGCTTCACAGGAACTAAAGCAACGTGGAAGGAAAAAATGAATATTTAACTTTTTAGCCACAAAAATGATCTTTTACAAACTTTTTTTTTATTTTCACAAGGGTAAAAGGAGAAAATGGACAGATAAGGTTGTTATGCAATTTCTCCTGAGTACGCCAATACCCCATATGTGGGGGAAAACCACTGTTTGGGCACACGGCAGAGCTCGTAAGGGAAGGAGCGCCGTTTGACTTTTTCAAACTAAAATTGTCTGGAGTTGAGATTGGACGCCATGTCGCGCTTGGAGAACCTCTGATGCGCCTAAACAGTGGAAACCCCCCACAAGTGACACCATTTTGGAAACTAGACCCCCTAAGGTACTTATCTAGATCTGTTGTGAGCACTTTGAACCCCCAAGTGTTTCACAAAAGTTTATAATGCCTGGGTGTGAAAAAAAAAAAAAAAAAAATCCACAAAAATGATTTTTTAGTCCTAAATTTTTGAATTTTCCCAAGGAAATTGGACCCCAAAAGTTGTTGTCCAATTTGTCCTGAGTACGCTGATACCCCATATGTGGGGGTGGAAAACTGTTTGGGCGCACGGCAGGGCTTGGAAAGGAAGTAGTAACGTTTTGGAATGCAGACGTTGATGGGGGTCATGTTCCGTTTGCAGTGCCCCAGATGAGCCTAAACAGTGGAAATCCCCCACAAGTGACCCCATTTTGGAAACTAGACCCCCTAAGGAACTTATCTAGATCTTTGGTGAGCACTTTGAACCCCCAAGTGCTTCACACAAGTTTATAATGCCCGGGCATGAAAATAAAAAATCCTATTTTTTTCCCACAAAAATTATCTTTTAGTCACTAATTTTTTATTTTCCCAAGGGTATCAGGAGAAATTGGACCACATAAGTTGTTGTCCAATTTGTCCTGAGTACGCTGATGCCCCATATGTGGGGGGGAACCACTGTTTGGGCGCACGGCAGAGCTCGGAAGGGAAGGAGCACCATTTGACTTTTTCCAACCAAAATTGGCTGGAATTGAGATTGGATGCCATGTTGCATTTGGAGAGCCCCTGATGTGCCTAAACAGTGGAAACCCCCCACAAATGACCCCATTTGGGAAACTAGACCCCCTAAGGAACTTATCTAGATCTTTGGTGAGCAATTTGAACCCTCAAGTGCTTCACACAAGTTTATAACGTAGAGCCGTAAAATTTAAAAATCATATTTTTTCCACAAAAATGATCTTTTCACCCGAATTTTTATTTTTCCAAGGGTAACAAGACTCCAAAAGTTATTGTGCAATTTGTCCTGAGTACACTGATACCCCATATGTGGGGGTATACCACTGTTTGGGTGCATGGCAGAGTTTGGAAGGGAAGGAGCGCCGTCTCACTTTTTCAACGCAGAATTGGCTGGACGCCATGTCGTGTTTGGAGAGCTCCTGATCTGCCTAAACAGTGGAAACCCCCCACAAATGACACCATTTTGGAAACTAGACCCCTCAAGGAACTTATCTAGATGTGTGGTGAGAACTTTGAACCCCCAGGTGTTTCACTAAAGTTTATAACGTACAGCCTTAAAATAAAAAATCCTTTTTTTTTTTTACAAAAATGATTTTTTCGCCCCCAATATTTTATTTTCACAAGGGTAACAGAAGAAATTGGAACCCAAAAGTTGTTGTCCAATTTGTCCTGAGTACGCTGATACCCAATATGTAGGAGAAAACTACTGTATGGGTGCACGTCAGGGCTCGGAAGGGAAGTAGTGACGTTTTGGATTGCAGACTTTGATGGAATGGTCTGGGGGCGTCATGTCGCATTTGGAGAGCCCCTGATACGCCTAAACAGTGGAAACCCCCCACAAGTGACCCCATTTTGGAAAGTAGACCCCACAAGGAACTTATCTAGATGTGTGGTGAGCACTTTGAACCCCGAAGTGCTTCACAGAAGTTTATAACGCACAGCCGTAAAAATAAAAAATCCTTTTTTTTTTTTACAAAAATGATTTTTTCGCCCCCAATATTTTATTTTCACAAGGGCAACAGGAGAAATTGAACCCCAAAAGTTGTTGTCCAATTTGTCCTGAGTACGCTGATACCCAATATGTGGGAGAAAACTACTGTATGGGCGCATGTCAGGGCTCGGAAAGGGAAGTAGTGACGTTTTGGATTGCAGACTTTGATGGAATGGTCTGGGGGCGTCATGTCGCATTTGGAGAGCCCCTGATGCGCCTAAACAGTGGAAATCCCCAACAAGTGACCCCATTTTGGAAAATAGACCCACAAGGAACTTATTTAGATGTGTGGTGAGCGCTATGAAGCCCCAAGTGCTTCACAGAAGTTTATAATGTACAGCCGTAAAAACATTTACAAAAATAATATTTTCGCCCCCAGTTTTTTATTTTCCCAAGGGTAACAGAAGAAATAGGACAAATTTCACAATAACTCTTGGGGTCCAGAGTACGCTGATACCCCATATGTGGGGATAAACTACTGTTTGGACGCATGGCAGAGCTCAAAAGTGAAGGAACACCGTTTGACTTTTTCAACGCAGAATTGGCTGGAATGGAGATCAGACGCCATGTCACATGTGGAGAGCCCCTGATGTGCCTAAACAGCGGAAACCCCCAATTCTAACTCCAACCCTAACCCCAACACACCCCTAACTCTAGTCCCAACCCTAATCCCAACCCTAACCCTAATCCTAACTCTAACCCTAATCCTAACTTTAGTGCCAACCCTAACCCTAACTTTAGCCGAAACCCTAACCCTAACCCTAATGGGAAAATGGAAATAAATACATTTTTTTTATTTTATTATTTTTCCCTAACTAAGGGGGTGATAAAGGGGGGTTTGATTTACTATTTATAGCGGTTTTTATGATTGGCAGCTGTCACGCTAAAAGACGCTTTTTATTGCAAAAAGTAGTTTTTTGCATCGCCACATTTTGAGAGCTATAATTTTTGCATATTTTGGCCCACAGTCATGTGAGGTCTTAGTTTTTGCGGGACGAGGTGACGCTTTTATTGGTACCATTTTTGAGCACGTGACATTTTTTGATCGCTTTTTATTTCGATTTTTGGGAGGTTAGAATGAACAAAAATCAGCAATTCATGAATTTCTTTTGGGTGAGGCGTTTTTATTGTTCCGCGTGTGGTAAAATCGATAAAGCAGTTTTATTCTTCGGGTCAGTACGATTATGGCGATACCTCATTTATATAATTTTTTTATGTTTTGGCGCTTTTATAGAATAAAAACAATTTTATATAAAAAATAATTATTTTTGCATCGCTTTATTCTGCGAGCTATAACTTTTTTATTTTTTTGCTGATGATGCTGTGTGACGGCTCGTTTTTTGCGGGACAAGATGACGTTTTCAGCGGTACCATGTTTATTTATATCCGTCTTTTTGATCGCGTGTTATTCCACTTTTTGTTCAGCGGTATGATGATAAAGCACTGATTTTTTGCTTCGTTTTTATTTTTTAAGGGGTTCACAAAAGGGGTTAACTAGTGGGACAGTTTTATAGGGGGGGTCGTTACGGACGCGGCGATACCATATATGTGTACTTTTATTGTTTTATTTTTTTTATTTACAATAAGTAATGAATTTATTGGGGAATATATATATTTTTTTTTTTTTTTGGATTTTTTTTTACACATGTTTATTTTTACTTTTTTTTACTTTTTTACTTTGTCCCAGGGTGGGACATCACTGTATTTCATCAGATCGCTGGTGTGACAGTGTGCACAGCACTCTGTCACACCAGCGATGTGACAGGCAGTGCAGGACGCTTCCTCATGCCTGCTCTCGGCAGGCACTGAGGAAGCCGCCTCCCTCCAGGACCCCAGCGCCATCTTGGATCCGGGTCCTGGGAGGGAGGAAGCCCTCAGAGCAGCGCGATCACATCGCGCTGCTCTGAGGGTCTCAGGGGGGCGCGCAGGGAGCCCCCACCCTGCGCGATCCTCCCCTGTGCCCCCAGCACACCGCGATCATGTTTGATCGCGGTGTGCAAGGGGTTAATGTGCCGGGAGCGGTCCGTGACCGCTCCTGACACACAGTCACGGGTGTCAGCTGTGATAATCAGCTGACACCCGGCGGCGATTAGCTGCGCTCCTCGGAGGGAGCGCAGCTAATCGCCTATGACGTACTATCCCGTCCATGGTCAGAATGGCACGGGTTTTATGGACGGGATAGTACGTCTAATGTCAGAGAGGGGTTAAACTAAAAATTAAAAACTCTAAATGCTGTCCCAGACCCTGATACCTCATGCATGGCCCATGCCTGACTGCTACTGTGCCACTATCAAATTTCTACTATGGGTGAACTGATCAGTCAACTACCTTTGTTGCTATCCTTATTTTTTTCTAACATTTGTGGTCTATCAAACTGATATTTGTGCCACCTTAGTATGACTGATTAGAAAAGCAGTTGAGCTGTTGCGTGAGATTTCAGGGCATGAGATATCCCAGCAAAGCAGGCTTACAATAGGCCCTCACCCACCTCATCTTAAATGAAACTTAATTTCAAAGATGTAAATGCTCACACAGATCCTCATACCTCATGCATGGCCCATGGCTGACTGCTGCTGTGCCATTATCAAATTTCTACTGTGGGTCAATTGATGCCACTTTTTCTGTTGTCTGCCAATAATTTTTGTAATTGTTTGGACTCATGCTGCTCAATTTTGGACTCCTATCCATGCTGCTCAATTTTGTACTCTTGGTCTATTGATACCATTTTTCCTGGTGCCTACCCTAATTTGTGCTGTTTGGTACGTTTTTTGGCAACCTCTTAAGGTGTCTACATGTTGGTTTTGCCTCCAATTGAATTCAATGGAGTTCGGGTATATTCTGCGAGCATCGGGATGTTTGCCGAACTGAACATTGAAAGGTTCACTCATCTCTAGTTATCAGTCAGGATAGAAAAATGTTTCCAAGGAATTAGATATTCCGTGGAATACTGTGAAAATATAATCAAAAAGTGCCTTCAATTTGGCACAGCAGTCACATTATGAAAAAACTTGAAATCACATTATGAAAAAACTTGAAATCCCTGTAAATTGATGAAAGACAAAAAAAAATTGGTCTGGTAGCCTGCCAAGAGGCTAACAACAACATTAAAGAACCTATAGGAATTTCTGGCAAGTACTGGATGTGTCCTGCATATGACAACAATCTTCCATATTCTTCATATAGTAAGCACAATACCCAAGCCCATTATCCTAACAAAGGAGCAGGCTGCACTCCATAAACTGATATATCATAAAGATCAAGTCACTCTTCAGTGATATATATAGAACAAGAATGTCACTCATATTAAATAAAAACAGGTAATTATTTTATTTAAAAAAATCAGACAAACATAAAAAACAGTTGCCTCAAACCAAATATCACTTAAGCAGGGAGAACAGCTATGGCATCAAGGATGCAATATTCTTATGCAATTTTAGCTGTATTTTTTGCTTTCATCTGATAATATCATGCAGATTATTTAAATTAATGACATCAATTACCTATACAAGGCTTATAGATTCAATTCAATACAAAAAAATAAACAAAATGGAGACTAAAAATGAGACCATCTTTTCCTATTTTTCTCAAAATCAGATGACTACATATAGCTCCATTAAATGCTGAAAAAACCCATACCACAAGACATGGGATGACTACCAATATTAATAAAGTGCCTAGCGCAAACAAATGAATACATTTGTATATACAGTTTATCACATGCCTAATCCTTATTCACAGTAATATCAGTTGAGGATTTTTTCTACAGAAATCAATCCCACATGGATATATTAGTAACCAGATTATATTGAGTTCATTTTGCTATTTTATAGATGTCCCAGTTGGGCAATCATAAAGCACTTTTTCCTGCAGCAATCAATTCCCAGTGAATACATCAGTATCTCTGCTGCCTCAAATTCCTATGTCACTGGTAAACGTAAAGCCACTACAAATGCCTAAATAAGAATAGCCAGATACTTATTACCTTAGTCTGCACTGTAATCAATCTGGAGGTCAAGTAACACGCTGCCTTCCCACACCACAGGAAGAAGCACTGTCGAAACGCGTGTCGCGGTGCGGGGAGGCAGCGTGTTACTTGGCGTCCAGATTAATTACAGTGCAGACTAAGGTAATAAGTATCTGTCTATTCTTATTTAATATGCAAATTGCCTCTTCAAACAAAGAGGACTTGTACTCTATAGCGCCACCTATTGGAAGTAGCGATCCTACAAGTCACAATCAACCCTTTAACGAGTCTTGTAATATGACTTAGGATAAAAGCCAAATCAGAATCTCCATTTGCAGACACGGTGTTTCGGACTGTTGGTCCTCGTCAGTGCAAAGTAGGAGAGATCTGATTTGGCTAGATGAGAGGCTCTGGACTGGGGTCTGGGGTCTGGGGGGTAAGGTTTCTCCTTGCGGAGAGTGACATACCAGCTCTGGCGTGTCGAGGTAAGGAGGCTTATTCTTATTCTTATTTAGGCATTTGCAGTGGCTTTATATTAACTGGAGACATAGGAATTTGGGGCAGTATAGCAGCTGATGTATTCACTGGGAAGTGATTGCTGCAAGAAAAAGTGCTTTATGATGAATTCCAATAGGTATGTGTCATGATCCAGTCCAGAGTTTGTTTTCTGCTGTCTTCTCTCTGGACTGTTCATGCGGGCGTTAATCCCCTCTGGCTCATTCTGGAGCTAGCTGGGCTTTTTCAGTCCTCTACAGCCTGCGGGAAAGCGTCAGCTATACTTCAAGCTTTCATGCTAGTGCCTCTGACCTGTATTCCTTTAGTGATCCTTCTTCCCCTGACTACCTGTACTTGTGTATGACTCGGCTTGTTCTCTGGATTCTGCTTCTGGTTTTCCATTTCTAATACCACGTTCCCGAATGTTAGGGATCGAGTTCCCGCTGCTGCACAAGGGGAATCTCGAACACGTCCCGCTGCGGTCCCCAATCCATCTCTGGCCGCAGTGGAGCCTGCTCAGCAGAGACGTCGGTCCCAGCGTCTCGCTCGGTCTAATGCTTTGCAGAGGCTTGTTGCTGCCTCTCCTGGTTCCTCTATTATAACCAGTGCTGGAGCAGGAAGTCCTGGGACAAAGTCCCCGCTTTCTCCATCTGAGCATGCCCAGGGCAAGATCTCCCATTGGAGATCAGGGGTCACATGCTCAGTTACAGCAGCTACTCCCATTGGTCCGCCAGGAAGGTCCTGAAAGTGCTTGGGTTCTGGAACAGTTTCTCATTGGTCCTTTTCTGGAAGGTCCTGTAGCTGCTACTATAAAAAGGTGGCATAACCGCACGGCCGCGCGCTAGTATCAAATCTCTTACATGCTTGCGCCAGTGAGGTCATGTATGCATGTGGTTAGGTCCGGCTGAAATAAGCCCCTAGAATACCGGCACCTCCTGGTGAGGAGTTTTTGTATGCACGTGTTCAGGGCTCGGCTGAAAAAGCCATTAGAATACCGGCTACTCCGGTGAGGAGATTATTGCTTGTTTTCTGATTGCATGACCACAGACTGCAATATGCTTAGCAGTCATCTGTGTCCCCTGTGAGTCTAACAGGACACAGTCTTTGTCACAGCGGCTCTGTGAATTAACAGAGTCCGCTTATATCGCCATATAGCGCTACAGCATTTTAGTTAGCAACTCTGTGGAATAACAGAGTTCGCCCATACCGCCATATAGTGCTACGGCGTTTAAATCTGCGACTCTGCGGGATAACAGAGTTCGCTCATACTGCCTATTTGCGCCATCTTACTAGCAGCAGGCTCTGCCTGCACGGTGGACCCGGGGCTACGAATGAACCCCTCCTTAATATCTATTAGGTGCGTTCCGCAGGCCCCTAACACCGATAGACGCTGACTTCTGGCTTGTACCCTGACTACATCTTACGTCTTACATTTTGGACACCACGTTCCCGATAGGCCCTGATTTCTTGCTTGTCCCCGACTAAACACTTGTTGTTTCCCTTGGTACTTCTGCTCCTGACAGTTGCTGCCTTCGGCTAGTCTGGCCACTCTTTCTTTACCTGTGGCACCTGTGCTGCTGCTCTATGTTATTACTGTGTGTATGTGTGTGTAACCTCTCTTCTCTCACCAGCACCCCCCTGGTGGAGGTTGCACTGTTCAGCACTATAGCAGCACGTTTCAGTATGTTTGGTGCAAAGCCAGCACAGTTCATCGCCAAAAGAACATCATACTCACAGTAAAGCAAGGTAGAGGCAGTATTATGTTTTGGGTTCTTTTTCGGCAGGTTGAACTCAGGGGCTTTAGTCAAGGTAGAAAGAATTATAAACAGTTCCAAATTATCAGTTAATTTTGCAATCAAACCTTCAGGCCTCTTTTAAACAGCTGAAGATGAACAGGAATGTCACCTTACAGCACAACAACAACAACCCTAAGCACACCTCCAAATCAAGCAACAAATGGCTTTGTCAGAAGATCAGAGTTTTGAAATGGCCCAAACAGAACCCAGGCTTGAACTCAATTAAAAGTCCATAGGTTGGCCTGAAGGAGGCGAGGTACACAGAAATAAATTTGCAATCTGAGAGATTTGGAGTTACTGCAAGGAAGATTCAAAGATTGCCAATTCTAGATGTGCCATGAGGATATACCCCAACCCAAACAGAATGAATGCTGTCATAAATTCAAAGGGAAGTTCAATAAAGTAGTAGATTAAGGGTGTGCATGTTTATGCAACCTTATTAATTTTGTTCTTTATATTTGTTTTTACATCATTCTTTTTCAATTGAATTGTATAAATTATGGGGTGACATTAAAGCTGGAAACATTTCTGAAATGATTCTTCTTGGTATAATTTATTTACTTGAGAAACTACTGCCAATTTAACACAGTTCAGTAGACCCCTGTTTATATCCACTGTTTGTAGCAAAAAAATAATGAAAGCGTTCTTCAAATGTGTTTATTAAAAGAAAAATGACATTATTATTATTATTGTACATTAGAAAAAAACAAAAAATCTATAATTTTTTTCGCCACCATGATAACCTGAAAAATTAGCTCAATTAGTTATTTATGGTGATATATGAACAGTATAAAAAAAGCAAAGTAAAAAATGTTTTGTTTTTTTTTTCTATTTTCTTTTCTTGCTGTCATCAAATCCTTGTCGGTCCATCTTGTTTAAAAAAAAAATATGGAACAAAAAAAGAAGTTTCCAGTAAATTGGATATAAATTAGTAGGGTTGGACGAATCCTTTTGAATGCCCTAGTGTGCTAAACAAAATAAGAAAACAAACTTACCTCTCGGACTTCGTCCTTCACTCTATGTATTGTTTCCCTGCAATCTTGAGACATTGTTTATGTCTCGTGAACGCTGCAGCCCATCAGCAACCCCTGATGGCCTGCAGCCTTCATACTTCCATCAGAGGGGACTTCATTTTATTTGGAAATTAGTGATTGTAAGATTTTGAATTTCACTTTTTACATACAACCAGTTCTACAATGTAGCAGATACAACAATAACTTTGGGTTCTACAGTCCGGGACAAGGCAAATACTGGCCATGAGAAGATGCCACGCTAGATTCATGTGATTCCATTTTACTTGCCCATTAAGATTTAGAATTAGTCATTAAAAAGCCTTAAAGGAGTCAATGTCTATAGTGTTTTCCATTCTGCCCTTCACAAATAATAATCACTTCAAGTTTCTGTCTTGGAGCAGGACATGAGCAGATTGATGAAACTAGTAAGAAATTGCTGATTCAAATTGATCTGCAGGTCAAAGTCAATGATTCAATTAACTGCTCTCCTATAATGTAATTAATCAGGGACCTAATTTCTAACAATTATCAGCAACTTTGAGACATTCAAAATCAACTGAAATGTTGACTCAATGCTATATTATTGGGGCGGGGATGAGGATTCTGCCACCTAGTGGTGATTAAAAAACACAACCCTATATTTTGGGATAAAAATAAAAAATATAATAAACACAAAACTTTGCTGTGTGGCTCAAAAAATATAACAAAAGTTCTATTATCATTTATGGTAAATATTACAATACTTTATCATGCCAGAATTTAGCAGATGCTGATTTTTGCAGCCAATATAAGGAAGGAAATATCTAGGTAATGCCCTGCCATAGCCTTCTTCCTCAATTACAACAGCACAAAATTACATTTTACTGATATCTTCTATACAAGCTTTTGTTCATTCACCCATTTTATGAAATCCATTGTATGAGTATCTAGGAAAGCTGGTCATGACATAACTAAGACATCACAGCCAGGGGTGTAACTAGGAACGGCAGGGCCCCACAGCAAACTTCACAATGGCCCCCCTCCCCCGCCTCCGGCCGATAATTTAAAAAAAATATATATTTTTTTTAAAAATCACTAATCGCAAACGGCGAATGGATTGAATAATCCAGTCGCCATTTGCAAATTTTTAGCCGCTTTGGCGACCATTTTGGTCGCCATCTGCAGCACTGTAAAGAGGCCTGCTGTTTTCGGGGCCCCATTAAGGGCCTGCTGTTTCCTGGGGCCCTAGGCCCCTGATGGGGCCTGCAGTTTTCTTTGGACCTAGGCCCCTAATGGGGCCTGCTGCTTCCTTTGGACCTAGGCCCCTAATGGGGCCTGCTGTTTCCTAGGGCCCCATTAGGGGCCTGCTGCTTCCTGGGGCTTCTAATGTGGCCCGCTGTGTCCTGGGGCCTGAGGCCCCTGATACACTCACACCTCCCCCCTCTGCTCTCCCCCTTCTCCTTAAGTGCCGGGACGGGAAGCTGCGGCTGCCGCTGTTAAGGCTGGCGGAACGCACAAAATAATATAAATAATAAGTGCGTTCGCAGCCCGGGGTCCACCGTGCAGGCGAAGCCCGCTGCTGGCAAAAAGGCACAAGAAGCAAACTCTGTTATCCCGCAGAGTCGCCAACATAAACGCTGTAATGCGCTGTGGCAATGAGTGCGAACTCTGTTACTCCACAGAGCCGCTAGAAGAGGAGCCGCAACGCTATATGGCGATGTGTGCGCACTCACTAGACACAACTGAGTGGCAAAGAAAACACGCTAGGGCGCTGACTAGCGTTGAAAGCGAACCCTGTTACGTCACAGGGCCGCTGAGAAAAAGCACTGTGTCCTGTAAGGCTCCCAGATACACAGTTAAGTGCTAAGCGCACATAAAGCGTGATCATGCGCTAATGTCCTCGCGGGAGTCACCCGCAATCTATGGCGTCTGAACGCCAGGCCCTGAATACGGCAATCAAACTCCTCACCGGTTATGCCGGTAATCTAGGGCATCTAGGACACCGACCCTGACCAGCTACCATACCAAACTCCTCACCGATTAAGTCGGTATTCTAGTGGCTTATTTCAGCCGGGTCCCTATCCACACATACACATGACCACACTGGCGCATAGCATACAATGATTGATATTAGCGCATGGCGGCCCAGCCATGCTACCCTTTTATAGCAACAGCTACAGGACCTTCCAGGAACAAGGACCAATGAGAAGCTGTTACAAACAAACGTAGCTACATGACCTTCCTGGCGGACCAATAGGAGCCGCTGCAGCACCTGAACATGTGACCCCTGATCTCCAATGAGAGATCTCACTCTGGGCATGCTCAGATCGGAAAACGCAGGACTTTGTCTCAAAGACGACTGCTCCAGCACTGGCTATAATAGCAGATCCAGGAAAGGCAGCAGCAAGTCACTGCACAGTAGAGGAGTGGGCAAGACGCCTGGACCGACGTCTCTGCTGAGCAGGCTCCACTGCGGCCGGAGATGAATGGGAGACCGCAGCGGGACGGGTTCGAGACTCCCCTTGTGCAACAGCGGGAAATCGAACCCTAACATTACCCCCCCTCCTAGGGCCCCCCTTCTTTGGGCCTCGCTGCGCTCAAAGGCAGCGATGAGCTGCGGAGCGTGAATATGCTCGGCAGGCTCCCAAGACCTATCCTCAGGCCCATAGCCCCTCCAGTCCACCAAATAAAACTTTTTGCCCCGTACTACCTTACACCCTAAGATGGCGTTCACCTCATGGTCATCCGTAGATGAACCCGATGTCCCGGCAGATGACTCAGAAAACCGGGACATGAGCACGGGTTTCAGGAGGGATACATGAAAGGTGTCGGAGATACCCAGGCGTGGTGGAAGAGCCAAACGGTATACCACAGGGTTAACCTGCTCGAGAACCTTGAAAGGACCCAAGTAGCGGGGTGCCAACTTAGTGGACTCAACTCGCAGCCTGATGTTACGGGCGGAGAGCCACACCAAGTCCCCAGGAGCAAATGTTGGAGCGGGTCGCCGATGTGAGTCGGCGGAGGACCTCATCCTCTCCTTGGATGCCTGAATGGCATCCTGGGTACGGTCCCAAATGTCCCGTGCCTCCACAGCCCAGTCTGCCACCCTGGAGTCGGCGGAAGACACGGGCATGGGCACCGGAACCCGCGGATGCTGACCGTAGTTCAGAAGGAAAGGAGTCTGTCCGGTGAAGTCAGCCACAGCATTGTTTAATGCAAACTCAGCCCATGGTAGCAAGGATGCCCAGTCATCCTGCCTGGCAGAGACAAAATGTCGTAGATAGGTGACCAATGTCTGGTTGGCCCTCTCTACCAACCCATTCGTCTCAGGATGATACGCTGAAGAGAGATTTAACTCAATACTGAGTAGACGACAAAGCTCTCTCCAGAACCGAGACGCAAACTGGGGACCTCGGTCACTGACAATTTTGTCCGGCATGCCGTGTAGACGGAAGATGTGCCTAACGAACAACGCTGCCAGAGCCCTTGCAGAAGGTAACCGTGGAAGCGGCACCAAATGCACCATTTTGGAAAAATGGTCGGTGATTACCCAAATGATGGTGCAACCCCGAGACTTGGGCAAGCCCACCACAAAGTCCATCCCAACCATCTCCCAGGGCCTTTCTGCCACCGGCAAAGGGTAAAGTAACCCAGCTGGCTGTTGTCGTGGAGACTTATTCTTGGCGCAGGAGACACACGCCCGAACATAGTCCCCAACGTCACGGACCATATGCGGCCACCAGTATGTCCTCGCCAGCAATTCAGATGTCCTCTTTGTCCCAAAGTGTCCACCCACCCTGGACGAATGTGCCCAAGAGAGTACCTCCGGTCGCAAATTGGTAGGCACAAAAGTCTTGCCCAGGGGCACAGACTCTAGCGAAACCGGGGCCACTGTTCTCAGGCTCTCTGTAGGGACGATAAGCCGAGGCTCCTCCACCTCCTCCTCCGAGGACACCACAGAGCGAGAGAGAGCGTCGGCACAAATGTTCTTCTCTCCCGAGAGGAAATGCAGTGTGAAATGAAACCGGGAGAAGAACAAGGACTGTTATGTTACGGTAGCTGAGGAGTGCAGGTAAAAAAGGAAATACACCAGAGCAGTTGGAATCTATGAGATTGCAGTACCCTGACTAACCACCGCAACTAGAGGCAGCCGTGGAGCGTTCCTACGTTGGTCCTAGACGCCTCGTCACAGCCTGAGAAACTAACTACACCTAAAGATAGAAATAGGAAAGCTATCTGCCCCGGAGCAGAACCCCAAAGATAATAGAAAGCCCCCAAACATGTAATGGCGGTTAGACAAGAGGAAATACTGACACAGAAAGAAAATAGTATGAGCAAACGCTGGGGCCCAAACTATCTAAATAGAAAAGGATAGGAAGGGTACTTACTGCAATCTCAGAAAACCCTGAAAAAACACCAACTCTACTAATTTCAAAATCACCTGAGATCACACGACCTCTACCACCTAAATTAGTTCTCTGGTGTAACAAAAACAAAACAGCAGCCACTGAAAAAAAACTGGAAAAAGCAAAAGTACAAAACACAGTGGCTGGACTAAACTGAGAGGGCAAAAGCCCCCGGAGGGGACCCTGAAGGCCCCCACAGAAGTGCAGGACAAAATGCAAAAATATAGCAAAAACACAAAATAAGAAATTGTCTTATCTGATAGCAGGAGATGCAGACACGACACAGCAGGCTACAAGGGAAACTGGAAAGAAGGATTCAGACCAGAACAATTGATCACCGGCAACCCTGATGGGAAAATGACTCCCTTATATAAGACCAATCAGTAACACCTGATTCCCAGTCCTCACAATCCTCACTAGTACCGCTTGTAACCACCAGAGGGAGCCTCTGCTCAGAACTCATCTCAAACCCATTCACAACAGTACCCCCCCCTTGAGGAGGGGTCACCGAACCCTCATTTGAGCAACCAGGTCGGTCAGGATGAGTTCTATGATACGCACGGATAAGTCTCCTAGCATGGATGTCCTAAGCAAACACCCAAGAATTGTCTTCCTGACCATAACCTCTCCATTTAACCAAATACTGGAGTCTTCGTCTAGAAAAACGAGAATCCAATATTTTCTCAACCACATACTCCAGATTGCCCTCAACCAAAACAGGGTCAGGAGGCACAGCAGCAGGAACCACTGGCTCAACAAACCTCTTCAACAAGGACTTGTGGAACACGTTATGGATCTTAAATGTCCCTGGAAGAAGCAAACGAAAAGAAACAGGATTAATAATCTCCATGATCTTATAAGGTCCAATGAACCTAGCTTAAATTTAGGAGATGCTACTCTCATAGGAATATTCTTTGAGGACAACCAGACCAAGTCCCCCACTTTAAACCGAGGACCATCAGTCCTATGCCGGTTAGAAAACCGCTGGGCCTTCTCCTGAGAGAGGGACAACCTCTCCACTACCTGGTCCCAAATCTGCTGCATACGCTCAACAACAGAGTCAAACACCTGGACAGACAGAAGCCTCCGTCTGTCCTGAAGAAAATCGAGGGTGAAACCCAGAATTACAGAAAAACGGAGACATCAAAGTGGCAGAGCTAGCCCTATTATTAAGAGCAAACTCAGCCAAAGGCAAAAAAGAGACCCAGTCATCCTGATCAGCAGACACAAAGCATCTTAGATAAGTCTCCAATGTCTGGTTTGTTCTCTCAGTTTGACCATTGGTCTGAGGATGAAATGCCGAGGAGAAAGACAATTGAACACCCAGTTTAGAACAAAAAGTCCTCCAAAATCTGGAAACAAACTGGACTCCTCTGTCAGACACAATGTTCTCAGGAATGCCGTGCAAACGAACCACGTGCTGAAGGAACAACGGCACCAATTCAGAGGAGGAAGGCAACTTAGGCAATGGCACAAGATGTATCATCTTGGAAAACCTATCACAAATTACCCAGATGGTGGTCATTCTCTGAGAAACAGGAAGATCGGAAATGAAATCCATAGAGATATGGGTCCATGGTCTCTTGGGCACAGGCAATGGCATCAACAAACCACTAGAGCGAGAGCAAGGCTTGGAGCGAGAGCAAGTCCCGCAGGACTGCACAAAATTCCCTGACATCGCGAGACAAGGTAGGCCACCAAAAGGACCGACTAACCAAGTCTCTGGTACCAAAAATTCCGGGATGCCCAGCCAATGCGGAACAATGAATCTCAGACATCACACTCTTTTTCCATTGGTCCGGGACAAACAATTTTCCAACAGGGCAGCGCTCGGGCCTATCCTCCTGACACCCTCCAGAGCAAGTCTTAAATTGGGCGAGATGGCGGAAAGAACTACACCCTCCTTCAAAATAACAGAGGGATCAGATAGCTCAGGAGAGTCCGCAAGGAAACTCCTCGAGAGGGCATCCGCCTTACCATTCTTAGTGCCAGGAAGAAAGGAAACCACAAAATTAAAAAGTGTGAAAAACAAGGCCCACCTGGCCTGTCTAGGATTGAGTCGCTTGGCAGATTCCAGATAGACCAGATTCTTATGGTCCGTAAGGACCACCACCTGATGTTTGGCTCCCTCCAGCCAATGTCTCCACTCTTCAAAAGCCCACTTCATGGCCAATAACTCCCGATTACCCACGTCATAATTACGTTCAGTAGGAGAAAATTTTCGAGAGAAAAAGGCACAAGGGTTACTTTTAGAGGTCTCTGGATCTTTTTGGGACAAAACGGCACCTGCCCCAATTTCAGAGGCATCAACCTCCACCTGAAATGGCAGAGAAACATCAGGCTGCCGTAGAACAGGAGCAGAAGTGAATCTCTGCTTAAGTTCCTGAAACGCAGAGACTGCCTCAGGAGGCCAATTCACCACATCAGAACCCTTTCTGGTCAAATCAGTTAATGGTTTAACAATAACCGAGAAATTACCAATAAATTTACGATAAAAATTGGCAAAACCCAAAAATCTCTGAAGAGCCTTTAATGAAGTAGGTTGGACCCAATCACAGATGGCCTGAACCTTGACCGGGTCCATTTCAATAACAGATGGGGACAAAATGAATCCCAGAAATGAGATCTTCTGTACGCCAAAAAGACACTTTGATCCCTTCACATACAGAGCATTCTCTCTCAAAATCTGGAATACAGTTCGAACATGTTTCACATGAGAGTCCCAGTCATTAGAAAAAATCAAGATATCATCCAAATAAACAATCAGAAACTTGTCCACAAAATCCCGAAAATGTCATTCATGAAGGACTGGAAGACGGAAGGAGCATTAGTGAGCCCAAAGGGCATCACAAGGTACTCAAAATGCCCTTCAGGGGTGTTAAATGCCGTCTTCCATTCATCCCCGTGCTTAATGCGAATAAGGTTATACGCCCCCCTGAGGTCAAGCTTGGTAAACCAAGTAGCGTTTTTCACCCTGGAAAACAGGTCAGAAATCAAGGGTAACGGGTATTGATATTTCACAGTAATATTGTTCAAGAGACGATAATCAATACACGGCCTTAATGAACCATCTTTTTTGGCCACAAAGAAAAAACCGGCACCTAAGGGTGAAGAGGATGGTCTGATATGACCCTTCTCCAATGATTCCTTGATATAAGACCGCATAGCATCATGTTCAGGTACAGACAAGTTAAAAAGGCGACCTTTAGGGAATTTACTACCTGGCACTAATTCAATAGCGCAGTCATAGCTCCTATGGGGAGGTAAGGATGCAGATTTACTTTCGCTAAACACTCAGAAAAATCAAACAAAAAGTCAGGAACATCCTCAGCCTGGGAGGAGGCAGAAAAAACAGGAGTGTTGGTATTAACACATTGGCAGCCCCAACTGGTTACAGGCACAGATTTCCAATCCAAAACAGGATTATGAGACTGTAACCAAGGGAAACCCAGCACTATAATGTCATGCAGATTATATAGAACCAAAAATTTGCAGCACTCCTGGTGATCAGGTTCAACCCTCATTATCACCTGAGAGAAAACTGGGGTTTATTCTCAGCCAAAGGGGTAGAATCGATCCCCAGTAGGGGAATAGACTTCTGTAGGGGTATCAAGGGAAACCCACAACGTTTAGCAAAATCATAATCCATCAGGTTAATAGCTGCTCCAGAATCAACGAAAGCCTGAGCAGAAAATGAGGACAGAGAGCATTCAGAGTGACAGTTAATAAAAACTTAGTCTGAACACTACCCAAGACAACTGAGCGTGCAAAATGTCTTCCCCGCTTAGGGCAGACTGAAATAGCATGAGAGGCATCACCACAGTAGAAACATAACCCATTGCGCTTTCGAAACTCATGACGCTGTGCCCCAGACACCACTCCATCACACTGCATGGGCTCAGCAGCTGGCTCACAAGGCAACACCACTCCACGCATACTTCTCCGCTCACGCAAACGTCTGTCAATTTGAATCGCTAATGACATAGAATCATTGAGACCAGAGGGGACAGGGAATCCCACCATAACATCCTTTACATTATCCGACAGACCCTTCCGGAAAAGGGCCGCCAAAGCCTCGTCATTCCACTTGGTCAGGACTGCCCACCTACGGAATCTCTGACAGTATAACTCAGCGTCATCAAGCCCCTGATTTAATGCCAACAAGGCTTTTTCAGCTTGATCAGTGACATTAGGCTCATCGTACAATAACCCAAAGCCTGAAAAAAATGCATCAACATCACTCAAAACAGGATCCCCAGGTATCAGGGAAAAAGCCCAATCCTGAGGATCGCCGCGCAGGAGAGAGATGATAATTTGAACCTGCTGCGCTGCGTTCCCTGAGGACTTAGATTTTAAGGCAAGAAACAATTTACAATTATTTTTGAAATTCTGAAACTTAGCTCGATCCCCTAAAAACAAATCTGGCATGGGGATCCTAGGTTCCACAACAGGCAACCTAGCAGATATGCAGCAATACTCTGAACCTCAGTGGCAAGCTGATCCCACGGCCAGACAACTGTGCAAACTCCATTGGGAGAAAAGATCCTCCCCAGCACCCAGAGGTGCAGAGGGAAAAAAAAAAAAAAAAATGCAACAAACAGAAAAATATCTCTGACAACTTTTCTTCCTTCAAAATATTTTTTCCCTTCTGTGAGTACCATACAATTTTTATGGCCGGTGATACTGTTATGTTACGGTAGCTGAGGAGTGCAGGTAAAAAAGGGAAAATACACCAGAGCAGTTGGAATCTATGAGATTGCAGTACCCTGGCTAACCACCGCAACTAGAGGCAGCCGTGGAGCGTTCCTACGTTGGTCCTAGACGCCTCGTCACAGCCTAAAGAAACTAACTACACCTAAAGATGAAATAGGAAAGCTATCTGCCCCGGAGCAGAACCCCAAAGATAATAGAAAGCCCCCAAACATGTAATGGCGGTTAGACAAGAGGAAATACTGACACAAAAAGAAAATAGTAGAGCAAACGCTGGGGCCCAAACTATCTAAATAGAAAAGGATAGGAAGGGTACTTACTGCAATCTCAGAAAATCCTGAAAAAAACCCAACTCTACTAATTTCAAAATCACCTGAGATCACACGACCTCTACCACCTAAATTAGTTCTCTGGTGTAACAAAAACAAAACAGCAGCCACTGAAAAAAAAACTGGAAAAAGCAAAAGTACAAAACACAGTGGCTGGACTAAATGAGAGGGCAAAAGCCCCCAGAGGGGACCCTGAAGGCCCCCAAGAAGGCAGGACAAAATGCAAAAATATAGCAAAAAACAAAAATAGAAATTGTTTATCTGATAGCAGGAGATGCAGACACGACACAGCAGGCTACAAGGGAAACTGGAAAGAAGGATTCAGACCAGAACAATTGATCACCGGCAACCCTGAAGGGAAAATGACTCCCTTATATAAGACCAATCAGTAACAACTGATTCCCAGTCCTCACAATCCTCACTAGTACCGTTTTGTAACCCCAGAGGGAGCCTCTGCTCAGAACTCTCTAAAACCCATTCACAACAAAGGACCATCTGGCCTGGGAGAATTAAGCCGCTGGGCTGTCTGAAGTATACCAAATTTTTTGATCCGTGAAGACTTGGAAGGGAAAGCGAGCCCCCTCCAACAGATGTCTCCACTCCGAAAAGGGCCAACTTCATTGCTAGCAACTCCCTGTCCCGATGGAATAATTCCTCTCCGCTGGTGTGAAAGTCTTGAGAAAAAGAAGCAGGGGATGCTTCCGACCTTGAGCATCCTTTGGAAGAGGACTGCTCCAGCACCAAGGGACGAGGCATCCACCTCCAATATAAATGGCTTTCAACATCGGGGCGATGTAGGATGGGAGCGCTAGCGAAATGGGACTTAATAGACGTGAAGGCCTTGGAGACCTCTTCAGACCACAATTTGGGATTAGCTCCCTTTTGGTGAGGGCAACCCGGGAGCTCCCAAAGTTGAGAAGTGAGGAATAAACTGGCGGTAGTAATTAATGAACCCCATAAAGCGCTGCACCGCCTTTAGAGAATGGGGTTCTTGCCAGTCCATTCCCCGCTTGTAGTTTGGCAGGATCCATAGCCAATCCCCTGGGCGGATATGATATAGCCCAGAAAAGGTAGGACTCCTGCTCAAACACACATTTCTCCAACTTTGCGTAAAGGGAATTTGCCCATAGCAAGTCGAAGACTCTGCAAACATCTCTCCGGTGGGAGTCAATATCTGGGGAAAAGATGAGATATCATCCAGATAGACTACGACTGAGGTGGAGAGCATATCCCGGAAGATGTCATTAACAAAGTCTTGGAAGACGGCTGGGGCATTACAGAGCCCGAAGGGCATCACCAGAAATTTTATATGCCCGTCCCCTGGTATTAAAAGCCGTCTTCCATTAGTCCCCTCACGGATGGTATCAGGTTATAAGCACCCGCCGATCTAACTTCGTAAATATCCTTGCCCCCCGTAGCCTATCAAATAGCTCAGAAATTAGAGGCAACGGGTATTTATTCTTAACGGTGATGGCATTTAAGACCCTGTAATCGATGCATGGACGTAACTTTTCCGTTCTTCTGCACGAAGAAGAAAACCCCGCCCCTGCAGGTGACACTGAATTCCTAATGAATCCTCTTGCCAAGTTCTCCTGGATATATTGGGGGCATAGCCTCCGTCTCCGGGAGAGAAAGGGGATAGACCCGTCCCCGGGGAGGTTCTGCTCCAGGCAAGAGGTCAATAGGACAGTCATAGGGACGGTGAGGTGGGAAAGGACTTCTGCAGCCTTTTTGGAGAATACGTCGCATATGACCCCAAAAGTAATTAGGAAGAGAAGTAAAATCTGCGGGCATCTCTGTAGTGGCCACCTGAATGCATTCCCTCATACATCTGCCTTTACATGACTCACCCCAACCCAATATCCTCCCAGAGTTCCACTCAATGTGTGGGGAATGGAAATGGAGCCAGGGCATCCCTAACAACAACAACAAAAGCTCTACCCTTTCCTAGTGTATTCTCACCCATCCCTGCAGTCTGTGAGCCCTCGCGGGCAGGGTCCTCTCTCCTCTGTACTTGTGTGTCCCTTGTCCAGCACATGTTTATTGTACCTGTCTATGTTTTTCCCCTTTTCATATGTAAAGCGCCATGGAATAAATGGCGCTATATAAATGTTAATAATAATAATAACAAGATCTCGTCTATTCCCTCGGGAATGACTGAAAGTGAGATAATCTCTTGATGGGAAGGTGACATTGACAACGGGAAAGGGATGGGCTGATGTGTGATTGGTGAAGGCAGTGTCGACCCATTCACTACTCGAACAGTCACGGGTTTGGTGAGCATCACCAGAGGTATAAAGTGGCGGAGAGCGAAGGTAGAAGACTGAAATTTCCTTCGGCTCCAGAATCCACACAAAGCGTGACTGTTAAAGTGGATGAGCCAAAATTGATTGTCCCCCTAAAGGACAACTTGGGGGCGTGTACTGCTGTGTCTAGTGAACCCCCTCCAATGGTTACTAGACGCGGTCGTTTCCCGACCACCGTGGACATTTGTTAGCATAATGCCCTATTTTGTTGTCAGGCATTACAGGTCACAGATACTCGAGCAGCCCGAGACTTAGGTCTCACTCGAGAAATTCTCCAGGCCTCAGGGGAATCAGACGCCTGAATGGAAGATTCCAGATGTCTGGCGAAGGTGGGCGCCAGCCGGAACCTCTGCCTACACTTTGCCCGCCCAACCTCCGCTCGTTAAAACGAAGGTCGATGCGGGTAGATATGGTAATGAGCTCCTCCAGTGTGGCAGGAATCCCCCTGGTGGACAAGGCCCGTCCTTCACATGGTCTGCCAGTCCCTCCAGTACACGGGTATAAGGTCTTTATCTGGCCAAATCCAGCTCAGAGACCAGAGTCCGAAATTGGACGGCAAATGGCTGACCATGGATGAACCCTGAGTGATAGCCAACAATTGAAGAGCCGTATCGTGGGTGACGCGAGGTCCTAAAAAGACCTATTTAAGAGTGTCAAGAAGAGAGGAGCACTCTGCACCACACGATCATCGCGCTCCATAACGGCATTGCCCACTCCAACCCCTGCTCGACAAAAGGGATATTATAAAACCCACTTTCGCCCGCTCCGTGGGATAACGTGCAGGCCAGAAGCTCTAGATGTATGGAGCACTGACTGACGAAACCCCGACATTGTTTACTGTCACCGGTAAACTTGTCTGGAAAGTAGGAGGCGGGAAATAGTCGGAGCATGGGTAGCAGAGGACAAACTGGCGGCGGCCACCTAGCACCTGAACCGCGACTGCGGCAACATCCACCGCTGAGGTTGTGCGCTCTAGAGTCCGCCAACCTACCCTCCAGCTGCTGGATATACCGCTGCAGACGCTGGTCGTCCGCCATTTTACTAGCCAGACCTGGCGCTAAATTTGTTAAGGCTGGCGGAACGCACAAAATATTATAAATAATAAGTGCGTTCGCAGCCCGGGGTCCACCGTGCAGGCGAAGCCCGCTGCTGGCAAAAAGGCGCAAGAAGCAAACTCTGTTATCCCGCAGAGCTGCCAACATAAACGCCGTAATGCGCTGTGGCAATGAGTGCGAACTCTGTTACTCCACGAGCCCCAGAAGAGGAGCCGCAACACTATATGGCGATGTGTGCGCACTCATAGACACAAATGAGTGGCAAAGAAAAACACGCTAGGGCGCTGACTAGCGTTAAAAGCAAACCCTGTTACGTCACAGGGCCGCTGAGAAAAAGCACTGTGTCCTGTAAGGCTCCCAGATACACAATTAAGTGCTAAGCGCACATAAAGCGTGATCATGCGCTAATGTCCTCGCGGAGTCACCCGCAATCTATGGCGTCTGAACGCCAGGCCCTGAATACAGCAATCAAACTCCTCACCAGTTATGCCGGTAATCTAGGGCATCTAGGACACCGACCCTGACCACTACCATACCAAACTCCTCACCGATTAAGTCGGTATTCTAGGGGCTTATTTCAGCTGGGTCCCTATCCACACATACACATGACCCACACTGGCGCATAGCATACAATGATTGATATTAGCGCATGGCGGCCCAGCCATGCTACCCTTTTATAGCAACAGCTACAGGACCTTCCAGGAACAAGGACCAATGAGAAGCTGTTACAAACAACGTAGCTACATGACCTTCCTGGCGGACCAATAGGAGCCCCTGCAGCACCTGAACATGTGACCCCTGATCTCCAATGAGAGATCTCACTCTGGGCATGCTCAGATGGGAAAAAACGCAGGACTTTGTCTCAAAGACGACTGCTCCAGCACTGGCTATAATAGCAGACCCAGGGAAAAGGGAGCAGCAAGTCACTGCACAGTAGAGGAGTGGGCAAGACCCTGGACCGACGTCTCTGCTGAGCAGGATCCACTGCGGCCGGAGATGAATGGGAGACCGCAGCGGGACGGGTTCGAGACTCCCTTGTGGGAGCAGCAGGAAATCGAACCCTAACAGCCGCGTCCCTGTAAAAGAGAGTCAGCCTCAGCAAGCATACTTACCAATCTGCCAATCCTCAGGTGACTGCGTCCTCCAGCTCTTCTGCTCCGCGCGCCGCTCCGACTCCACCACGCCAGCCTTGCATGTGACGTGAGAGCGCGCGCACGCCCCCAGTCACATGACGCTGAAGTGCCGGACTGCTCGGGGCCCCATCCCACCTCCTCTCATAGCGGCACCGGAGGTGGCGGCAAGGCCCCATATCAGACTCACACCCAAGGTGTATTTTAGGCTTTCTGGCACCCCGGGGCAAGAATTCGGTTTGGCGCCCCCCCCCAAGCACACATGCGATTTGCACACTTAGTCATGTACCCACGAGCTGCTTCCCAATGCTCTCAATGTTCAGTGAAAAACTGAGAGAAGCAGGAAGAGAAGCTCGTTGTCACAGGACCATAAGTATAAAAATTGCATATGAGTGAGTGTCCATGAGATGACTGCTGGAACCCTGCAAAGCTGAATCCTGACATTGCAGCTTCTGAATTCTCACAACGAATGCCCTGCACACTTTTAGGATTCTCCATTACCGGTGGCAAGAGTACACTGTCATGTCACATAAGCATGTGATTTATATACTTCTGGCCACATTCCCACTAGAGTGCCCGGCCTCGCTCCGTTCATTTTCATTGAGTGAGGCCACACGTCTAGTCAGCATGTGACCGCATGTATGTAAATTACCGGCACGAGAGAATCCTAACAGCGTGCAGTGAGCACTGTGAGAATTCTAAAATTGACTAATTCTCATGTTTTTATTTATGTTAGGAGCATTAAAGGGGCTGTCCATGTTTGTGCTGAGTCTGCAGTCATTCTATGTGACACATAGAGTTGAGCGATACTTTCCGATATGCTAAAGTATCGGAATCGGAATGGTATCACCGATATCACTAAAATATCGGCGATACCCATACCGATACCGGAAGTCCCCATGTAAGTCTATGGGAACAAAATATCGCAACTAAAAAAACCCCATTTTTTCCTTGAAACACAAATATACACACATAGAATACAATATATATATATATACATGTCATTGTGACATATATATATACATATATGTATAGTTTATACACTTACAAGTAAAATTCCTTGATTCAATTGCCGGGTAAAGCCGGCTTCAGTGAAAAGACAGAAGCACCCGACATGAAATGACACTTGGTGTACATAGGGTTAAACATTTCTTTTTCATGTCCTTTGCTATCTAATTTGCACAAACAATAAATCAGAATATGTGTGCAAAATTTCACACCTCTAGGGGTTAATTAAAGGTGTAAATTTCGTTGTAAAAAAAACTGACTTTTTTGTACGAATTTACACCTTTAATTAACCCCTAGAGGTGTGAAATTTTGCACACATAGTCTGATTTAATTGTTTGTGCAAATTAGATAGCAAGGACATGAAAAGACATGGTTAACCCTATGTACCACCAAGGTCATTTCTGTCGGGTCACCGACATGAAATGACACTTGGTGTACATAGGGTTAAACATTTCTTTTCATGTCCCTTTGCTATCTAATTGCACAAACAATTAAATCAGACTATGTGTGCAAAATTTCACACCTCTAGGGGTTAATTAAAGGTGTAAAATTCGTTGTAAAAAAAACAGACTTTTTTTGCTACGAATTTACACCTTTAATTAACCCTAGAGGTTGGAAATTTTGCACACATAGTTGATTTAATTGTTTGTGCAAATTAGATAGCAAAGGACATGAAAAGACATGGTTAACCCTATGTACACCAAGTGTCTTTCATGGTCGGGTCACCCGACATGAAATGACACTTGGTGTACATAGGGTTAAAACATTTCTTTTCATGTCCTTTGCTATTAATTTGCACAAACAATTAAATCAGACTATGGTGCAAAATTTTCACACCTCTAGGGGTTAATTAAAGGTGTAAATTCGTTGTAAAAAAACCGGACTTTTTTGCTACGAATTTACACCTTTAATTAACCCCTAGAGGTGTAAATTTTTGCACACATAGTCTGATTTAATTGTTTGTGCAAATTAGATAGCAAAGGACATGAAAAGACATGGTTAACCCTATGTACACCAAGTGTCATTTCATGCGGGTTCTGCATTTTCACAAAAGCCGGCAATTGAATTAGCGGCTATTATACTATGTAGAAGTGTATGAACTACAAATATAAATATATATATATATGTGTCACAAATTCAATGACATGATATATATATATGAGGTGAAAATTGCTGAAAAAAAATGCGTGGGCTCCCGCCCTATTTTCGCAACCAGACAGACAAAGCCAGTGAGTGGGGGCAATAATAATAGCCCAGAGAGGGACCATTATTTTTGCCCCCCCCGGCTACTAACATCTGCCCCCAGACACCCCAGGAAAGACAAATCTAAATTAGATTCACCCTTTCTGGCACTTTGCCCGTCTATTCCCATTGCCCTGTAGCGGTGGCGAATGGGTTTATATGGGGTTTAAAGCCACCTTGCTATTGAAAGGTGACCTTAAGCCAGGTTAATAATTGAGAGCTGTCAATTAGACAACTATCAATTATTAATCCTATTGCATGAAATTAAAAATAAAACACACACACTTTAATTAAAAATCATTTTAATGAAATAAAGACACATGTTTTTGACCATCTTTTATTTTACTGCAAAAACATTTCCTGTAATAAAAATAAAATAAAAAAAGCAAATTTATTCTTACCTATCCCATGCACAGTCAGGTCCCACGGTGTAATCCTTCAGAAAGGGTTAATGTTTATGCAGGGACCGCAGCTAATGCTGCAGCCTCACAGTAAACCCCAAATTGAATGAGTTCCTCTCCTGCCTGACAGGAGAGTAAAGGCTGGGTGTCACATAACGATACACCAGCGATCCGACAACGATATGCACTTGTCAGGATCGCTGGTGTATCGCTACATGATCGCTGCTGAGCTGCCAAACAGGCAGCTCAGGCAGCGATCTGGGACAGCGACACTGCGGGTAACATCGCTTAAGGGCCCGTCTCACATAGCGATATCGCTACCGAGATCGCTGCTGAGTCACTAGTTTTGTGACGCAGCACGACTCACCAGCGAATCGCTGTGTGTGACATTCAGCGACGATCAGCCCCCCTGCCGGGTATCGCTGATCGTCGCTGAAATGTCAGGACCTTTTTTTGATCGCTGGTTTCCCTCTGACAGGCACGCATCGTGCGTGTGACAGGCGGGAAACCAGCGATCAAAGGTCCTGACATTTCAGCGACGATCAGCGATACCCGGCAGGGGGGCTGATCGTCGCTGAATGTCACACACAGCGATATCGCTGGTGAGCTCGCTGCTGCGCACAAAACTAGTGACTCAGCAGCGATCTCGGTAGCGATATCGCTATATGAGACGGGCCCTTAAGTGGAAAGCTTAATTGATTGCTTTCCACTTTCACTTCAGGTCAGCCAGGGACACAATCAGTGACGTCAGAGGGAACTGATTAACAAAAATAGGGGTTCCCTTCGAAAAAAAAAATGGCGTGGGGTCCCCCCTATTTTGTTACCACCAGTGAAGCAGACCGCTGAGGTGGATTTTCAGGCGTTAAGGAGCCAAGATGCATGGGCCTTGCCAGCCTGATAATACCGGCCACAGCATCGCTATCTTGGCTGATTAACAAAAATAGGGGATCCCCCGAAAAAAATTGGCTGGGGTTCCCCCCTTTTTTTGTTAACCAGCCAGATGAAGCAGACCGCTGGGCCTGG
>JARQOD010000006.1:306905799-307056835 GCA_033576555.1 Oophaga sylvatica
CACAGTATGCAGCCGCTATGGGGCCACTGAGTTTAGATTTCAGGCTTGAGTGAGATGGGCTCAGTATCATGTAGCATCGGGCCCCTCTTACTCACTCCCGTAATCATGCAAATACCCAGAGTTGGGGAGAGAGCGGTGTGCAGAGTGCAGGACTTCAAAAAGGGGGAGTGTAATGCAGGGAGAGATGCTGGCAAATGAACGCTTTCTTCAGCAGACTGATGAGAGCGCTCACTGGCTGCCATCTCTGTTTTCTTGCATGGCGTGTTGTTGTGAATGGGTTTGAGATGAGTTCTGAGCAGAGGCTCCCTCTGGTGGTTACAAGCGGTGCTAGTGAAGATTGTGAGGACTGGGAATCAGGTGTTACTGACTGGTCTTATATAAGGGAGTCATTTTCCCATCAGGATTGCCGGTGATCAATTGTTCTGGTCTGAATCCTTCATTCCAGTTTCCCTTGTAGCCTGCTGTGTCGTGTCTGCATCTCCTGCTTACAGATAAGACTTTTGCTTCTTTTGTGTTTGTGCTATATTTTTGCATTTTGCCCTGCACTTCTTTGGGGGCCTTCAGGGTCCCCTCCGGGGGCTTGCCCTCTCAGTTTAGTTCAGCCACTGAGTTTTGTTCTTTTGCTTTTTCCAGTTTTTTCAGTGGCTGCTGTTTTTATTTTGTTACACCAGAGAACTAATTTAGGTGGTAGAGGTCGTGTGATCTCAGGTGATTTTGAAATTAGTAGAGTTGGTGCTTTTCAGGGTTTTCTGGGATTGCAGTAAGTACCCTTCCTATCCTTTTCTATTTAGATAGTTTGGGCCCCAGCGTTTGCTCATACTATTTTCTTTCTGTGTCAGTATTTCCTCTTGTCTATCCGCCATTACATGTTTGGGGGCTTTCTATTATCTTTGGGGTTCTGCTCCGGGGTAGATAGCTTTCCTATTTCTATCTTTAGGTGTAGTTAGTTTCTCAGGCTGTGACGAGGCGTCTAGGACCAACGTAGGAACGCTCCACGGCTGCCTCTAGTTGTGGTGGTTAGTCAGGGTACTGCAATCTCATAGATTCCAACTGCTCTGGTGTATTGCCTTTTTTACCTGCACTCCTCAGCTACCGAAACATAACAGTATCACCGGCCTAAAAATTGAAATTGTATGGTACTCACAGAAGGAAAAAAAATATTGTGAAAGAAAAAAAGTTGTCAGAGTTGTCAGAGATATTTTTCTGTTTGTTGCATTTTTTTTTTTCCTCTGTATCTCTGGGTGCTGGGGAGGATCTTTTCTCCCAATGGAGTTTGCACAGTTGTCTGGCCGTGTGGATCAGCTTGCCACTGAGGTTCAGAGTATTGCTGCATATCTTGCTAGGTTGCCTGTTGTGGAACCTAGGATCCCCATGCCAGATTTGTTTTTAGGGGATCGAGCTAAGTTTCTGAATTTCAAAAATAATTGTAAATTGTTTTTTGCCTTAAAATCTAAGTCCTCAGGAAACGCAGCGCAGCAGGTTCAAATTATCATCTCTCTCCTGCGCGGCGATCCTCAGGATTGGGCTTTTTCCCTGATACCTGGGGATCCTGTTTTGAGTGATGTTGATGCGTTTTTTCAGGCTTTGGGGTTATTGTACGATGAGCCTAATGTCACTGATCAAGCTGAAAAAACCTTGTTGGCATTAAATCAGGGGCTTGATGACGCTGAGTTATACTGTCAGAGATTCCGTAGGTGGGCAGTCCTGACCAAATGGAATGACGACGCTTTGGCGGCCCTTTTCCGGAAGGGTCTGTCAGATAATGTAAAGGATGTTATGGTGGGATTCCCTGTCCCCTCTGGTCTCAATGATTCTATGTCATTAGCGATTCAAATTGACAGACGTTTGCGTGAGCGGAGAAGTATGCGTGGAATGGTGTTGCCTTGTGAACCAGCTTCTGAACCCATGCAGTGTGATAGAGTGGTGTCTGGGGCACAGCGTCATGAGTTTCGAATGCGCAATGGGTTATGTTTCTACTGTGGTGATGCCTCTCATGCTATTTCAGTCTGCCCTAAGCGGGGAAGACGTTTTGCACGCTCAGTTGTCTTGGGTAGTGTTCAGACTAAGTTTTTATTAACTGTCACTCTGATATGCTCTCTGTCCTCATTTTCTGCTCAGGCTTTCGTTGATTCTGGAGCAGCTATTAACCTGATGGATTATGATTTTGCTAAACGTTGTGGGTTTCCCTTGATACCCCTACAGAAGTCTATTCCCCTACTAGGGATCGATTCTACCCCTTTGGCTGAGAATAAACCCCAGTTTTCTACTCAGGTGATAATGAGGATTGAACCTGATCACCAGGAGTGCTGCAAATTTTTGGTTCTATATAATCTGCATGACATTATCGTGCTGGGTTTCCCTTGGTTACAGTCTCATAATCCTGTTTTGGATTGGAAATCTGTGTCTGTAACCAGTTGGGGCTGCCAATGTGTTAATACCAACACTCCTGTTTTTTCTGCCTCCCCCCAGGCTCAGGATGTTCCTGACTTTTTGTTTGATTTTTCTGATGTGTTTAGCGAAAGTAAATCTGCATCCTTGCCTCCCCATAGGAGCTATGACTGCGCTATTGAATTAGTGCCGGGTAGTAAATTCCCTAAAGGTCGCCTTTTTAACTTGTCTGTACCTGAACATGACGCTATGCGGTCTTATATCAAGGAATCATTGGAGAAGGGTCATTTCAGACCATCCTCTTCACCCTTAGGTGCCGGTTTTTTCTTTGTGGCCAAAAAAGATGGTTCATTAAGGCCGTGTATTGATTATCGTCTCTTGAACAATATTACTGTGAAATATCAATACCCGTTACCCTTGATTTCTGACCTGTTTTCCAGGGTGAAAAACGCTACTTGGTTTACCAAGCTTGACCTCAGGGGGGCGTATAACCTTATTCGCATTAAGCACGGGGATGAATGGAAGACGGCATTCAATACCCCTGAAGGGCATTTTGAGTACCTAGTGATGCCCTTTGGGCTCACTAATGCTCCTTCCGTCTTCCAGTCCTTCATGAATGACATTTTCAGGGATTTTGTGGACAAATTTCTGATTGTTTATTTGGATGATATCTTGATTTTTTCTAATGACTGGGACTCTCATGTGAAACATGTTCGAACTGTATTCCAGATTTTGAGAGAGAATGCTCTGTATGTGAAGGGATCAAAGTGTCTTTTTGGCGTACAGAGGATCTCATTTCTGGGATTCATTTTGTCCCCGTTATTGAAATGGACCCGGTCAAGGTTCAGGCCATCTGTGATTGGGTCCAACCTACTTCATTAAAGGCTCTTCAGAGATTTTTGGGTTTTGCCAATTTTTATTGTAAATTTATTGGTAATTTCTCGGTTATTGTTAAACCATTAACTGATTTGACCAGAAAGGGTTCTGATGTGGTGAATTGGCCTCCTGAGGCAGTCTCTGCATTTCAGGAACTTAAGCAGAGATTCACTTCTGCTCCTGTTCTACGGCAGCCTGATGTTTCTCTGCCATTTCAGGTGGAGGTTGATGCCTCTGAAATTGGGGCAGGTGCCGTTTTGTCCCAAAAAGATCCAGAGACCTCTAAAAGTAACCCTTGTGCCTTTTTCTCTCGAAAATTTTCTCCTACTGAACGTAATTATGACGTAGGTAATCGGGAGTTATTGGCCATGAAGTGGGCTTTTGAAGAGTGGAGACATTGGCTGGAGGGAGCCAAACATCAGGTGGTGGTCCTTACGGACCATAAGAATCTGGTCTATCTGGAATCTGCCAAGCGACTCAATCCTAGACAGGCCAGGTGGGCCTTGTTTTTCACACGTTTTAATTTTGTGGTTTCCTTTCTTCCTGGCACTAAGAATGTTAAGGCGGATGCCCTCTCGAGGAGTTTCCTTGTGGACTCTCCTGAGTTATCTGATCCTTCTGTTATTTTGAAAGAGGGTGTAGTTCTTTCCGCCATCTCGCCCAATTTGAGACTTGCTCTGGAGGGGTGTCAGGAGGATAGGCCCGAGTGCTGCCCTGTTGGAAAATTGTTTGTCCCGGACCAATGGAAAAAGAGTGTGATGTCTGAGATTCATTGTTCCGCATTGGCTGGGCATCCCGGAATTTTTGGTACCAGAGACTTGGTTAGTCGGTCCTTTTGGTGGCCTACCTTGTCTCGTGATGTCAGGGAATTTGTGCAGTCCTGCGGGACTTGCTCTCGCTCCAAGCCTTGCTCTCGCTCTAGTGGTTTGTTGATGCCATTGCCTGTGCCCAAGAGACCATGGACCCATATCTCTATGGATTTCATTTCCGATCTTCCTGTTTCTCAGAGAATGACCACCATCTGGGTAATTTCTGATAGGTTTTCCAAAATGATACATCTTGTGCCATTACCTAAGTTGCCTTCCTCCTCTGAATTGGTGCCGTTGTTCCTTCAGCACGTGGTTCGTTTACACGGCATTCCTGAGAACATTGTGTCTGACAGAGGAGTCCAGTTTGTTTCCAGATTTTGGAGGACTTTTTGTTCTAAACTGGGTGTTCAATTGTCTTTCTCCTCGGCATTTCATCCTCAGACCAATGGTCAAACTGAGAGAACAAACCAGACATTGGAGACTTATCTAAGATGCTTTGTGTCTGCTGATCAGGATGACTGGGTCTCTTTTTTGCCTTTGGCTGAGTTTGCTCTTAATAATAGGGCTAGCTCTGCCACTTTGATGTCTCCGTTTTTCTGTAATTCTGGGTTTCACCCTCGATTTTCTTCAGGACAGACGGAGGCTTCTGTCTGTCCAGGTGTTGACTCTGTTGTGGAGCGTATGCAACAGATTTGGGACCAGGTAGTGGAGAGGTTGTCCCTCTCTCAGGAGAAGGCCCAGCGGTTTGCTAACCGGCATAGGACTGATGGTCCTCAGTTTAAAGTGGGGGACTTGGTCTGGTTGTCCTCAAAGAATATTCCTATGAGAGTAGCATCTCCTAAATTTAAGCCTAGGTTCATTGGACCTTATAAGATCATGGAGATTATTAATCCTGTTTCTTTTCGTTTGCTTCTTCCAGGGACATTTAAGATCCATAACGTGTTCCACAAGTCCTTGTTGAAGAGGTTTGTTGAGCCAGTGGTTCCTGCTGCTGTGCCTCCTGACCCTGTTTTGGTTGAGGGCAATCTGGAGTATGTGGTTGAGAAAATATTGGATTCTCGTTTTTCTAGATGGAAACTCCAGTATTTGGTTAAATGGAGAGGTTATGGTCAGGAAGACAATTCTTGGGTGTTTGCTTCGGACATCCATGCTAGGAGACTTATCCGTGCGTATCATAGAGCTCATCCTGACCGACCTGGTTGCTCAAATGAGGGTTCGGTGACCCCTCCTCAAGGGGGGGTACTGTTGTGAATGGGTTTGAGATGAGTTCTGAGCAGAGGCTCCCTCTGGTGGTTACAAGCGGTGCTAGTGAAGATTGTGAGGACTGGGAATCAGGTGTTACTGACTGGTCTTATATAAGGGAGTCATTTTCCCATCAGGGTTGCCGGTGATCAATTGTTCTGGTCTGAATCCTTCATTCCAGTTTCCCTTGTAGCCTGCTGTGTCGTGTCTGCATCTCCTGCTTACAGATAAGACTTTTGCTTCTTTTGTGTTTGTGCTATATTTTTGCATTTTGTCCTGCACTTCTTTGGGGGCCTTCAGGGTCCCCTCCGGGGGCTTGCCCTCTCAGTTTAGTTCAGCCACTGAGTTTTGTTTTTTTGCTTTTTCCAGTTTTTTCAGTGGCTGCTGTTTTTATTTTGTTACACCAGAGAACTAATTTAGGTGGTAGAGGTCGTGTGATCTCAGGTGATTTTGAAATTAGTAGAGTTGGTGCTTTTCAGGGTTTTCTGGGATTGCAGTAAGTACCCTTCCTATCCTTTTCTATTTAGATAGTTTGGGCCCCAGCGTTTGCTCATACTATTTTCTTTCTGTGTCAGTATTTCCTCTTGTCTAACCGCCATTACATGTTTTGGGGCTTTCTATTATCTTTGGGGTTCTGCTCCGGGGCAGATAGCTTTCCTATTTCTATCTTTAGGTGTAGTTAGTTTCTCAGGCTGTGACGAGGCGTCTAGGACCAACGTAGGAACGCTCCACGGCTGCCTCTAGTTGTGGTGGTTAGTCAGGGTACTGCAATCTCATAGATTCCAACTGCTCTGGTGTATTGCCTTTTTTCCTGCACTCCTCAGCTACCGAAACATAACAGCGTGTTTGGTGAGTGCTCACCTGTAGTCAGGGGCCCCAGGCCACACAGCACACTGGGAACAACAGTGGAGGAAGAGCAGAACTGACAGTGTATCTTCTGCTCCCTCCACTGTTGTATTACCAGCAGGCTGTAGCATCTTCTCACAGAGAAGTGGTTGGGGAGGAGGCTCACTGCATGGGAAAGCACCGCAGCACCAGGGGGCTGTTATCAGTCCTCTCTGCTGTGTCCCCATCCCCCACAGTGGGTTCTGTAGCCCTCTTCAGCTGATCTCTGCACTATGTGGCCAACCTCCTCCACCGCTCATCTGAACACCTGTATGTACAATATATGTATATATTGTATTTATATGTGTGTATGTATGTATTTATGTGTACATCTGTGTATGTATGTGTGTATCTATGTGTGTGTATGTATGTACTGTATATGTATATCTATGTGTGCGTATGTGCGTGTGTGTGTCTATGTGTGTATCTATGTACAGTATATGTATATGTGCAGGGCCGGCGTCAGCACCCGGCACACCCGGGCAAGTGCCGGGGCCCTGGTGAGACGGGGGCCCACTCACGCTCACGGCAGCAGACGTTCAGGATTGGTGGAGACCAGCAGAGCTCCCCCCCTGTCTCTTCTCACTGGTGCCGCAGCCAGGGAAGAAGTGAGGAGGCGGAGACTGGAAGAGGTGGGCGGCAGAGGACAGAAGCTGTGTGTGCAGGCTGCAGGCAGCTTTCAGAGAGAGATGGTCCCTGCACTGCACAGCTTCCCGGCGCTCACTGAGGCTCCTCCGACTAGTGATGGCTCCTGAGTCCCGCGGCAGTGTCAGTGGCTAGACAGTGAGTGAGTACAGACTCCTTGAAGGAGCTGATGCAAAGCCGGCTCCCTGCTGTGAATGCAATGAGCCGGCTCTGCAGTGAGAACAGCACACTTCAATAAGATGAATCTGATAACAGCTGCCAGCACCAGAAAAAAAAAAAAAAATTTGGCATGTGTGAGTCTGCAGGAAGTGATATCTGGCATTGTACTATACCTATATCTCTCTGCTGTATCTGTGCATCATGAATAGTGGTATGTGTTAGGCTATGTGCACACGTATCAGAATTGTCGCAAAAATTTCCGCGGCAATCCCGCACCTCCCTGCCGCGGGAAATACGCATTTTATAGGTATGCGTATTCCCACCAGAAACTAGCGTTTTGCAAGCGATCTGTAGCATCGCTTGGAAAACTGATTGACAGGTTGGTCACACGAGTCAAACAAGTGTTTGACAAGTGTGAGCAACTTTTTACTATTGATGCCGCCTATGCCGCATCAATAGTAAAAAGATCTAATGTTAAAAATAATAAAAAAAAATAAAAAATCGTGCTATTCTCACCTTCCGGCGGCCCCCGCAGCCTTCTTGGTCCTCGCGATGCTCCCGGCAACTCCCATTCCCAGTGATGCCTGGCGACAATGACCCCAGATGACGTAGCATCACGCGATACCGCTACGTCATCTGGGGTCATTGTCGCTATGCATCACTTGGGAACGGGAGTTGCCAGGAGTGTCGCTGATGACCAGGAAGGCTGCGGGGGCCGCCGGAAGGTGAGAATATCACGATTTTTTATTTTAAATATTGTTTTACAGGGATATGGTACCCAGGACAGAGTCTCCTCTCCTCCAGACCCTGGGTACCTACCGTACATGAACCGCTCACTTTGCGCATGGTAGGCAGAGCCACATGTGGAAAGTAAGCGGTTCAATGCATTCCTATGGCGGCGGAATTGCCGCGATTCTGGAAAAAGAATGAACATGCTGCGTTTTTTTCCGCGATGCATTTTTTTTTGCGGAAAAAAACGCAGCATATGCACAAAAATTGCGGAATGCATTGTAACAATAGGATGCTTAATACATGTGAATTTTCAGCATTTTTGCGGTGGAAAACCGCCACAAAAATGCTAAAAAAAACACAAAAAATCCTGAACGTGTGCACATAGCCTTAAAGTGGGGTGGGGGGCCCACTGAGACTCTTTCGCCCGGGGCCCTCAAAATCCTGGAGCCGGCCCTGTATATGTGGGTATCTATGTGTACATATGTATCTGTACATCTGTGTATGTACTGTATACACGGTAAATGTGTATGTATATTTGTGTACGTTATGTGTATAGTATATGTGTATACAGTATAAGTTTGTATGTATGTACGGTATATGTGTGTGTATATATGTACGGTATATGTATGCACTGTGTATGTGTGTGTGTATGTACAGTATATGTATGTACGGTGTATGTGTGTGTATGTACGGTATATGTTTCTACAGTGTATTTGTGTATGTATGTACGGTATATGTATGTACGGTGTAAGTATGTATGTACAGTATATGTGTGTGTATGTACAGTGTATGTAGAGCAGATATCAGATGATACAGCTACCAGGCATATAATGTAATACATACATGGTCAGGCTCTGCCAATTCCAGCAGTTATCACGTAACCACGAGGAGGCGCTTTGTACACTTGTGTCCTGTGTGAACTAGAGCGTCAGCCATGTCTGCAACCTCTCCACTACCTGGTCCCAAATCTGCTGCATACGCTCCACAACAGAGTCAACACACGGACAGACAGAGGCCTCCGTCTGTCCCGAAGAAAATCGAGGATGAAACCCAAAATTGCAGAAAAATGGAGACATCAAAGTGGCAGAGCTTGCCCTATTATTAAGAGCAAACTCAGCCAAAGGCAAAAAAGAGACCCAGTCATCTTGATCAGCAGACACAAAGCATCTCAGATAAGTCTCCAATGTCTGGTTTGTTCTCTCAGTTTGTCCATTGGTCTGAGGATTAAAAGCAGAGGAGAAAGACAATTGAACACCAAGTTTAGAACAAAAAGTCCTCCAAAATCTGGAAACAAACTGGACTCCTCTGTCAGACACAATGTTCTCAGGAATGCCGTGTAACCGAACCACGTGCTGAAGGAACAAAGGCACCAATTCGGAGGAGGAAGGCAACTTAGGTAATGGCACAAGATGTATCATCTTGGAAAACCTATCACAAATCACCCAGATAACGGTCATTCTCTGAGAAACAGGGAGGTCGGAAATAAAATCCATAGAGATATGGGTCCATGGTCTCTTGGGCACAGGCAATGGCATCAACAAAACACTAGAGCGAGAGCAAGGCTTGGAGAGAGAGCAAGTCCCACAGGACTGCACAAACTCCCTGACGTCACGAGACAAAGTAGGCCACCAAAAGGACCGACTCACCAAGTTTCTGGTACCAAAAATTCCGGGATGACCGGCCAACGCGGAACAATGAATCTCAGACATCACACTCTTCTTCCACTGGTCTGGGACAAACAATTTCCCAACAGGGCAGCGTTCGGGTTTATCCTCCTGACACCCCGCCAGAGCCAGTTTCAAATTGGGCGAGATAACGGAAAGAACTACACTCTCTTTCAAAATAACAGCAGGATCAGATAACTCAGGAGAGTCCGCAAGGAAACTCCTCGAGAGGGCATCTGCCTTAACATTCTTAGTGCCAGGAAGAAAGGAAACCACAAAATTAAAACGTGTGAAAAACAAGGCCCACCTGGCCTGACTAGGATTAAGTCGCTTGGCTGATTCCAGATAAACCAGATTCTTATGGTCCGTGAGGACCACCACCTGATGTTTGGCTCCCTCCAGCCAATGTCTCCACTCTTCAAAAGTCCACTTCATGGCCAATAACTCCCGATTACCCACATCATAATTACGTTCAGTTGGAGAAAACTTTTGAGAGAAAAAAGCACAAGGGTTACTTCTAGAGGTCTCAGGATCTCTTTGGGACAAAACGGCACCTGCCCCAATTTCAGAGGCATCAACCTCCACCTGAAATTGCAGAGAAACATCAGGCTGCCGTAGAACAGGAGCAGTAGTGAATCTCTGTTTAAGTTCCTGAAACGCAGAGACTGCCTCAGGAGGCCAATTCACCACATCAGAACCCTTTTTGGTCAAATCAGTCAATGGTTTAACAATAACAGAGAAATTACCAATAAATTTACGATAAAAATTGGCAAAAACCCAAGAATCTCTGAAGAGCCTTTAATGAAGTAGGTTGGACCCAATCACAGATGGCCTGAACCTTGACCGGGTCCATTTCAATAACAGATGGAGACAAAATGAATCCCAGAAATGAGATCCTCTGTACGCCAAAAAGACACTTTGATCCCTTCACATACAGAGCATTCTCTCTCAAAATCTGGAACACAGTCCGAACATGTTTCACATGAGAGTCCCAGTCATTGGAAAAAATCAAGATATCATCCAAATAAACAATCAGAAATTTATCCACAAAATCCCTGAAAATGTCATTCATGAAGGACTGGAAGACGGAAGGAGCATTAGTGAGCCCAAAGGGCATCACTAGGTGCTCAAAATGCCCCTCTGGGGTATTAAACGCCGTCTTCCATTCATCCCCGTGCTTAATGCGAATAAGGTTATACGCCCCCCTGAGGTCAAGCTTGGTAAACCAAGTAGCACTTTTCACCCTGGAAAACAGGTCAGAAATCAAGGGTAACAGATATTGATATTTCACAGTGATATTGTTCAAGAGACGATAATCAATACACGGCCTTAATGAACCATCCTTTTTGGCCACAAAGAAAAAACCGGCACCCAAGGGTAAAGAGGATGGTCTGATATGACCCTTCTCCAATGACTCCTTGATATAATACCGCATAGCGTCATGTTCAGGTACAGACAAGTTAAAAAGGCGACCTTTAAAGAATTTACTACCAGGCACTAATTCAATAGCGCAGTCATAGCTCCTATGAGGGGGCAAAGATGCAGATTTACTTTCGCTAAACACATCAGAAAAATCAGTCAAAAAGTCAGGCACATCTTGAGCCTGGGGAGAGGCAGAAAAAACAGGAGTGTCGACATTAACACATTGGCAGCCCCAACTGGTTACAGACACAGATTTCCAATCCAAAACAGGATTATGAGACTGTAACCAAGGGAAACCTAGTACAATAATGTCATGCAGATTATACAGTGCCAAAAATTTGCAACTCTCCTGATGATCAGGTTCAACCCTCATTATCACCTGAGTAGAGAACTGGGGTTTATTCTCCGCCAAAGGGGTAGAATCAATGCCCAGTAGGGGAATAGAATTCCGTAGGGGTATCAAGGGAAACCCACAACATTTAGCAAAATCAAAATCCATCAGGTTAATAGCTGCTCCCGAATCAACAAAAGCCTGAGCAGAAAATGTGGACAGGGAGCAAATCAGGGTAACAGTCAACAGAAATTTAGTTTGAACACTACCCAAGACAACTGAGCGTGCAAAACGTCTTCCCTGCTTAGGGCAGACTGAAATAGCATGAGAGGCATCACCACAGTAGAAACATAACCCATTGCGTTTTCAAAACTCATGATGCTGAGCCCCAGAAGCCACTCCATCACACTGCATGGGCTCAGAAGCTGGTTCACAAGGCAACACTATTCCACGCATACCTCTACGCTCACGCAAACGTCTGTCAATTTGAATCGCTTATGACATAGAATCATTGAGACCAGAGGGAGCAGGGAAACCCACCATAACATATTTTACATTCTCTGACAGACCCTTCCGAAAAAGGGCTGCCAAAGCATCATCATTCCATTTGGTCAGAACTGCCCACTTTCGGAATTTCTGACAGTACAACTCAGCGTCCTCAAGCCCCTGATTTAATGCCAACTAGGTTTTTTCAGCTTGATCAGTGACATTAGGTTCATCGTACAATAACCCCAGAGCCAGAAAAAATGCATCAACATTACTCAAAACAGGTCCCCAGGTGTCAGGGAAAAAGCCCAATCCTGAGGATCGCCGCGCAGGAGAGAGATGACAATTTGAACCTGCTGTGCTGCGTTCCCTGAGGACTTAGGTTTTAAGGCAAAAAACAACTTACAGTTATTTTTGAAATTCAGAAATTTAGCTTGATCCCCCCAAAACAAATCTGGCATGGGGATCCTAGGTTCCACAACCGGCAACCCTGCAAGATAGGTAGCAATACTCCAAACTTCAGTGGCAAGCTGATCCACATGGCCAGACAACTGTGCAAACTCCATTGAGAGAAAAAAAAAATCCTCCTCTGCACCCAGAGAAAAAGAGGGAAAAAAAATGAAGAAAAAAAAAAAAAAAATCTCTGACAACTCTGACAACTTTTTTCTTTCCACACTATTTTTCCCTTCTGTGAGTACCATATAATTTTCAGTTTGGGTCGGTGATACTGTTATGTTTTGGTAGCTGAGGAGAGCAGGCAAAAACGGCAATACACCAGAGAGGTTGGAATCTACTGGATTGCAGTACCCTGACTAACCACCACAACTAAAGGCAGCCGTGGAGCGTTCCTATGTTGGTCCTAGACGCCTCGTCACAGCCCGAGAGGCTAACTACACCCAAGGATAGAAAGAGGAAAGCTATCTGCCCCGGAGCAGATCCCCAAAGAACACAGGAAGCCCCCAAACATGTAATGGCGGTTAGACAAGAAGAAATACAGACACAGACAGAAAATAGTATGAGCAAACGCTGGGGCCCAATCTGCCTAGACAGAAAAGGATACAAAGGATACTTACTGCAATTCCAAAAAACCCTAAAAAAAAGCCAACTCTACTAATTGCAAAAACACCTGAGATCACACGACCTCTACCACCTAAATCAGTTCTCTGGTGTAACAAAATTAAGCCGCAGCCACAGGAAAAAACTGGAAAAGGCAAATGAACAAACAACAGTGGCTCCAGAGGAACCGAGAGGAGACCAAGCCCCCCGGGGAGGGGAACCTGGCCAACCTCACAGAAATGCAGAGAAAAATGCAAATGGCAAGCACAAAAACAAAAAATATGAAAATATCTTATCTGAGAGCAGGAGAAGAGGCAAGACTCAGTAAGCTTCCAAGTGAACCAGGAAACAACGTTGAGACAAGAACAATTGATCACCGGCAACCATGATGGGGGGAAACCTCCCTTATATCCAGCCAGTCTGTAATTCCTGATTGCCAATCCTCATTGAATGGTTCAGTACTGTTTGTAACCACCAGAGGGAGCTTCTGCTCTGAATTCATTTCTAAAACATTCATAACAGGCCCCATTTAAAATGCTCCAGTGTATGATGGGCCCCATGGATGATGCTCCAGTCTATGATGGGCCTATATAATGCTCCATATACAATGGGCCCTATATGATGCTCCAGTATATGAAGGGCCCCATGGATGATGCTTCAGTGTATGATGGGCCCCATTTGTAATGCTACAGTGTATGATCGGCCCCATATATAATGCTTCAGTTTATAATGGGCCCTATCTATGATGCTCAAGTGTATGATGGGCCCCATATATAATTCTCCAGTGTTTGATGCTCCCCATATATTGCTCCAAACATTTAAAAAAATTAAATACCTCTCCTCGATGGTCACTGCTCTACTCTGGACTCCTCAGAATCGCCATCTTCCAGCTCTCTGCACTGTGACTGTTCACGCAGAGGGCGCACAGACGTGATGTCATCGCGCTCTCTGACCTGAATGTCATTGTCAGGAAACGTGGAAGACGTCACAGTGGTGGAGCAGGGAGAGGTAAGTATTGCAAGTGCTGGGGCCCTGAGCAAGCAGGGGGGGTCCATTCATGGGCACCGGCACTGGCACAGGGCCCCTCATTTTACGCCGGTGTCTCTGATGGCGAGTGGGCCCCCACCTGCTCAGGGTCCCGGCACTTGCCCCGGTGCGCCAGGTGCTGACGCCGGCCCTGGAGGGGGGTACAGCCCAGTTAGGGAGGTGGAAAAACTGGCATATGTTGAGGTGTAGGCTGGACGTTCAGCAGCTGCAAATGGAGGAATTGGAGAAGTCGGAGGAAGAGGAGGACAAAGCGAGCCATTTTGCTGGCAACCTATGTGTCATCAGGGGAAGGTGGTACAAAATCCTTTGAAACCCAGGCATGGTTCATTTTAATGAAGGTGAGATCACCAACATTTTGGGCCGACAGCTGGGTCCTTCTTTCTCTCAGGATTGATCCAGCAGCACTGAAGATTCTTTCTGATAGCACACTACCAGCAGGGCAAGCGAGCTCCTTAAGGCATATTTTGCCAATTCAGGCCAGGTGTCCATTTTACAGGCCCAGTAGTCAAAGGGGAATGAACTGTGAGGGAGAATATCGATAGGGGAGGAGAGGTAATTTTGAACCATAGTTGACAACTGCTGTCTCCTGTCTGTTGCAATTGATTCAGTATTAACAGTCGTGTGAGCGGTACTCGAGAAATCAGTCCACAACATGGTCATGAAACCCCTGTCTCCAACGTCACTTTGGCTGTGTGCACCACAAACACCTCTTCCATTTGGCCCACTACGGCTCGTTTTAGAACGTGCACCGCTGCTGTGTGCTGGGAATGCCTCTAACAAACGGTTTACCAGAGTTGCTTGTTTGTTTGCAAATATTAGCTCTAGGTTCTCCTGTGGCATGATGTTCTGTAATTAGCCTTTATAGCGTGGATCGAGGATGCTGGCCAACCAGTAGTCGTCATCCTTCATAATTTTGGCAATGCGGGAGTCCCTTTTTAGGATCCACAAGACATAATCACACATGTGGGCCAATGTTCCAGGTGTCAATGATGCACTGCCAGTGGTGGGTGGAGGAGCACTTTCTGCCAAATCCACATCCCTCCAGTCACGTACAATCCCTGTACCTGACCTTGGCAAGCCAACATTTTCTCTTGCCCCCTGAGATGCATCCTCCTCCCCAAAATAATCATCCCCCTCATCCTCCTCCTCTTCTTCCTCCACCTCGTCCAGGACAGTTCTCTGAGCAGACAATGCCTGACTGTCATCAAGGCTTCCCTCCTCCTCCTCCTCTTCCTCCTCCGCTGCAGACGCCTGATCCTTAATGTGCGTCATAGTTTGCATGAGCAGACGCATAAGTGGGATGCTCATGCTTATGATGGTATCGTCTACCCTTACCAGCCGTGTTCATTCCTCAAAACACTGAAGGACTTTACAGAGGTTTTTCAGCTTTGACCACTGCACACCCGACAACTCCATGTCTGCCCTCAAACTGCCTGCCCGTGTATCCTCCCACAAATGTATTACAGCCTGCCTCTCTTCACACAGCCTCTCAACCATGTGCATGGTGGAGTTCCACCTTTTTGCAATGTCTATGATTAGGCAGTGCTCGTGGAGGTGGAGCGATCGCTGCAGCCTCTGCATACGACTGGAGTCTACGGGCGAGTGATGGATGTTCGAGCACAGTTTTCGCACCTTATGGAGCAGGGCTGGTAACTCCAGATAATTATTTATGAAACACTGCATCACCAGGTTCAAGGTGTGAGCCAGGCAAGGTATGTGTCTGAGTTTTGCCAGGGCTATGGCCGCCACAAAATTACTGCCGTTATCACTGACTACCTTGCCTGGCTCAAGATGTAGACTGCCCAGCCAGTTTCTCGCTGCAAGTAGTCGGCCAGTACCTCCGTGGTGTGTCTGTTGTCGCCCCAAAGACATTATCTTTAAAACAGCCTGCTGATGCTTACCAATATCTGTTCGATAGTGGGACACCTCATGTGCAACACTGGCAGCTGCGGATGGAATGCTCGTGCGACTGCGCTCTGTCGACGAGCTTTTGCTTTTGGACGTGGAGGGTCGAACGCCTACAGCCAACTGTTGCTTATACCGTGGGCTAGGCAGCACTGTCACACCGCCGCTGTCCCCTGTGGAGACAAATGTAGCAGGATGGAGACAGATGTGGCAGGATGGAAACAGATTATGCAGGATGTAGACAGATTGTGCAGGATGGAGACAGATGGTGCAGGATGGAGACAGATGGGATAGGATCATGGGGTAGGATGGAGACAAATGGTGCAGAATCATGGGGCAGGATGGATACAATGAAGACACATGGGGCAGGATCATGGGACAGATGGGGCAGGATCTCCTGTTTATAACAGCACTTATGGTGATATTAGTATTGTGGTTTTTTTTTTATTAATGATCAGTATTGTAGTATTCAGTTACTATGTGGTGGTAATATGTGGTCCGGCCATGGTGTGGCTGTATTTGTTCCTTGTATGTGCTATTATTTGATCACTATTTGGCGTTAATATGTGGTCTGGTCATGGTGTAGTGGTATTTGTCCATTGTATGTGATATTATTCGTCATTTTAAAAATTAAAAAATAAATACAATTATGCCTAAATTATATTCGATATTTAAAGAAATGTTTAATAAGTTACAGTAGAGTAGAGCCCAGCCAAAAGAGTATACCTTGTCGTGGTGGCGGATTAAAAAATCTTTTGGTCAAAACTGTTAATGTGTGATTGGTGAGGATGTGGTGCAGAAGTGGAGTTTTTCCAAGAGAGGGCAGTGGGACTGTGGAAGGTTTGAGGGGTGAAGCGTGGGCGGAGTCTCAATGGGGCCCCTAAAATTTTGCCAGTATGGGGCCCAGAAATACTGCATAATGAGTGGGCTTACAGCAATCTAGGGGGGCTCATGGTACCAGAAAGACCTACTGAAGGGACAGGAACCGAGGAACAAATGGAGCATGACGAGATGATGGACATGCAACAGTCAGGACATGAAGAAGATAATGATCCCTTCTCTGTTGTCCGTGGTTGGCAGGAGGGGATGGTTGAAGCAACTTTGAGTGTTATGCCATCACCAACACAGCATAGACTTGGACCTCATGGAGGCGCCCGACGCATGAGTGCTTTCTTGCTGCACTATCTTCAACATGATGCCCTTATTCTTAGGGTTCAAAATAGTGCTGACTACTTCATTGCCACTATGCTAGATTCAAGGTAGAATAGTAAACTTAGCCAGATGCTTCGCCTCTGGAAAGGGACGACCACATGCTGGAGTATAGAATCATGCTGGTAAGAGTGGTTTTCCTCAAGACAGCAGTGAGTCACACAGTTTGCATCACAGTTCTACCCCAGTCCAGAGCCTCTCACCTAGCCAAATCACTTCTCATACCTTTCAGTGACAAGGGCCAATAGCCCGAAACACCATGTCTGCAAATTGAGATTCTGATTTGGCTTTTATCCTAAGTCATATTGCAAGAATAGTTAAAGGGTTGATTGTGACTTGTAAAAACGCTACTTACAACAGGTGGCACTCTAGAGTTCAAGTTTTCTTTCCCTCTGAAGGGGCAATTTGCACATCGCAGTTCTAGACGTCCAACCTTGTGAACGTCCATGCGTCATTGCTAGAGTTGAGCGAAACAGGTCAGTCAGATTCATAAGTCACCAACTCTCGCCAAAGTCAGGTTTCGTTAACCGAAACCCAACCATAGCGAGCTTTCGGCCAGCAATTGTGCTGTACAGTTAGTGTGCAGTGACAGGGGAGGATTTTCTTGTGTGCAGCAGCGCTGGTTATTAGGCTGCCCGATAGCTGTATTGCTGTGTGTACACTGCTGTGCAGACTGCTTTTTACACAGCACTAATACTTTTATTCTTTTTTTCTGCACAGTTACTGAGCGTTCATTTTTTCCCACACCGCATAGAGCTGTACGCTCCTCACACACTACCGTGTACCGGCTGGTATCACGGACAAATACATGCTGACTATCTGTGTGTGATTCCGGAAATATATACGGAGATTGAAATTTTCCCCTACACCGAATACAGCTGTCTGTTTCTGATACAGTACAGTATATCTGCTCTTTGTATTACGGTCAAATCCATACTGAGTGAGCGTCTGTGTGTGACTGTGGAAATATACACGGAGATTTAAATTTTCCACTACACCATACACAGCTGTCCGCTTCTGATACAGTACCGTATATCTGCTCTTTGTATTATGGTCAAATCCATACTGAGTGAGCGTCTGTGTCTCACTCCGGAAATATATACGGAGATTTAAATTTTCCCCTACTCCGTATACAGCTGTCCGCTTCTGATACAGTACCGTTATTCTGCTTTTGGTATTACGTTCAAATCCATACTGAGTGAGCGTCTGTGTCTCACTCTGGAAATATATACGGAGATTTAAATTTTCCCCTACTCCGTATACAGCTGTCCGCTTCTGATACAGTACAGTATATCTGCTCTTTGTATTACGGTGAAATCCATACTGAGAGAGCGTCTGTGTGTGACTGCGGAAAAATATACAGAGATTTACATTTTTCCCTACACCGTATACAGCTGTACACTCCTCATACAGTACCATATATCTGCTGGTTAGTGTTGAGCGATACTGCTCGATATCTAAAAATATCGGATCGGAATGGTATCGCCGATATCACTAAATATCGGCGATATCCGATTCCGATACCGGAAGTCCCATGTAAGTCTATGGGAACAAAATATCGCAACTAAAAAAAACCTTTATTTCCTTGTAAACACTAAATATACACACATAGAATACATATATATATATATACATGTCATTGTGACATATATATATACATATATGTATAGTTTATACACTTCTACATAGTAAAATATCCTCTGATTCAATTGCCGGGTAAAGCCGGCTTCTGTGAAAAGACAGAAGCACCCGACATGAAATGACACTTGGTGTACATAGGGTTAACCATGTCTTTTCATGTCGTTTGCAATCTGATTTGCACAAACAATTACATCAGTCTATGTGTGCAAAATTTCACACCTGTAGGGGTTAATTAAAGGTGTAAATTCGTTGTAAAAAAAACGGACTTTTTTGCTACGAATTTACACCTTTAATTAACCCCTACAGGTGTGAAATTTTGCACACATAGACTGATGTAATTGTTTGTGCAAATCAGATAGCAAAGGACATGAAAAGACATGGTTAACCCTATGTACACCAAGTGTCATTTCATGTCAGGTTCTGCATTTTCACAAAAGCCGTCAATTGAATTAGCGGCTATTATACTATGTAGAAGTGTATGAACTATAAATATAAATATATATATATGTGTCACAAATTCAATGACATGTATATATATATATGAGGTGTAAAATTGCTGAAAAAAAATGCGTGGGCTCCCGCCCTATTTTCGCAACCAGACAGACAAAGCCAGCGAATGGGGGCAGATAATAATAGCCCAGAGAGGGACCATTATTTTTGGCCCCCAGACACCCCAGAAAAGACAAATATATAATTAGATTCGCCCTTTCTGGCACTTTGCCCGTCTATTCCCATTGCCCTGTAGCGGTGGCGAATGGGTTAATATGGGGTTAAAGCCACATTGCAATTGAAAGGTGACCTTAAGCCAGGTTAATAATTGAGAGCTGTCAATTAGACAACTATCAATTATTAATCCTATTGCATGAAATAAAAATAAAACACACACACTTTAATTAAAAATCATTTTAATGAAATAAAGACACATGTTTTTGACCATCTTTTATTTGACTGCAAAAACCATTTCCTGTAATAAAAATAAATAAAAAAGCAAAATTATTCTTACCTATCCCATGCACAGTCAGGTCCCACGGTGTAATCCTTCAGAAAGGGTTAATGTTTACTGCAGGGACCGCAGCTAATGCTGCAGCCTCACAGTAAACCCCCAAATGAATGAGTTCCTCTCCTGGCTGACAGGAGAGGAAGTGGAAAGCTTAATTGATTGCTTTCCACTTTCACTTTAGGTCAGCCAGGGACACAATCAGTGACGTCAGAGGGAACTGATTAACAAAAATAGGGGATCCCCTCGAAAAAATTGGCGTGGGGTCCCCCTATTTTTGTTAACCAGCCAGATGAAGCAGACCGCTGAGGCCTGGATTTTCAGGCTGTTAAGGAGCCAAGATCCATGGACCTTGCCAGCCTGATAATACCAGGCCACAGCAGTCTGCATATCTTGGCTGATTAACAAAAATAGGGGATCCCCTCGAAAAAAATTGGCGTGGGGTCCCCCTATTTTTGTTAACCAGCCAGATGAAGCAGACCACTGAGGCCTGGTTTTTCAGGCTGTTAAGGATCCAATATCCATGGACCTTGCAAGCCTGATAATACCAGGCCACAGCAGTCTGCTTAGCTTGGCTGGTTAACAAAAATAGGGGATCCCCTCGAAAAAAAAACGCCGTAGGGGTCCCCCTATTTTTGTTAACCAGCCAAGTAAAATGCAGACTGCTGCGGCCTGGTATTAAAAGACTGTCAAGGCCCATGGATTTTGGTCCTCAACAGCCTGATAATACCAGGCTACAGCAGCCCCACATTTGGCGCATCAAAAGATGTGCCAATTGTGGCACTTTACCCGGCTCTTCCCACTGCCCTGTAGCGGTGGCAAGTGGGGTAATAAGGGGTTAATGTCACCGTTGATTGCACGGTGACAATAAGCCCGGTTAATAATGGAGAGGTGTCAATAAGACACCGATCCATTATTAATCCCAAAGTTATTAAATGTATAAAAAAAAGACAAAGCAAGAAAAAAGTCTTTTAATGAAATAAAAGAGACAACACAGTTTTCATTTCTTTTATTATACTCTCATTCCTGCGACGCCATCGATCTCCTGTAAAAAAAGAAAAAAAACAAACCAACAGTATACCACCTGTCCGACGCAGTCCATAGTAACGACAGTCCCACGACGATCCAGCTCTGCTACATCGCAATGACAGGCAGAGCCTGTCATCGCAACGCAGCACAGCTGATTACCTGCTTCCCCGGCGGTGACGTCATCGGACTGACTGCTTTACGGCCGGGATTACCAGCAGTCACTGCAGTTATCGCGAGAAAACTGCATGTGACCGCTGGGGAAAGATGATGGCGGCCATGAAGCAGTCCAGCCCGTGACCGCCGGAGATCTTCTGCCAGGTAAGTGCCGCTGACTCCTGACAGACCCGACCGACGGACACTGACAGTGACAGTGACAATCCCGATTCCGGTATCCGATAAGACGAAAATATCGGAACTAAGTATCGAAAGGCCGATAGAGCTAATATCGGCCGATACCCGATACTTGAGGTATCGTATCGCTCAACACTACTGCTGGTATTTTTGGTGCATTTTCCCAAACAGGAAGAAGTATGGTGGAAGAGGCTGCGGACGTGGGCGGGGGGGGGCAGCTGGGACTGATGGTCGTGCATCTGCTGGTAGTGCCAAAAGCACAATAGCACCTAATGCAGGAGGTGTTGAGCCTGTGTCATCGTCTGCCTCCACAAGGCCTGGAAGGCTCCCTTTTCTGGCAGTAGGTAAACCGCTTTTAAAGCCGTAGCATCAGGAACAGGTTTTGGCTTACATTGCCGAAACAGCCTCCAGCTCTATTGCCTCCTCTTCCGAAGTTTCAAAAAATGCAAGCACTGAGTCATTAGTGCAGGCTCCTGGTCAGGAAAAACACCTTTCCTTGTGTCTTTCACCCCCACCACAAGTGAAGGATGTGGCAGGCCACACTTCAGATTACTCCCTGGAGCTCTTTTCACATACCATGCCTGGGTTATCAAGTGAAATCCAGAATTCCCCAGTCCAAGATGAATATGACATGGAGTGCACTGATGCACAGCCACTGCTATATGATTCTGCTGGTACATTCACTCAGAGCACTGCATTGCCCTCGCAGTCTACTGAGCCAGATTCTGACTTTGATGAAACTCAGGTGCCCCTTCCCACATACTATACCACCTTACACAGTGACACAGAGGAAGGTGTAGATGAAATTGAAGAGGAGGTGATGGATGACCCAGTTGTTGACCCGGACTGGCATCCATTGGGGAAGAGCGTTCCGCTGGCAATAGCTCAAAAGAGGAGGAGGATCCGCAGCAGGCATCGACATTGCAGCTGCTGTTATCTGGCAGGCCCGTAGCAGTCTAAAAATGTGTTAAAAAAACAAAAACAGTTGCAGGACAGCTTGGCCAGACGGTCAAATTAGCACAGCGTACAAGCCCTGAAAATTTATCCCATAGTAGGAAGAGTGCAGTGTGGCACTTTTTTGACCAAAATACTATTGATGAGGCAAAGGTTATCTGTAAGAAGTGCGGAAGGACCTTTAGCTGAGGGAAAAATCTCCGAAAATTGAATACCAGTTGAATGCTTAGACATTTAAACACCGTGCACTTGCAAGCGTGGACGGACTACAAAACCTCACTTGGTTTGAACGCCTATATTGCCAAACTGATCTCATTAGAGATGATGCCCTTCCGTTTGGTTGAAAGCGCAGCGTTCCGAGAGCTCATGGCCTACGCTGTCCCACACTATGACCTACCCAGTTAGCAATTATTTTCTAGAAAAGCCATCCCTGCCCTCCACCTGCATGTGAAAGACTGCATTGTCCATGCACTCAAACAATCAGTGAGTGGAAAGGTGCACCTCACAACAGATGCATGGGTCAGTAGGCATGGCTAGGGCGTTACGTGTCCATCACTGCGCACTGGGTTAATGTGGTGGATGCAGGGTCCACAGGGGACAGCGGCTGTGGGACAGTGCTGCCTAGCCCACGGTATAGGCAACAGTTGGCAGTAGGCGTTCGACCCTCCTCCTCTTCCTCAAGCAAAAGCTTGTCGACAGAGCGCAGTCGCATGAGCACTCCATCCGCAGCTGCCAGTATTGCACACGAGGTGTCCTACTATCGAACAGCTAGTGGTAAGCGTCAGCAGGCTGTTTTAAAAATGATGTCTTTGGGTGACAACTAGTGTTGAGCATTCCGATACTGCAAATATCGGGTATCGGCCGATATTCGCTGTATCGGAATTCCGATTCCGAGTTCCGATATTTTTGTCATATCGGATACCGGAATCGGAATGTTCCTGTCACTGTCAGTGTCCGTCGGTCGGGTCTGTCAGGAGTCAGTGGCACTTACCTGGCAGAAGATCCCCGGTGGTCACGTACTGGACTGCTTGATGGCCGCCATTATCTTCTCCCTGGAGGTCACGTGCAGTTTCTCGCGATAACTGCACGTGCTGCCGGGTAATCGCAGCCGTAAAGCAGTCCGATGACGTCACCGCCGGGGAAGCAGGTAAGCAGCTGTGCTGCGTCGGGATGTCAGGCTCTGCCTGACATTCTGATGTAGCAGAGCTGGATCGTCGTGGGACACTCGTTACTATGGGCTGCGTCGGACAGGTGGTATACTCTTGGTTTGTTTTTTTTCTTTTTTTCCAGGAGATCGATGGCGTCGCAGGATGAGGGTGTAATAAAATTAATGAAAACTGTGTTGTCTCTTTTATTTCATTAAAATACTTTTTTCTTGCTGTGTCTTTTTTTTAAACATTTAAAAACTTTGGGATTAATAATGGATCGGTGTCTTATTGTCGCCTCTCCATTATTAACTGGGCTTATTGTCACCGTGCAATCAACGGTGACATTAACCCCTTATTACCCCACTTGCCACCACTACAGGGCAAGTGGGAAGAGCCGGGTAAAGTGCCACAATTGGCACATCTTTGATGCGCCAAATGTGGGGCTGCTGTAGCCTGGTATTATCATGCTGTTGAGGGCCAAAATCCATGGGCCTTGACAGTCTTTTAATACCAGGCTGCAGCAGTCTGCATTTTACTTGGCTGATTAACAAAAATAGGGGGGACCCCACGCCATTTTTTTTCGAGGGGATCCCCTATTTTTGTTAACCAGCCAAGCTAAGCAGACTGCTGTGGCCTGGTATTATCAGGCTTGCAAGGTCCATGGATAGTGGATCCTTACCAGCCTGAAAAACCAGGCCTCAGCAGTCTGCTTCATCTGGCTGGTTAACAAAAATAGGGGGGACCCCACGCCATTTTTTTCGAGGGGATCCCCTATTTTTGTCAACCAGCCAAGATAAGCAGACTGCTGTGGCCTGGTGTTATCAGGCTGGCAAGTTCCATGGATCTTGGCTCCTTAATAGCCGGAAAATCCAGGCATCAGTAGTCTGCTTCATCAGGCTGGTTAACAAAAATAGGGGGGACCCCACGCCATTTTTTTTTCGAGGGGATCCCCTATTTTTGTTAATCAGTTCACTTCATGTCAGTCGGGATTCCCTCTGACGTCACTGATGGTGTCCCTGGCTGACCTAAAGTGAAAGTGGGAAGCAATCAATTAAGCTTTCCACACTAATCACTTCCTCTCCTGTCAGCCAGGAGAGGAGAAGATTCATTCGGGGGTTTACTGTGAGGCTGCAGCATTAGCTGCGGTCCCTGCAGTAAACATTAACCCTTTCTGATGGATTACACCGTGGGACCTGACTGTGCATCGGATAGGTAAGAATAATTTTGCTTTTTTATTTTATTTTTATTACAGGAAATGGTTTTTGCAGTAAAATAAAAGATGGTCAAAAACATGTGTCTTTATTTCATTAAAATGATTTTTAATTAAAGTGTGTGTGTTTTATTTTTATTTCATGCAATAGGATTAATAATTGATAGTTGTCTAATTGACAGCTCTCAATTATTAACCTTAGCACTTACCGTGTACCTGGGTGCCTGACAGGACACAGAACTTTTTCTCAGCGGCTCTGTGACGTAACAGGGATCGCTTTCATCGCTAGACAGCGCCCTAGCGTGTTTATTTTGCGACTCAGTTGTGTTTAGTGAGTTTGCACACATCGCCATATAGCGCTGAGGCACTCCTAGCGGCTCTGTGAAATAACAGAGTTCGCACATATTGCCACAGCGCATTTCGGTGTTTATTTTGGCGACTCTGCGGGATAACAGAGTTTGCGTCTTGCGCCATTTTACTAGCAGCAGGTTCCGCCTGCACGGTGGACCCCGGGCTGCGAATGCACCTCCCTACCTCATATATTTGGTGCGTTGGTCTCCAAGGCTTTCACTTCTATTAAGTCTCATTTTGCTAGCGCTCCCATCCTACATCGCACCGATGTTGATAAGCCATTTTTATTGGAGGTGGATGCCTCATCCGTTGGTGCTGGAGCAGTCCTCTTCCAAAAGGATGCTCAAGGTCGGAAGCATCCTTGCTTCTTCTTCTCTAAGACCTTCACATCAGCGGAGAGGAATTATTCCATCGGGGATTGTTAAATATTAATTATTGGTTATGGATTTATTCTTTATACACTCAATTCTGTACCAAGCACATTAACGTTCGCTGACATACACATGCTATTTTTGTATGGTAAAGTGTCATCTCCATATACAGAGACCACGTGATCTAAGGGACTTATATATAATGGCTACACGAAGGGAGGGGTCGCTCTCTTGCTCGCTCACTCTCTCCACAGACACATGGAACACTATGATGAATGAACAGCTGCAACCACGTGTTGTTTCCCTGCTATGCTGCTGACAAGGCCAGAATGTCATTTTACCATTCAGGACACCAAGGAAAGATGTGTACAAGTTTTGCTATGGACAAATGGACAATCTCTTCGTAACTATTTCACTCATTTTATGTTTTCCTGTAATGATGTTTTTTTGGTAAACAGTCCAATAAACCACTATAATTTTTTTTATAAGAAACGTGACATTTTCTTTAGAAGTATCGCATCTGGTAACAAGTCCTGGAAAAATATATGAAATTAAGCATTTTTAACATTTTGGAGAGCCAGCCAGTCACACTTGATTTTTAGAGTGTGAATTTTTGATAACTTGCAAGGGAGGAATTGAAGCAAAATTACATCAGATGTGCAAGTCGTCAAAGAAATCACACTACAATATTTCAGGATCAAGAAAAGAACCTATGAATGAGGACTAAGAGTTGACTACAGGAATCAGACGTGCTGATGACAAGAGCATTGTCCAAGAAAGGAGCTACAAGCTGAGATATTTTAAGGTAAGAAATATGGATGTTATTACTTCTTTTTCTAAGCAAAGTAGACTGAAATTTATGTCTGTAGATCAGTCTAATTTAGAAGTTTTATGGCTCAGCTTATATGCAGAATGTGAAATGGAAAATCTAAAGCTAGAATCTAAGCTGGTGTCCTTTAATAGAGTAAGAGAGAAATTGAAAAATATTTTACAGTTGGTTCATGTATTTCACAAGTTTGTATTAGAGAAATCTAAAGATGACTGTGTAGAAATAGTGTCAGAAGATACCAGTGATGTTCCCGATATTGACTGTAAAGAGGAAATTGAGCAACATGTGGGACATGTGTCTGTAATGGCTACTCAAGGTGACCTTGTCTCTGATGACGTAAAAAAAGATGGTGGAAATGTGGGAGGAGACTTGAGAACTGATGTAGGAGGGAACATGGGAGGAGACTTGAGAACTGATGTAGGAGGGAACATGGGAGGAGACTTGAGAACTGATGTAGGAGGAAACATGGGAGGAGACTTGAGAACTGATGTAGGAGGGAACATGGGAGGAGACTTCTGAACTGATGCAGATGACGTACGAGGGACGGATGTTCAATGGCCACCAAAAATAGAAGACAATTCACAGGCCCAACTCCAAATTAAAGTTAGGAAAAATTTGTTAAAATTATGCAAAATCATTCCTGCATATGATAACAAAATCCATGTATGCAGAAATTCTGAAATCTTCGAAAGCTTTGTTGACAAGCTTGATTTAAGTAATGACGAGAAAAATCAATTATTTAAATTGTGGCTTCCTGCAACCTTTTCCAGACGTTTAAAATTAAAGTTGACTTGTGATAACTTACATGGAGATCTAGATGATAAAGACAGATTGAAAATTCTGATTTTCTGTGCATTAAATGAAAATTGTCCAGATATTGAGATTCTTCAAAAATTAAGGATTGGTCGGAAAGAATGTACTTTTACATTCATGTCCATATTTGAAAGGTTGTACAAAACTCTAATTACCAATGTAAAAACACAATCAATGATAAAGTATTTTGTGGACAAATTTGGATTCCTAAATTCTGTATCTCGTGTTATTGCGTCACAAAAAGATACTTTATTTGAATGTGCGCAATTCCTTGATTTTGCTAGAAAACATGAGAATCGTGATAGGAAAATAAATCAAACAGACAGAGTAAGATCTTTTCAAAAGCCAGTGTCAAAATCTCCTAAACTGAGTCATCCCCGGAATCAAATCTATGACATACGGAGGAAATTACATATTTGCTATAAACCCTATAAAAAAATCCAAGAGTCCGCTTTACAAAAAGAGTTAATAATTCAAAGTTCAGACCTCTCTGTAAAGAGACAAATGGCGGACATTGAAAGACAGGAACAGGTGATGTCTCAAAATGACTTATCTAAGTCTTCAATTTACAGCTCATTATCGGAGCTGCTCAAACAATCATTAAAAAAAGGAATGATTAACAGAGTTTTCCAGGACATCTTTGACAAAGAAATAAGATTTGGTTTAGGAATTGACTGAAAATGAAATTATATGTTGTGTAAAAGTATTATACAATATATTATTCAGTTATTTGTAATTATTTTATAAATATAATTCTGTAGTTCACAGTTTTTGTAGATATATACATATATATATATATTCATACAGTATATAACTGTATATCTATATCTATAGTGATATAATTAAAATAAACTACAGAAAATATTTAGAATTACATTAAAGCCAATACATATATGTATAAGACATTGCAATTGTTTTGTTTTTGTATATGATATTAACCTTATCTCTTATTTAATCCTTAGAATTTTCACTTCAAAGTAGGACTTAATCGGGAAAAATTCTCTTACATGGATTTATTCCTTTATTTACACAGGAATTTGTAATAACTGCATGTTTTTATATATTTAACACTTAAAAGGAAATAATATATAACTAACTGAATCTAAATTTAGTTTTTGTGTGTTGCTAACATTTTGAAGTTATTTATTTGCATGGGAATATGTTCTTACTGCATGACAGTCACACATGTGACATTTAAACTGTTCTAATTATAAGGCAATTACCATATACCCCTATTTCAGTGGTTGCAACTTAAAGCTCTTGTAGCCTCTGTGAGCTCGGTCTTTGCAAGTCAAAGAATTTTTCTTTAGGCCTCTTAAGTTCTAGGGTTCAATTTCAGTTGCAAACCTTGCACAAAATATAGAAACAGATCATAACTAATTTTCTTATGAGTCTTTCTATCTATAAATGGTTCACAAAGTTTGTTATGTGTATTTGGGGAATATTCAAAAAATATTAAAATATTAAATTTAGTAGTTTACAATGCGCATTGATAATTAAGATACAATTATTTGGGTTAATATTCCTACCTTTTTGTATGAGGAACTTGTGGTGTGAACTTATCCGTGTCACAGTCTGAGTGACAGATGACAGATGCGTGTATGAGCAGCTGCTAAGAGAAAATGTACGTGTGATGTATGAAAGAAGTATCATAATTCATGGTATGCGAGAAAACAACTTGTTTTTAAGAGAAATAATACAAATCAGTTCAATTATTAGAATATTAAGATACATAATGAATATTATCTACTCAACATATATTTCTTTAGTAATTATTATTTTTTAGTTAATAGTAGATAAGTATAATCACACATCAAAATGGTTTATCAAGAAAATCTACATTTAGATTATTATTTTTTTCTTTTTCCCAAAGGATAATTTTATGATATTCAATGTTATTTTTATTTTTAATGGTTACATAGATGGTACACATCTTCAGACAAATATATGGTATAAAGCTAAAACAGAAGTTATATAAATAATTTATAAAACAATTATTTTTTTTCATTTTGGTTTTGATAAATCAATTATTTCATAAAATAATATTTTTTGGTATTAAGGGGGAAATATGTTTTTGATCTTGAATACATCATCACATTTCATCAATACGTCTTCTTCACACATTTTAAAGAATATGGAAATATTATGGTATAACTACTAGAGATAATAACATTAAGTATTATAAAGAGTCATTTCTTTACACTAAGAAGGGGATTACATGCAAAGTTGCATAATATGAAAATTTTGATAACAAGGTTATGACAAATATGAAATCATCCAGATAATGGAAATATTAAGGGTATGTGTTACTGAGAACATAACTACTCAGCATTTGTCATAAACATATAAAGGCCTTATTTGCCTTATTTTTATTTTTATTCTTACTTTTGTTTTTATTTTTATTTTTCATTTTTTATTCTTCTTTTATCTCTATTTTTGATTCTTAATTTTTATTTTTTATCTCAATCAAGAAACATCAATATTTAATAAAGTAATGTCTAGTATGAAAATATTGCTTCATTAAATATAGTGAAGATATCGGTTCATTAGAAGAAAATGTTCTAATTCTGAGTAAATACAATAATTCTTTCATTCATTCATTCACTCATATTCACATTTTGGTTCATGGCTATACATTCTTACCTATTATTGGTCTAATAAATATATTCCATTAATAAAGTTTTAGTAATAAAGATGGAAACACTTGTTACATAAAAAACACACTGACACCTATGGGTTGAAAAGGTAATTACACCAATGACATAAAAATGTTCTATCTCATGAAGAATATGGTTAATAATGCATTATCATTTATGATTGTTTCACATACAAACATGAATTCCATATTACTATTCTGATAATAATTCTATGGATATTACTGATTGCTATGGTACGCTGTGATATTATAGGTTAGGAAAATTACCAGATTTGGTATAGAATAGGGAATGAAGACTTCAAGCAAGATATTGGAATTACGTTAATAAAGACTTTTCATATTTCTAAATTCAAGTAAATTTAAAAAGTTGCAAGAAGAAAAACCCAAAGTTCCAGAAGGTAAAAAGGCTATATGATGTCTGAGTAATAATAGACTGTGTCAATTACAATTAATTTCATCACTGACAACAACTGCAGTATTCACCACTGACAACAACTGCAGTATTCACCACTGACAACCACAATGGCAGAGGACGATGATCCTATGATGCTAATATGAACTGTGTTATCACGCTTTTATCACGTTCCAGTGGTTTCCTATCACCTATGAAGCTTCAATGAAAGCTGGTGAACAATAAGTTGTCAGGAAACTACAACCCTGACATAAGTCCTGTGCATAAGGACTAAGAACTGGTTATGGTGCTAACTTTAGCAAGGAAGAGTTATTTTAACCCTTGCTTTGCTGACTAAAGACGTCACACCTGTTCCAAGACCAGTGCGGATGGCATGGAGGATTCCAGAAATATCCAAGGCGAGCCAATGTAAGTCCAGGTCTTTAAAGGTGACACTGCTCAGATATTAAAGCTTCATTTCATCTATGGACTTTGTTTTCTTATCAACATTTGAATTTATGGACTTTGATGGACACATGACACACGGTCTCTACAATATCTACATGTTATTTCAAAGGAATTATCATATAAAGACTGTGTTTTAAAAGAATCAAGAACAAGACGTCAACATGAAGACCAGATGACATCAGATGATGATGACTGGACCCGAGATGCTTCGATTTAGGTTTAGGAAAGTATAAGACACATATTTTATATGAATATTGGTCACGGCTTACCATAACATGAATTCACATCATTATGTTATTGAGTGCATATAACAAAAATCTGATATTATTATTATTATTGAAATTAAATTATTTTTGCCAAAGAAGAAGAAAAAGAAGAAAGAAGATCTGATTATCCTAAAGATGAACTTCTCTACTTTGAGGGTTCCAATTAATATCTGTCACCCTCAAAAGGGGGAATTGTTAAATATTAATTATTGGTTATGGATTTATTCTTTATACACTCAATTCTGTACCAAACACATTAACGTTCGCTGACATACACATGCTATTTTTGTATGGTAAAGTGTCATCTCCATATACAGAGACCACGTGATCTAAGGGACTTATATATAATGGCTACACGAAGGGAGGGGTCGCTCTCTTGCTCGCTCACTCTCTCCACAGACACATGGAACACTATGATGAATGAACAGCTGCAACCACGTGTTGTTTCCCTGCTATGCTGCTGACAAGGCCAGAATGTCATTTTACCATTCAGGACACCAAGGAAAGATGTGTACAAGTTTTGCTATGGACAAATGGACAATCTCTTCGTAACTATTTCACTCATTTTATGTTTTCCTGTAATGATGTTTTTTTGGTAAACAGTCCAATAAACCACTATAATTTTTTTTATAAGAAACGTGACATTTTCTTTAGAAGTATCGCATCTGGTAACAAGTCCTGGAAAAATATATGAAATTAAGCATTTTTAACAGGGATAGGGAGTTGCTAGCCATGAAGTTGGCCTTCTCTGAGTGGAGACATCTGTTGGAGGGGGCCCACTTTCCCTTCCAAGTCTTCACCGACCACAAAAATTTGGTGTATCTGCAGACAGCCCAGCGGCTTAACTCTCGCCAGGCCAGATGGTCCTTGTTCTTCTCCCGGTTTAATTTCACACTCCATTTCCTCTCGGGAGAGAAGAACATTCGTGCCGACGCTCTCTCTCGCTCTGTGATGTACTCTGAGGAGGAGGTGGGGGAGCCTCGGCTTATTGTTCCCACAGAGAGCCTGAGAACAGTGGCCCCGGTTTCGCTAGAGTCTGTGCCCCCGGGCAAGACTTTTGTGCCTACCAATTTGCGACCGGAGGTACTCTCTTGGGCACATTCGTCCAGGGTGGGTGGACACTTTGGGACAAAGAGGACATCTGAATTGCTGGCGAGGACATACTGGTGGCCGCATATGGTCCGTGATGTTGGGGACTATGTTCGGGCGTGTGTCTCCTGCGCCAAGAATAAGTCTCCACGACAACGGCCAGCTGGGTTACTTTACCCTTTGCCGGTGGCAGACAGGCCCTGGGAGATGGTTGGGATGGACTTTGTGGTGGGCTTGCCCAAGTCTCGGGGTTGCACCATCATTTGGGTAATCACCGACCATTTCTCCAAAATGGTGCATCTGGTGCCGCTACCACGGTTACCTTCTGCACGGGCTCTGGCAGCGTTGTTCGTTAGGCACATCTTCCGTTTACACGGCATGCCGGACAAGATTGTCAGTGACCGAGGTCCCCAGTTTGCGTCTCGGTTCTGGAGAGAGCTTTGTCGTCTACTCAGTATTGAGTTAAATCTCTCTTCAGCGTACCATCCTGAGACAAATGGGTTGGTAGAGAGGGCCAACCAGACCTTGGTCACCTATCTACGACATTTTGTCTCTGCCAGGCAGGATGACTGGGCATCCTTGCTACCATGGGCTGAGTTTGCACTAAACAATGCTGTGGCTGACTCCACCGGACAGACTCCATTCCTCCTGAACTACAGTCAGCATCCGCGGGTTCCGGTGCCCATGCCCGTGTCTTCTGCCGACTCCAGGGTGGCAGACTGGGCTGTGGAGGCACGGGACATTTGGGACCGTACCCAGGATGCCATTCAGGCGTCCAAAGAGAGGATGAGGTCCTCCGCCGACGCACATCGGCGCCCCGCTCCAACATTTGCTCCTGGGGACTTGGTGTGGCTCTCCGCCCATAACATTAGGCTGCGAGTTGAGTCCACTAAGTTGGCACCCCGCTACCTGGGTCCTTTCAAGGTCCTCGAGCAGGTTAACCCTGTGGTATACCGTTTGGCTCTTCCACCACGCCTGGGTATCTCCGACACCTTTCACGTATCCCTCTTGAAACCCGTGCTCATGTCCCGGTTTTCCGAGTCATCTGCCGGGACATCGGGTTTGTCTACGGATGACCATGAGGTGAACGCCATAGTAGGGTGTAAGGTGGTACGGGGCAAAAGATTTTATTTGGTGGATTGGAGGGGTTATGGGCCTGAGGATAGGTCCTGGCAGCCTGCCGAGCACGTTCACGCTCCGCAGCTCATCGCTGCTTTTGAAAGCAGCGAGGCCCAGAGAAGGGGGGGTAATGTTAGGGGTCGAGTTCCCGCTTCTGCACAAGGGGAATCTCAAGCCATTCCGGCTGCGGTCTCCCATTCGTCTCCGGCCGCAGTGGACTCTGCTCAGCTTAGACGTCGGTCCCAGCGTCTCGCCCAGTCTGGCAGTGTGCAGAGAATTACTGCTGCTCCTCCAGACTCTGCTATTGTGGCCAGTACTGGTTAGCGGCGAGCAGATGTCTTTAGGACAAAGTCCTTGTTTTTCCCTTCTGAGCATACCCAGGGTGAGATCTCTCATTGGAGATCAGGGGTCACATGTTCAGGTACTTCAGCACCTCCTATTGGTCTGCTAGGAAGGTCCTGTGACTACTGGTGTTCTGGAACAGGTTTCATTGGTCCTTGTTTCTGGCAGGTCCTGTAGCTGTTATTATAAAAGGGTGGCAATGCTGAGCCGCCATGCGCTAGTATCAACCATTATATGCTTTGCGCCAGTGTGGTCATGCGTGTGTGTGGTTAGGGCCCCGGCTAAAATAAGCCCCTAGAATACCGACTTAATCGGTGAGGAATTTGGTATGCTAGTGTCACGCTGTATAGCAGATATATATATATGTGATATCAGTAATCTATATCAAAAGGGCAACATACTATATAACATGCGCATAGATATATGATAACATAGAATTACCTGACAATGTCCAGTGGGTCCATACGGAATCCGTTATACACTGTCTCCGGCTAGAGGGTGACCGGGGTCTAAGCTGACCCTGAACTGGGGTCCTAACTAATCCCTCTACCTGGAGGTACTGTTAAAGGTACAGAGGTCCAGGCCACCAGCGTAAAACCCTGTCTCCTATCAATCCCTGCCAACTGTATTCTAGTCCTAAGAAGGACCCTGAATACCACCAAAGGGAATGAACAGGTAACGGATAATGAACAGAAAGACAAACAAGAAAGAGAAGGAATAAAGTAAATAAAGTCTTACATACAACACTCACACACAGTAGGAACACCTAAGGTCTCAGAGATTAACTATAAGCTATAAGAGTAAAAACAACTAATGAACTCTTAGCTTAAATGTTCTCAGAACCGCTCCAGTCTGCTGAACTACATGAATGCTTTCACCGGCGTCTAACACCCAGACTGGCAGAAATATAAAGGAAACTAATTAGAACATAATCAAAAGCAGCCGGGCGAGGCTGCACCTAGCCTTAGCAAAGAGCTAGGAAAAATTAACTCTCACATTACCAAAAAACAAAGAAACAGAAGCTCAGCTGTGAGAAGTCAGAATGTGCAATCGCGACGATCTTCGTGGCGATGCACCCATGACAGTACCCCCCTTCTACGAGGGGCCTCCGGACCCTCATGACCAGGTCTGTCCGGGTGAGTTGTGTGAAAGGTCCGTCCACGTTATCATTGACCACCACTGAAGGAGGAGGTAGAGGTGACGGTATGACTGGTGCCACATACTTTTTAAGTAATGACTTGTGAAACACATTATGAATTTTAAACGTAGGAGGGAGGTCCAGACGAAATGCCACAGGATTAATTATGGAACTGATCCTGTACGGCCCGATGAATCTGGGACCCAACCTCCAGGAGGGAATTTTAAGTTTAATATTCCTGGTAGACAACCACACCAGATCATTCACCTTCAGATCTCGACCAGAAACTCTCCCCTATCAGCCATCCGTTTGTAACGGTTCTCCGTAACCTTCAGTCTTAACCGATCTGGAACTATCAGTCTCTCTGGAAGTCCCACAGGGGCGTCCCCCTGAGCCCCCAATACCTCCCCCTCAAGCTCAGAGCATACAGCTGACACCACAACTCCCTCCTGAGGAATAGGAACCGGATCATCCATCCTCCCGGTCCCTGGGAAAGTACGAGATAAGGCATCAGGAAGCAACTTTATTGAGCAGTCATATGCGCGATGAGGAGGTAACTCTTTACACCCCTCCTCTGAGAACATCTCCCCAAAGTCCTCCAGAAAAGGAGGCAAAGTCCTAGGTACAACCGCACCGATGACCGTGCTCATGCAGTTATTCTTGCAAAATTCACCCCACTGGCTAATCTTTCTGGATTGCCAATCAATCACTGGGTTATGTTTAGCCAACCAAGGAAGTCCCAACACAATAGGAGTAGGTAGACCCTCCAACACATAACAAGACAATTGCTCTTTATGTATTGCCCCTACTCGAAGATCTATGTTATGAACAGCTTGAACCAAGCTACCTTGACCAAGAGGTCTAGAATCAATAGAGAGTATAGGGACCGGTTTGGCCAATACACTCAGTTGCATACCATGCACCTGGGCAAACCGAGCGTCCACAAGATTAGCCCCGGACCCACTATCAAGAAAAACAGAAATCCTCTCAGTTCTAGTACCAATCACCACCTCCGCAGGCACGATAAACTGAGAGGGATTTGGGGACGAAATACAGACTCCCAGGTTAACTCCTTGGGTCAAAGAGGTCCGGGATGGACAACCCCCAACAAAATGTCCCTCTCTCCCGCAAAAGAAACACCTTCTAGTCTTGCGGCGCACCGCCGATTCCCTCCTACAAAATGATGTCCCTCCCAACTGCATGGGTTCCTCAGAACAGACCAGGGGAACCTCAGTATAAGGGACTTTAGTAGTAGGTGGAGTCATCATGGGGGGCGGAGTTACCTCGCGTCTTCCCGAAGTCGTCTATCAATGCGAATAGCGAGGGCCATAGCAGCCTCCAGTGATGGAGGAGAATCATACTGAGCCAACACATCTTTTAATTTGTCAGACAACCCTTGACAAAACTGGCTCCTAAGAGCTGGGTCATTCCACTGAGTATCTGTTGCCCATCTACGGAACTCAGAAGAATATTCCTCCGCTGGACGATTTCCTTGCCGTATTTTACGTAACTTTGTTTCAGCAAGGGAAACTCGATCCGGATCATCATATACCAGACCCAGGGCAGTAAAAAATCGATCCACTGACTGGAGATCTGGGGAACCTGGAGGAATAGAGAACGCCCAAGATTGAGGGTCCCCTTGTAAGAGCGAGATAACAATTCCCACCCTCTGCTCTTCACTCCCAGATGACCGAGGCCGCAGCCGAAAGTACAATTTACATGCCTCCCGGAAAGTAAAAAATTTGTCCCGCCCACCAGTGAACCTGTCCGGGAGAGCAACCTTAGGTTCAGATCTGGTTTGCTCTGGGAGGGACAAAACCTTGGACTTAATGTCTGCAAATTCCATGGACAACCCCTGCAACTGTCGGGCCAGCTGGGCTACTGGATCCATGACAGCTGGGGAGAATCTTTAGTTTGGGCCGGTGAAAATGTCACGCTGTATAGCAGATATATATATATGTGATATCAGTAATCTATATCAAAAGGGCAACATACTATATAACATGCGCATAGATATATGATAACATAGAATTACCTGACAATGTCCAGTGGGTCCATACGGAATCCGTTATACACTGTCTCCGGCTAGAGGGTGACCGGGGTCTAAGCTGACCCTGAACTGGGGTCCTAACTAATCCCTCTACCTGGAGGTACTGTTAAAGGTACAGAGGTCCAGGCCACCAGCGTAAACCCTGTCTCCTATCAATCCCTGCCAACTGTATTCTAGTCCTAAGAAGGACCCTGAATACCACCAAAGGGAATGAACAGGTAACGGATAATGAACAGAAAGACAAACAAGAAAGAGAAGGAATAAAGTAAATAAAGTCTTACATACAACACTCACACACAGTAGGAACACCTAAGGTCTCAGAGATTAACTATAAGCTATAAGAGTAAAAACAACTAATGAACTCTTAGCTTAAATGTTCTCAGAACCGCTCCAGTCTGCTGAACTACATGAATGCTTTCACCGGCGTCTAACACCCAGACTGGCAGAAATATAAAGGAAACTAATTAGAACATAATCAAAAGCAGCCGGGCGAGGCTGCACCTAGCCTTAGCAAAGAGCTAGGAAAAATTAACTCTCACATTACCAAAAAACAAAGAAACAGAAGCTCAGCTGTGAGAAGTCAGAATGTGCAATCGCGACGATCTTCGTGGCGATGCACCCATGACAGCTAGCTGGTCAGGGTCGGTGTCCTAGATGCCCTAGATTACCGGCATAACCGGTGAGGAGTTTGCCGTATTCAGGGTCTGGCGTTCAGCCGCCATAGATTGCGGGTGACTCCCGCGAGGACGTTAGCGCATGATCACGTTCTATGTTCGCTTAGCATTTACCGTGTACCTGGGTGCCTGACAGGACAAAGAACTTTTTCTCAGCGGCTCTGTGACGTAACAGGGTTCACTTTCATCGCTAGACAGTGCCCTAGCGTGTTTATTTTGCGACTCAGTTGTGTTTAGTGAGTTCGCACACATCGCCATATATCGCTGCGGCACTCCTAGCGGCTCTGTGAAATAACAGAGTTCGCACATATTGCCACAGCGCATTGCGGTGTTTATTTTGGCGACTCTGCGGGATAACAGAGTTCGCGTCTTGCGCCATTTTACTAGCAGCAGGTTCTGCCTGCACGGTGGACCCCGGGCTGCGAACGCACCTCCCTACCTCATATATTTGGTGCATTCCGCAGACCCAACAACATGTCATTGAATTTGTGACACATATATATATTTATAGTTCATACACTTCTACATAGTATAATAGCCCCTAATTCAATTGCTGGCTTTTGTGAAAATACAGAAGCTGACATGAAATGACACATGGTTTACATAGAGTTAACCATGTCATTTCATGTTGTTTGATATATTGTTTTCACTAACAATTACATGAGTGTATGTGTGCAAAATTTCACACCTGTAGGGGTTAATTAAAGGTGTAAATTCGTAGCAAAAAAGTCTGTTTTTTTGCAACAAATTTACACCTTTAATTAACCCCTACAGGTGTGAAATTGTGCACACATACACTCATGTAATTGTTTGTGAAAACCAGATATCAAACTACATGAAAAGACATGGTTAACTCTATGTAAACCATGTGTCATTTAATGTCGGGTGCTTCTGTATTTTCACAAAAGCCGGCATTACCCGGCAATTGAATCAGAGGCTATTTTACTATGTAGAAGTGTATGAACTATAAATACATGTATATATATATGTCACAATAACATGTATATATATATATATATATATATATATGTATTCTATGTGTGTATATTTAGTGTTTACAAGGAAAGAAAGGGTTTTTTTTAGTTCCGATATTTCTGTCCCATAGACTTGCATTGGATTTCCGGTATCGGAATCGGTTATCGCCGATACTTTTTGGGTATCGGCGATACCCAATCCGATCCGATACTTCTTGATATCGGGAAGTATCGCTCAACACTAGTGACAACATACACACTGCGGAGGCACTGCCCGACTACTTGCAGCGAGAAACTGAGTCATGGCTGGGCAGTCTACATCTTGAGCCAGGCAAGGTAGTCAGTGATAACGGACGTAATTTTGTGGCTGCCATAGCCCTGGCAAAACTCAGACACATACCTTGCCTGGCTCACACCTTTAACCTGGTGGTGCAGTGCTTCATAAATAATTATTTGGAGTTACCAGCCCTGCACCATAATGTGCGAAGACTGTGCTCGCACATCCGTCACTCGCCCGTAGCCTCCAGTCGTATGCAGAAGCTGCAGCAATCGCTCCACCTCCACAAGCACCTCCTAATCATATTGCAACAAGGTGGAACTCCACCATGCACATGGTTGAGAGGCTGTGCGAACAGAGGCAGGCTGTAATGCATTTGTGGGAGGATACACGGGCAGGCAGTTTGAGGGCAGACATGGAGTTGTCGGGTGTGCAGTGGTCAAAGCTGAAAGACCTCTGTAAGGTCCTTCAGTGTTTTGAGGAATGCACACGGCTGGTAAGCGCAGACGACGCCATCATAAGCATGAGCATCCCACTTATGCATCTGCTCATGCAAACTTTGATGCACATTGAGGATCAGGATTCTGCAGCAGAAGAGGAGGAGGAGGAGGGAAGCCTTGATGACAGTCAGCCATTGTCTGCTCAGGGAACTGTCTTGGATGAGCTGGAGGAAGAAGAGGAAGAGGAGGAGGAGGAGGTGGATGAGGGGGATGAATATTTTGGGGAGGAGGATGCTTCTCAGGGGGCAAGAGAAAATGTTGGCTTGCCAAGGTCAGGTACAGGGTTTGTGCGTGACTGGAGGGATGTGGATTTGGCAGAAAGTGCTCCTCCATCCACCACTTGCAGTGCATCATTGACACCTGGAACATTGGCCCACATGTGTGATTATGTCTTGCGGATCCTAAAAAGGGACCCCCGCATTGCCAAAATTATGAAGGATGATGACTACTGGTTGGCCAGCATCCTCGATCCACGCTATAAAGGCAAATTACAGAACATCATGCCACAGGAGAACCTGGAGCTAATATTGGCGAACAAGCAAGCAACTCTGGTAAACAGTTTGTTAGAGGCATTCCCAGCACACAGCGATGCAGGTTCTACCACGAGCCGTACTGGGCCAAATGGAAGAGGTGTTCGTGGTGCACACAGCCAAAGTGGCGTTGGAGACAGGGGTTTCCATGTTATGGTCTGATTTCTCGAGTAACGCTCACACGACTAGTAATACTGAATCGATTGCAACAGACAGGAGACAGCAGTTGTCAACTATGATTCAAAATTACCTCTCCTCCCCTATCGATGTTCTGCCTCACAGTTCATTCCCCTTTGACTACTGGGCCTGTAAACTGGACACCTGGCCTGAATTGGCACAATATGCCTTACAGGAGCTCGCTTTTTGTACCACCTTCCCCTGATGACACATAGGTTGCCAGCAAAATGGCTCGCTTTGTCCTCCTCTTCCTCCGACTTCTCCAATTCCTCCATTTGCAGCTGCTGAATGTCCAGCTTACACCTCAACATATGCCAGTTTTTCCACCTCCCTAACTGGGCTGTACCCCCCCAGAGCCGGCGTCAGCACCTGGCGCACCGGGGCAAGTGCCGAGGCCCTGAGCAGGTGGGCGGCCCACTTGCCATCAGAGACACCAGCGTACTATGAGGGACCTTGTGCCAGTGCCGGCGCCCACAAGTGGCCCCCCTGCTTGCTCAGGGCCCCAGCTCTTGCAATACTTACCTCTCCCTGCTCCACCACTGTGACGTCTTCCGCGTTTCCTGACAGTGACATTCAGGTCAGAGAGTGCGATGACATCACGTCTGTGCGCCCTCTGCCTGAACAGTCACAGTGCAGAGAGCTGGAAGATGGTGACGCTGAGGAGAAGAGCAGTGCCCACCAAGGAGAGGTATTTCATTTTTTTTTAATGTTTGGAGCAATATATGGGGAGCATTATACACTGGAGAATTATATATGGGGCCCATCATACACTTGAGCATCATAGATAGGGCCCATTATACACTGGAGCATTTTATATGGGGTCCATCATACACTGAAGCATTATAAATGGAGCCCATCATACACTGTAGCATCATATACGGGGCCCATTATACACTGGAGCATCATATGGGGCCCATTATATATGGGCATTATATAGGCCCATCATACACTGGAGCATCATCCATGGGGCACATCATATACTGGAGCATCATATGGGGCCCATTATATATGGCGCATCATATGGGGCACATTATATATGGAACATCACATGGAGCCCATTATATATGGAGCATTATATATGAGGACCATTTTATTTGGAGCATTTTATGGGGCTCATCATACACTGGAGCATGATATATGGGGCCCATCATTTACTAGAGCATCATATGGGGTTCATTATTTATGGGGCATCATATAGAGCCCTTTATATATGGAGCATCATATGGAGCACATATGGGGCCTATTCTGAATGCAGCATTATATGGAGCCCATTCTGTATGGAGCAATATATGAGGCTCATTGTTCTGTATAGAGCAATATATGGGGCTCTTTATTCTGTATGGCGCACTATGTGGTGCCCATAATACTGTATGGAGGACTATACTGTCCGGTTTTTGAGCTATTGTAGAACTTATAATAGAAATTACTCATGTAATGTAAGAAGTGAAGTATTTGGCATTGTACTATACCTATATTTCTGTACCGTATCGGAGCATCATGAATTGTGGTATGTGTTAAAGGGGCCTACTGAGACTCTTTGGCCTGGGCCCACGAAAACCTGGAGCCAGCCCTGCCCCCCCCACAACTTTAGCCAAATAACCCCCAGTTTTCAATGCGTTACTATTATTATAAAGTAAATTAAGGTTGCCAAGCTTAAGTAATAAGAATTGATGTCATTGGCATTGAAATGGGCACTGTAGGTGTGTTTACTGTCCTCCACTCACTGCAGACTTTTATTTCCCATTGACTTACATTGGGGTCGGGTTTCCGATAGTTTGCCGACTTCGTTCGTTTTGGAAAAGTCGGGTGGTCCGACACCCTACTCGACCCTCCCGGAGGCAAAGTTGCTCATCTCTAGTCATTGCAAAAACATTAACAGCAGCAGTGTAAGTGGCATAAGCAATTTCTGTGAGTTGTTTCACACATTTTTTAGACCAGCCCGTGCACCAGCAGAAAAGAGTACAAGTTTGAGACGTTGTGAATGACAGGAGAGGAAGATGCAGGAGTATCTGGAGCTCAATATCAATGCCAACAAGGGAGGTTTGAACCCTTTTGCATTTTGGTCTTCAAAAATTAAACAGTAGCCTGAGTTCGAATGTCATGCCTTTGAGGTTTTGTCATGCCCGTCAGCCAGTGTTCTAGCAGAACGTGTCTTCAGCGCTGCTGGTGATATTCTCACAGAAAAGCATATCCGGCTATCCCCTGAAAGAGTGGGACCGACTAACTTTCATCGAAATGAACAAGTCATGGATCTTCAATTACTTTTGAACCCCAGTAGCAGACTAGGCTGACTTGGCGATGGTTGAAACATCGAAAAGCACAGTAAAACAAACGTATAAAAATACTATGTTGTAAAAAAAGCAACAGTAAACAGCAAGTGCTAGTAAAAACATGATAAAACACAGGGTATCTGGTTGATACGTTTGTCGCAAAAAATGTATACTAAGCCGCTCTACCAAACGTCAAGATATACCCGTATCAGAGCAGTCCCTGACTAATGTATTTATTCCCTAACTAATGTATTTAAAAAACTGGTCATGTGTATAGTACCTATATGAGCAGGAATCAGAAATATAATGTCCAATGTGGACATGCTGCAGAGAACGGCCTTTATGTGCATGGCTCACAAAGGAGGGGTGGAAAACCTCCATAGTCTTGCAAATACAAGAAACCAATTGAATACAAACACAAACACATGAGCCATGCACACAGTGAATAAGCCTGTAGCGACATTGTTCACACCACCGGAAGACCGAAACATGGAAAAGCACAGTAAAACAAACATATAAAAATACTCTGTTATAAAAAAGTAAGATAAAACAGCAAGTGCTAGTAAAAAGATGATAAAACATGAATACTAAGCAGCTCTACCAAACGTCAAGGTATAACCGTATCAGAGCATTCCATGACTAATGTATTTAATCCCTATCTGATGTATTTAAAAACAGATGATTCCCAGTTGGTCTATGCTTACTTAGCAAGAATCATGTGTTTTGAGGGGAAGAACAAAAAGTAGAAAAACTAAACTAATAAGTTAGCTAACAAACATACAGTAAGTAGAATACTAGGCTAAGTGCACACGTTTGCAGAATGTTTGCAGAATATTCCTGAGCAAAACCGGACTATTTTCGCGGCAAAAACGCATGGTTTTTTGCGAGGTTTTTGCGCATTTTTGGTGCGTTTTTTTGCGCGGATTTGACGCGTTTTTACCGCGATTTTTTCCTGAACTTTCTAGGTCAATAATATAGCGGGAAAAATGCTAGAATTCCGCAAAATAATGGACATGTTGCTAGATTTTCCGCGATGCGTTTTTTTCACGGAAAAAAACGCACCATGTGCACAGAAATTGCTTAATTCATTCTAAATGATAGGATGCTTAATACATGCGTTTTTGACGTGTTTTTTCCCGTGAAAAAACGCGAAAAAAACGCAAATATTCCTGAACGTGTGCACTTAGCCTGAAGGTTATACAGTTTGTTCCACATTGAGCAAGACTAAGTCTTGGATTCCCACTGTAATTCCTAGGTTATTGATTTGTAAAATCTAAGGTTCCAAGCATTCTGGTAAAAAGGCCGCTGAGAACAATATACTGTTATTTCAAAAAGTACATCAATAGCCTATTCTCTATCTGTCTTTATATGACATGGATCATTAAATAAATATCTTTTAGAAGGATATGTTCCTAAGGCTATTCCATTACAGTCATTAAATGCAGCACTTAGCAAGTCTACCTACAGGACAGCCATTCAATTATTTTCTACTATGAGCGAGAAGCAGTGTGTGTCATAAAAGTCTCAATGATAAAATATAGATTATTTTGAAAACCTTTCATTTAGTAAAAACAAATCTGTACAATGAAGAAATGCAATGAAAGTCAGGTAGGTTTCACTGTCATAAAATAATTTTTACCAATTTGATTTTAGGTGCAACAAGAAATATATGATGAAATTGGAGTAAAACAACAAATATACAATTAGGTATAAAACTTGTGGATTACTGCTAAAAGTTAGCATGTTAATTTAATAAGACAGTAGTTGAATTAAAGTGACCATACATCTCACATGGTGCTCTGTTTCCTCTAGCTACCTCCTGTTCTCAGATCTGCGTTCCATACTCCTGCTTCATACATGGCTGCCACATTGGCACGAGGAATACATTAGTAAGTCAAAAGCCCCACCCATTGTACCACTCCATATGGTACAATCATGTGGTTCTCTGCTTAGGTATTCATAATGAAGACTGCTGACAGGGCACTGATCCCTCAGTGACTTGCCCCCTAGTTAACATATGGAATATTATATATACATACTTTAAAAAAAAACCTCTTCTGCAGGCAGGTGCCAGCCATGACACCTGCGCTGCAGCATAATCACATATGTAATTTGCATATAATTATTATGGTTGAGGTTATCTTAAATTAAAAAAAAAATCCAATTTTCTCCTCCAAGATGGTGTAGCCAAGCCTGCGCAGTATCAACTATTGGCGATCTCCAATAGCTGCTATTGCACTGGTGCCGACGGCACCATCTTGCTAGAGAAAAAAAACATTTCCTACTCCAAGATGGTGCCGCTGAGCCTGCACAGTTGCAGCTATCTGCAGTCACCGATATCTGCTACTGTGCATCATCTTGGAGGAGGACATTTTTTTTCTAGCAAGATGATGCCGCCGGTGTATGCGCAGTAGCAGTTATCGGATCACCTATATATACCGAGAGCTGCTACTGAGCAGGAGCGGGGAGTGCCATTTTCAAATGGATTTTTTTTCAAATATCAGGATAGCGTCAACCATAGTAATTATATGCACATTGCACATGCGATTATGCTGCAGCCCAGTATGTATATGCAATACTCATTATGTAAACTAAGGGGCAGGTCACTGAGGGATCAGTGACCTGTCAGCAGTCTTCAGTATGAACAGCTAAGGAGAGCACCGCATGAAGACCACTCCACAGACCGCCCAGAAGAACGAGCATATCATTAACTCAAAACTGAAAATAAAGATTAAACAACAACCACAAGACAGATTTCATCAACCCAGGTATCATTGTAATCAATATAACGGCATTGACCTGACACTGTCTGTAGGTTACTGTGCAAAATCCTGCTGAAAGGTTCCCTTTAACCTTATCTTACACAAAATAACTATATTAAGAAAGAAGTAGATATTTGTACAGTATTTAGGCATATGAAAAGTTGTTGCCTTCATGAAAACAATCCCTTTAAAGGGAATATCTCATAAGAAAATTGCCTATTGTTTAAATCAGGTATTTGCTGGCTTCGGGAGCCTTGCCTCATACTTGGGTGGCTGTAGGGCATCACGCTGTCTGGAAAGTTGTCAGGGCATCATATTGTGTGTGTATGTGTGCAGGGGGCTGTTGGGGCATTATATTGTGTGCTGATTAGCTGTAGTTGGGTGCTGAAAGGACATCATCCTGTAGACAGGGCTGTGCAGACATCATACTGTGTTGGGAAGTATGGGGCATAATACCATGGGATGAATGTCACTGTGGGGTTGAATAAAGTGTGTGGGGAAAACTGCTGGGACATCATTTTGTCTGCGGGACACTGAAAACCATCATACTATGTTGGAGGCACTATGGCATTATAATACTATCTTGGAGCTCTGTGGGGGCATCATACTTTGTTGAGGTCAGGGTGAGGTCATCATTCTGCATATGGGGCACTTTTTTGGCATAGTACTCTATGGATGCCATGAAAGGTGTATTATAGTGGATTTGAATACTGAGGGGCTTCAGTTAGGGCAAAATTACGGCAAAAAGTGCTGCAAAAAATGTCTTTCACCCTGTCTTTAAAAGTTGGGAGGCATGCCCTTCTACACCTGCTCATATGCACAATGAGCCATCTGATTTTTATTCTTTGGGGGTAGCATGCCGTGGGGGGAAGGGTGCCCAATCAGGATTTATAAACATATATTAAAAAAGATGAAAAGTCATTATTACAGAAAGGGCTAAAATTTTCTCCAGCATCTAAATTCAACTGTTTTCAGGCTTTTCATAGAATCATAGAATGGTAGAGTTGGAAGGGATCTCCTGGGTCATCTGGTCCAAACTTCTGCTCCAAGGAGGATTCACTAAATCATCCCAGACAGATGTCTGTCCAGCCTCTGTTTGAAGACTTCCATGGAAGGAGAACTCACCACCTCTCGTGGCAGCCTGTTTTTCAGGACTCTGAACATTCTTGATCACCTTTTGTGCATTACTGTCTTTTTCCAAGATGGCGTCTTTGGTCTCATGTGCACTGTGTCTTCCTGCTATATAACTCCACCTCAGCCTTTAGTCTGTGTTAGAGTAATCTGCCTTGCATCCAACTTCTGACCTCTGGAGGCTCCCTGGCTTTGTACCTGCTCCTGTGAACCTGTTTGTGATCCTGCTACTCTGCTCTGGTTTCCTGCTGCATACACCGGTTTCCAGTAATCCTCCTTCATCTGGCTGCTTGTGTTACTCCCTTCTGTATTTGCTGGACATGTAAGCTGTTGCAGCTCTGCGCTGCTTAAACCTGAGACTATCACCCAGGCCTCCCTGGTTGAGATAAAGATATTATTTGAACTGCCTTATAAGCATATCTACCTGTGCTTGGACTAAACTAAAGGTACTGCCACACTTAGTGATCTCGTTAGCGATCTCAATAACGACGCAAGCTAATGAGATCGTTTTTGTGATCGTTTTAATGTCGCTAGTAGCTGCCACACTTAGTGATCTCGTTAACGACGCATAAGCGGTTAGCGATCTCATTAACGACTTTAACGGTCATTGCGATGTGAAAAACAGCGCACATCGCTCACAAAAGGTGCCAGACACAGCGATATAGGCTCACCAGCGGGACGCCAACGATCTAAATACGGTCCAGAACTCTAGTGAACGATCAGCGAGATCACAGCAGGGGCCACGTCGTTGCTACATGCCACACACGTTAGCGTCACGAACGAGATTGCTAAATAGTGACGTATTTTAGCGATCTCGTTAGCGACGCGGTTTAGTGTGGCATACCCTTAAGACTTATTCGTGTCAAGTATCCTCAAGTATAACTATGCTTCATAGACTCTCTGCTTGATTGCATTTCTCTCTGAAGTTTCCTATAGACTGTTAAGCTGCATTTAACCCCTTCCCGACCCATGACGCCGACGTCGGCGTCATGAAAACCTGTGCCATCCCGACCCATGACGCCGACGTCGGCGTCATGCTATAAATCATGTTCCTGCGGGTCGGGTGACCGGGGTCACTGAAAGGTCACCCGACCCACAGGCACAGGACCCCTTCCGCATCACCATAGTGGGGGTGGCTTAACCCCCATGTGGCCACGATCGTTCTGATTGGCTGTTAAAAGTGAAACAGCCAATCAGAGCGATTTGTAATATTTCACCAATGAAGCTGGTGAAATATTACAATCCAGCCATGGCCGATGCTGCAATAGCATCTGCCATGGCTGGACACCAAGATTGACCCCCCCACACCAAGTCACGGCGGTGTTCGGCCGCCGCCACCGAAAGATGGCAGCGACCGGTCACCGCCGTCACTATCTGCTCCCCTGCTCCTGCGATCCGCTGCCCCCACCTTCCGATCGCCCCCCTCACCTTCCGACCCCCCCTACTCACCTCTCCCGGTCCACCGATGTCCCTGGATCCGTCCCGGCGGCTGCCCGGGATTCTTCATGGGCGCCGCTATCTTGGAAAATGGCGGGCGCATGCGCAGTGCGCCCTCCAGTGTACAAAAATTTATTTTGATCACTGTGATAAACTGTCACAGTGATCAAAATAAAAAAAAGTAAATGAACCCCCCTATCATAGGTAGGGTCAAATAATAAAATAAAGAATTTTTTTTTTTCCTAGCGGATTTTGCTGCTGATCCGCAGCTGATTTTGCTGCGGATCCGCAACGGATATTGCTGCAGATCTGCCGCGGATATTGCTGCTGATCCACGGCGGATTTTTCTGCTGATTTTGCTGCGGATCCGCGGCTGATTTTGCTGCGGATCCGCGGCGGATATTGCTGCTGATCCGCAGCGGATTTTGCTGTGGATTTTGCTGCGGATCCCCAGCGGATTTTGCTGGGGATCCGCAGCGGATTTTGCTGGGGATCCACGGTGGATTTTGCTGCTGATCCATGGAGGATTTTGCTGCTGATCCGCGGCGGATTTTGCTGCTGATCCACGCGGATTTTGCTGCTGATCCGCAGCTGATTTTGCTGCGGATCCACAACGGATATTGCTGCGGATCCGCGGAGGATATTGCTGCAGATCTGCCGCGGATATTGCTGCTGATCCGCAGCGGATTTTGCTGCGGATTTTGCTGCGGATCCCCAGCGGATTTTGCTGGGGATCCGCAGCGGATTTTGCTGGGGATCCACGGTGGATTTTGCTGCTGATCCATGGCGGATTTTGCTGCTGATCCGCGGCGGATTTTGCTGCTGATCCACGGCGGATTTTGCTGCTGATCCGCAGCTGATTTTGCTGCGGATCCTCGGCTGATTTTGCTGCGGATCCGCGGCGGATATTGCTGCTGATCCGCGGAGGATTTTGCTGCTGATCGCGGCGGATTTTGCTGCGGATTTTGCTGCGGATCCCCAGCGGATTTTGCTGGGGATCCGCAGCGGATTTAGCTGGGGATCCACGGTGGATTTTGCTGCTGATCCATGGCGGATTTTGCTGCTGATCCACGGCGGATTTTGCTGCTGATCCACGGCGGATTTTGCTGCTGATCCGCAGCTGATTTTGCTGCGGATCCACAACGGATATTGCTGCGGATCCGCGGAGGATATTGCTGCAGATCTGCCGCGGATATTGCTGCTGATCCGCAGCGGATTTTGCTGCGGATTTTGCTGCGGATCCCCAGCGGATTTTGCTGGGGATCCGCAGCGGATTTTGCTGGGGTCCGCGGCGGATTTTGCTGCTGCTCGCGGCGGATTTTGCTGCTGATACGCGGCGGATTTGCTGCTGATCCGCGGCGGATATTGCTGCTGATCCCGGCGGATTTTGCTGGGGATCCACGGCGGATTTTGCTGCTGATCCACGGCGGATTTTGCTGCTGATCCGCGCGGATTTTGCTGCGGATCCCGGCGGATTTTGCTGGGATCCCGCGTTGCTGGATCGATTTTGCTGGGATCCGCGGCGGATTTTGCTGCTGATCCAGCGGCAGATTTTGCTGCGATCCGCGCGGATTTTGCTGCGATCCGCGGCGATTTCTGCCGGATCCCGGCGGATTTTTGCCGGGGATCCCGCGGTGCGGATTTTGCCGCTGATCCCGGCGGATTTTGCCGCTGATCCGCGGCGGATTTAGCCGCTGATCCGCGGCGGATTTTGCCGCTGATCCGCGGCGGATTTTGCCGCTGATCCGCGGCGGATTTTGCCGCTGATCCGCGGCGGATTTAGCCGCTGATCCGCGGCGGATTTGCTGCGGTCTCCCGGCGGATTTTGGATCCTTCCTGGCGGCTGCCCGGGATTCTTCATGGGCGCCGCCATCTTGGAAATGGTTGGCGCATGCGCAGTGCGCCCTCCAGTGTACAAAAATTTATTTTGATCACTGTGATAAACTGTCACAGTGATCAAAATAAAAAAAAGTAAATGAACCCCCCCTATCATAGGTAGGGTCAAATAATAAAATAAAGATTTTTTTTTTTTTCCTAGCGGATTTTGCTGCTGATCCGCAGCTGATTTTGCTGCGGATCCGCAACGGATATTGCTGCAGATCTGCCGCGGATTTAGCCGCTGATCCACGGCGGATTTTGCTGCTGAACCGCGACGGATTGTGCTGCTGATCCGCGACGGATTTTGCTGCTGATCCGCGGCGGATATTGCTGCGGATCCCCGGCGTATTTTGCTGCTGATCCGCGACGGATTTTGCCGCTGATCCGCGGCGGACTTTGCCGCTGATCCGGGGCGGATTTTGCCGCTGATCCGCGACGGATTTTGCTGCTGTTCTGCAGCGGATTTTGCTGGGGATCCGCGGCGGACTTTGCTGCTGATCCGCGGCGGATATTGCTGCGGATCCCCGGCGTATTTTGCCGCTGATCCGCGGCGGATTTAGCCGCTGATCCGCGGCGGATTTTGCCGCTGATCCCGGCGGATTTTGCCGCTGATCGCGGCGGATGTAGCCCGCTGATCCGCGGCGGATTTTGCTGCGGATCCCGGCGGATTTTGGATCTGTCTGGCGGCTGCCCGGGATTCTTCATGGGCGCCGCCATCTTGGAAAATGGCGGGCGCATGCGCAGTGCGCCCTCCAGTGTACAAAAATTTATTTTGATCACTGTGATAAACTGTCACAGTGATCAAAATAAAAAAAAGTAAATGAACCCCCCCTATCATAGGTAGGGTCAAATAATAAAATAAAGAATTTTTTTTTTTTTCCTAGCGGATTTTGCTGCTGATCCGCAGCTGATTTTGCTGCGGATCCGCAACGGATATTGCTGCAGATCTGCCGTGGATATTGCTGCTGATCCACGGCGGATTTTTCTGCTGATTTTGCTGCGGATCCGCGGCTGATTTTGCTGCGGATCCGAGGCGGATATTGCTGCTGATCCGCAGCGGATTTTGCTGCGGATTTTGCTGCGGAGCCCCAGCGGATTTTGCTGGGGATCCGCAGCGGATTTTGCTGGGGATCCACGGTGGATTTTGCTGCTGATCCATGGCGGATTTTGCTGCTGATCCACGGCGGATTTTGCTGCTGATCCGCAGCTGATTTTGCTGCGGATCCTCGGCTGATTTTGCTGCGGATCCGCGGCGGATATTGCTGCTGATCCGCGGAGGATTTTGCTGCTGATCCGCGGCGGATTTTGTTGCGGATTTTGCTGCGGATCCCCAGCGGATTTTGCTGGGGATCCGCAGCGGATTTTGCTGGGGATCCGCGGCGGATTTTGCTGCTGATCCGCGGCGGATTTTGCTGCTGATCCGCGGCGGATTTTGCTGCTGATCCGCGGCGGATTTTGCTGCTGATCCGCGACGGATGTTGCTGCTGATCCGCGGCGGATATTGCTGCGGATCCCCGGCGGATTTTGCTGGGGATCCGCGGCGGATTTTGCTGCTGATCCACGGCGGATTTTGCTGCTGAACCACGACGGATTTTGCTGCTGATCCGCGGCGGATATTGCTGCGGATCCCCGGTGGATTTTGCCGCTGATCCGCGGCGGATATAGCCGCTGATCCGCCGCGGATTTTGCTGCGGATCCCCGGCGGATTTTGCTGGGGATCCGCGGCGATTTTGCTGCTGATCCACGGCGGATTTTGCTGCTGATCCACGACGGATTTTGCTGCTGATCCGCGGCGGATATTGCTGCGGATCCCCGGCGGATTTTGCTGCTGATCCGCGATGGATTTTGCTGCTGATCCGCGGCGGATATTGCTGCGGATCCCCGGCAGATTTTGCTGCTGATCCGCGGCGGATTTAGCCGCTGATCCGCGGCGGATTTTTGCTGCGGATCCCCGGCGGATTTTGCTGCTGATCCGCGACGGATTTTGCTGCTGATCCGCGACGGATTTTGCTGCTGATCCGCGGCGGATATTGCTGTGGATCTGCGGCGGATTTTGCCGCTGATCCGGGGCGGATTTTGCCGCTGATCCGCGACGGATTTTGCTGCTGATCCGCAGCGGATATTGCTGCGGATCCCCGGCGTATTTTGCTGCTGATCCGCGACGGATTTTGCCGCTGATCCGCGGCGGATTTTGCCGCTGATCCGGGGCGGATTTTGCCGCTGATCCGCGACGGATTTTGCTGCTGATCCGCGGCGGATATTGCTGCGGATCCCCGGCGGATTTTGCTGCTGATCCGCGACGGATTTTGCTGCTGATCCGCGGCGGATTTTGCTGCTGATCCTCGGCGGATTTTGCTGCTGATCCACGACGTATTTTGCTGCTGATCCGCGGCGGATATTGCTGCGGATCCCCGGCGGATTTTGCTGCTGATCCGCAACGGATTTTGCCGCTGATCCGCGGCGGATTTTGCCGCTGATCCGCGGCAAAATTTAGCCGCTGATCCACGGCGGATTTTGCTGCTGATCCGCGACGGATTGTGCTGCTGATCCGCGGCGGATATTGCTGCGGATCCCCCGCAGATTTTGCTGCTGATCCGCGGCGGATATTGCTGCGGATCCCCCGCGGAATTTGCTGCTGATCTGCGACGGATTTTGCCGCTAATCCGCGGCGGATTTTGACGCTGATCCGCGGCTGATTTTGCCGCTGATCCCTGGCTAATTTTGCCGCTGATCCGCGGCGGATTTAGCCGCTGATCCCCGGCGGATTTTGCTGCTGATCCGCGACGGATTTTGCTGGGGATCCGCGGCAGATTTTGCTGCTGATCCACGGCGGATTTTGCTGCTGATCCGCGACGGATTTTGCTGCTGATCCGCGGCGAATATTGCTGCGGATCCCCGGCGGATTTTGCTGCGGATCCCCGGCGGATTTTGCTGCTGATCCGCAACGGATTTTGCTGCTGATCCACGGCTGATTTTGCTGCTGATCCGCGGCGGATATTGCTGCTGATCCGCGGCTGATTTTGCTGCTGATCCCCGGCGGATTTTGCTGGGGATCCGCGGCGGATTTTGCGCTGATCCGCGACGGATTTTGCTGCTGATCCGCGGCGAATATTGCTGCGGATCCCCGGGGATTTTGCTGCGGATCCCCGGCGGATTTTGCTGCTGATCCGCAACGGATTTTGCTGCTGATCCGCGGCTGATTTTGCTGCTGATCCGCGGCGGATATTGCTGCGGATCCCCGGCGGATTTTGCTGGGGATCCGCGGCGGATTTTGCCGCTGATCCGCGGCTGATTTTGCGGCTGATCCGCGGCGGAATTTGCTGGGGATCCGCTGCGGATTTTGCTGCTGATCCGCAGCGGATTTTGCTGCGGATCCGCAGCAGAGATTTTGCTGCGGATCCGCAGCGGATTTGGCGCTGCAGATCCACAGCAGATCCAGAAACCATGTACAGTACAATGCAAATAAATGGTTAAAAAAAATGCTGTGCACATGCGGATTTGCTGCGGTTTTAAATCCGCAGTATGTCAATTCTTTGTGTGGATTCTGCAGCGGTTTTGCACCTATTCCATTATAGGTGTAAAACCACAGGGAAAAACAGCAGCAAATCCGCGCTAAATTCGCAGGTAAAACGCAGGTCATTTTACCTGCGGATTTAAGAAAAATCCGCAAGTGAATCCGCAACGTGTGCACGGGGCCTCAGGGTTAGGTTTAGGCTGGGTTCATATTGCATTATGGCAGTCCGTTAGATGGACTGCGTTTCACCGTGGTATAACGCGGTGTAATGCAGTCCGTTAACGCTGCCATTCACCGCATTTGTGTGCGCATCGCAACGCATGCCGTAAAGCGGCATGCGTTCGCGACGTGCCGTCGTTCAGTGACGGAGCCTCGGACACGGGCTGCAGCGTCTGGGCTCCAGTCACCACTAGCTCAGATGAATCATCTGCGCTAGCGGGTATAGCATAACGCGATCGCGTTATGCTATACCGTTACCAGCCGGTCAACACTACGTGTTGAACAGGCGGGTAAAACGCAATATGAACCCAGCCTTAGGGTTAGAACAAGGGTTAGGGTTAGCATTAGGGTTAAGGTTAGAATTAGGGTTAGGGTTGGAATTTGGGTTAGGGTTGGAATTAGGGTTAGGGTTGGAATTAGGGTTAGGCTTGTGTAGCGCTTCCCACGGCTGTGGGGCGCCGGGACATGGCATAGCTTGCCTAGCTAGCCAATGCTCCCACGCCGCCAGTCCACGACGACGTGAGGCATGGGTCCCAGATGATGAGAATGTGGACCCACTGGACCACGGAGGGAGACCCGGGCCTGCCCCGACTAGGGAAGGGCAGCGACCGGGATCCGTGGCAGCTGAGCATGTGGGCAAGGTGGCGACCTGCAGGACTAGACAACACCGCACAACTTCAGGTAAGAAGAAACATAAAGTTTACTTAAAGAAACACAGTACATAAAACAGAACATAAGACCGGGCTCCCGATTCCGCACATCAGAGAAGGGTACACGACTCAGGATCACAGACGAGTGCTGGAGGACATCACGGGTAGATGCAGTCCAGGGTTATCTGGCACGGGCATACTTGGACGGCCTCTCTCTCAGGCCTTAGGCGTAGCACAGGCTCAGCAGGAGAACATCAGACACCGACCTCAGACAGACTTCAGACGATGGCGGGGTCATCACGGGTTGATGAAGTCCAGGATCATCTGGCACGGGCATACTAGTATGGCCTCACTCTCAGGCCTCGGGCGTAGCACAGGCTCAGCAGGAGAACATCAGACACCGGCCCAGGACGAACGTCAGACGATGGCGGGGTCATCACGGGTTGATGAAGTCCAGGATCATCTGGCACGGGCATACTAGGACGGCCTCTCTCTCAGGCCTCAGGCGTAGCACAGGCTCAGCAGGAGAACATCAGACACCGACCCAGGACAGACGTCATCACAGGGTAGACCAAGGAGGAACCGGCAGGACAGGCAGGTTGTCACGGCAAGTGACCAAGGCAGTCTCTGGGACAGGCAGGTTGTCACAGCAAGTGACCAGGCAGTCTCTGGGACAGGCAGGTTGTCACGGCTAGTGACCAGGGCAATCTCTGGGACAGGCAGGTTGTCACGGCAAGTGACCAGGGCAGGCAGGTTGTCACGGCAAGTGACCAGGCAGGCAGGTTGTCACGGCAAGTGACCAGGCAGGCAGGTTGTCATGGCAAGTGACCAGGGCAGGCAGGTTGTCACGGCAAGTGACCAGGCAGGCAGGTTGTCACGGCAAGTGACCAGGCAGTCTCTGGGACAGGCAGGTTGTCACGGCAAGTGACCAGGCAGTCTCTGGGACAGGCAGGTTGTCACGACAAGTGACCAGGCAGTCTCTGGACAGGCAGGTATATACGACCTGATATGGTGGAGCCTCCAGGTAGGCTGCAGTCGGATGGCAGATGATCGCTCCCAGGTGAGCAGGCAAGAGCCGGGGATCTCTGCAGATGATGTCCGAACTTCCGGATGGAGCTGCAGTCGGATGGCAGATGATCGCTCCCAGGTGAGCAGGCAAGAGCCGGGGATCTCTGCAGATGACGTCCGAACCTCTGGAAGGAACTGCAGACGGATGGCAGACAGGCAAGCCGACAGGTAACAGACAGGTAACTGGAATCAGGAGCTGATGGCTGAAACAGAGTTAGACTGCACAGGAACAACACGAACACGGATTGGATCCCAGAGAGTCAGGAACACAGACAGGAACACGGATTGGATCCCAGAGAGTCAGGAACACAGACAGGAACACGGATTGGATCTCAGGGAGTCAGGAACACGGACAAGAACATCAGGAACACGGATTGGGTCTCAGGGAGTCAGGAACACGGACAGGAACATGGATTGAATCACAGGAACACGGACTGGAACACAGGCCTCGGACTCCGGACATCTGGCACCGATCAGCAGGCTCCGGACATCTGGCAATGATCGGCAGGATCCGGACATCAGGCAGGAAGGATAGGATCCGGACATCTGGAAGTGGTCGTCGGACATCGGACATCAGGCCATGGTCATCAGGCATAGGATCCGGACATCTGGCAGCGACCTGAAAAGGAACCCCAGCGGTCTGGTGCAAGCCCCGCCAGGCTCAACGGGAGCTGGCCGGGGATTGCACAGAGGCTGAGCACAGAGTAACAGAAACTCAGCACACACCGGACTCCTCCTTCCAAGATGAACTCAGGTTATATAGCAAGGATTCACAGTCACTGGCACAGGGTTCTGGACACAGCAGGATTTCAGGAACATAACACAGAGGACACAGTTCAGAAAGTCAGGTACAGGATGCGATCCAAGATCAGGGTTCAGGTAATTAGACACAGCAGGAACAGGCCTGGATATACAGCCTCCAGGAACGGCGATCTGGGTAATCAGCCCCAGCATAGGCGGAAACACAAGACACAATTCAGACATTCAGGTACCGGGTTTGATCCAGGATCAGGGAACAAGACACAGCAGGAACAGGGAATCAGCTCTCCAGAGCTGATCAACTTCAGAGCAGGAGCTGAACACACAACCACATACGGCTAGGTTCAGGGATTCAGTGTGGATTCAATGCGCAGCTCTGGCAACGCCCACTAGGGCTGGAGAACTTTATATATGAGCTGCTTCACAGCGATAGGCTGGAGCAGTAATTCTAGTAAACACCCAATCCACATAAAAGCAGGAAAGGTGTGGGCCGCGCCCCCTATGCAGAGCCAGACAGCACAACACAGAGGGAACCCAACAATGGCTGCTGCCAACCACGCAGTAAGTCATGCACCACTGCAGAGGACTTTGCAAGCTACGGACGGCTTTCACAGCAAGTCAGGAACCGCACATGCGGGCGGTCATGCAAAGCAGCGGAGCCACTCACGCAAGTACGGGTACGCAGCAGAGCCGGGAACTGAGCAGCATCCATATAGGTAACAGACAACAGTATCCCAGCTGGTTAGGGGGAAAGGAGCAAAAGGGTAAATGCAAAAAACATGCAAAGTAACGCTGGAAAACAAAGTACAGACAATACCAGCGTTACAGCTTGTGGTTAGGTTTATGGTTAGAGTTGGGATTAGGGTTAGGGGTGTGTTGGGGTTAGGGTTATGGTTAGGGTTTGTATTAGGGTTAGGTGTGTGTAGGGGTTAGGGTTGGGGTTAGGGGTGTGTTGGGGTTAGGGTTGGAGTTAAAATTGAGGGGTTTCCACTATTTAGGCACATCAGGGGGTCTCCATACGCGACATGGCGCCACTATTGATTCCTGCAAATTTTACGTTCAAAAAGTCAAACAGTGCTCCCTTTATTCCAAGCCCCGACGTATGCCCAAACAGTGGTTTATCCCCACATATGGGGTATCAGCGTACTCGGGAAAAATTGCACAACAACTTTGGGGGTTCTAATTTCTCCTGTTAACATTGGGAAAAAAAATTGGGGACTAAAAAATTATTTTTGTGGAAAAAAAATGATTTTATATTTTCACGGCTCTGCATTATAAACTTCTGTGAAGGACTTGGAGATTCAAAGTACTTACCACACATCTATAGGAGTTCCTTGGGGGATCTAGTTTCCAAAATGGGGTCACTTGTGGGGAGTTTCTACTGTTTAGGCACATCAGGGACTCTGCAAACGTAACATGACGCCCAAAGACCATTCCATCAAGTGGGCATTTCAAAACGTCACTACTTCCCATCCTAGCCCCGACGTGTGCCCATACAGTAGTTTTCTCCCACATATGGGATATCAGCATACTCATGTTACCCTTGGGAAAATAAAAAAATTGGGGACTAAAAGATCCTGATTGTGGAAAAAATATGATTTTTTTATTTTCATGCCCGGGCGTTATAAACTTCTGTGTAGCCCTTGGGGGTTCAAAGTGCTCACCACACATCTAGATAAGTTCTTTGCGGGGTCTAGTTTCCAAATGGGGTCACTTGTGGGGAGTTTCTACTGTTTACGCACATCAGGGGCTCTGCAAACGTAACAAGATGCCCGCAGACCATTCCATCAAGTCGGCATTTCAAAGCGTCACTACATCCCTTCCGAGCCCTGACGTGTGCCCAAACAGTGGTTCCCCCCCACATATGGGGTACTAGCGTACTCAGGACAGACTGGACAACAACTTTTGGGGTCCAATTTTTCCTGTAACCATTGGGAAAATAAAAAATAGTGGGCTAAAAAATCATTTTTTGAGAAAAAAAAATGATTTTTTTTTTTCACGGCTCTGCGTTATAAACTTCTGTGAAGCACCCGGGGGTTCAAAGTGCTCACTATGCATCTAGATAAGTTCCTTAGGGCGTCTAGTTTCCAAAATGGGGTCACTTGTGGGGGAGCTCCAATATTTAGGCACACAGGAACTGTCCAAATGCGACATGGCAACCGCTAAATATTCCAGCATATTTTCCATTCAAAAAGTCAAATGGCGCTCCTTCCCTTCTGAGCCCTGCCGTGCGCCCAAACAGTGGTTTATGACCACATATGAGGTATCTGTGTACTCAGGAGAAATTGCCCAACAAATTTTAGGATCCAATTTATACTGTTGCCTATGTGAAAATGAAAAAAACTGAGGCTAAAAGAAAATTTTTGTGAAAAAAAAGTACTTTCTTTTTTTTACAGATCAATTTGTGAAGCACCTGGGGGTTCAAAGTGATCACTATGCATCTAGATAAATTCCTTAGGGGGTCTAGTTTCCAAAATGGGGTCACTTGTGGGGGAGCTCCAATGTTTAGGCACACAGGGACTCTCCAAATGCAACATGGCAACCGCTAAATATTCCAGCATATTTTCCATTCAAAAAGTCAAATGGTGCTCCTTCCCTTCTGAGCCCTGCCTTGCGCCCATACAGTGGTTTATGACCACATATGAGGTATCTGTGTACTCAGGAGAAATTGCCCAACAAATTTTAGGATCCATTTTATCCTGTTGCCCATGTAAAAATGAAAAAATTGATGCTAAAAGAAAATTTTTGTTGGAAAAATTAAAATGTCCATTTTTTCCTTTTTTTTGCTTTAGTTCCTGTGAAGCACCTGAAGGGTTAATACATAGTAACATGGTAACATAGTTATTAAGGTTGAAGGAAGACTTTAAGTCCATCTAGTTCAACCCATATCCTATCCTAACCTGCCCTAACATGTTGATCCAGAGGAAGGCAAAAAAAACCCAAGTGGCAAACAGTAAGCTTCACATTGGGGAAAAAAATTCCTTACCGACTCCACATACGGCAATCAGACTAGCTCCCTGGATCAACGCAGTATCTAGGAAACTAGTGAATATAGCCTGTAATATTATACTTTTCAAGAAAGGCATCCAGTCCCTTCTTAAATTTTAGTAAGGATTCACTCATTACAACATTAGACGGCAGAGAGTTCCATAGTCTCACTGCTCTTACAGTAAAGAATCTGCGTCTGTGATTATGGCTAAACCTTCTTTCCTCCAGACGTAGAGGATGCCCCCTTGTCCCCGTCACAGGTCTAAGAGTAAAAAGATCATTAGAAAGGTCTTTGTACTGTCCCCTCATATATTTATACATTGTAATAAGATCACCTCTAAGCCTTCGTTTTTCCAAACTAAATAACCCTAAGTGTAATAACCTGTCTTGGTATTGCAGACCCCCCAGTTCTCTAATAACCTTGCTCGCTCTTCTCTGCACACGCTCCAGTTCAGCTATGTCTTTCTTATACACCGGAGACCAGAACTGCACACAGTATTCTAAGTGTGGTCGCACCAGTGACTTGTATAGAGGTAAAATTATGTTCTCCTCATGAGCATCTATGCCTCTTTTAATGCATCCCATTATTTTATTTGCCTTTGCAGCAGCTGCCTGACATTGGCCACTAAATGTGAGTTTGTCATCCACCCATACACCCAGGTCTTTTTCAGTGACAGTTTTGCCCAGTGTTTTACAATTAAGCACATAATTATACATCTTATTTGTTCTACCCAAGTGCATGACCTTACATTTATCCCCATTAAAGCTCATTTGCCATTTATCAGCCCAAGCTTCTAGTTTACATAAATCCTCCTGTAATATAAAATTATCCTCCTCTATATTTATTACCCTGCAGAGTTTAATGTCTACTCTGTATGCCCCCTACAAGGTCATTAATAAATATGTTAAAGAGAAGCGGCCCCAATACTGACCCCTGTGGTACCCCACTGCTAACCGTGACCCAGTCCGAGTGTGCTCCATTAATAACCACCCTTTGTTTTCTATCCATGAGCCAGTTCTTAACCCACTTACACATATTTTCCCCTATCCCCATTGTTCTCATTTTATGTATCAACCTTTTGTGTGGCACTGTATCAAAAGCTTTTGAGAAGTCCATGAACACCACGTCCACTGCATTCCCTTGGTCCAGTCCTGAACTTACCCCTTCATAAAAGCTTATCAGATTAGTCTGACAAGAACGGTCCCTCGTAAAACCCATGCTGATACTGTGTCATGAGGTTATTCAGCCTCAGATACTCCAATATAGTATCCCTTAAAAAAACCCTCCAGGATTTTACCCACAGTAGATGTTAAGCTCACTGGCCTATAACTTCCAGGTTCAGTTTTTGCCCCCTTTTTGAATATTGGCACCACATTTGCTCTACGCCAGTCCTGTGGTACAGACCCCGTTATTATGGAATCTTTAAAGATTAAAAATAATGGTCTATCTATAACTGTACTTAATTCCTGCAGTACTCGGGGGTGTATCCCATCCGGGCCCGGGGATTTTAGTGATTTTTAGACGCCGCTGTACTTCCTGCTGGGTTAAGCAGGTGACATTTAATGGAGAAATTTTTTTATCACTGATCATGTTATCTGTCATGGGATTTTCTTGTGTAAATACAGTTGAAAAAAAGTCATTTAGCATATTGGCTTTTTCCTCATCCTCATCCACCATTTCACCCAGACTATTTTTAAGGGGACCAACACTATCATTTTTTAGTTTCTTGCTATTTATGTAGTTAAAGAATATTTTGGGATTATTTTTACTTTCTCTGGCAATGAGTCTCTCTGCCTCAATCTTTGCTGTCTTGATTTGCTTTTTACAGAATTTATTCAGTCTTCTGTATTTATTTAATGCCTCATCACTACCTACTTGCTTTAATTCCCTAAACGCTTTCTTTTTGTCCCTTATTGCGCCCCTTACAGCTCTATTTAGCCATAGTGGTTTCCTCCTAATTCTAGCATGTTTATTCCCATAGGGTATATACTGTGCACAGGTCCTATTCAGGATACTAATAAACGTCTCCCATTTTCTTTGTGTATTTTTATGTCTCAGGATATCGTCCCAGTTTATTGCACAAAGATCATCTCTCATCCGTTGGAAATTTGCCTTCCTGAAGTTTAGTGTCCTTGTAACCCCTCGACTACACATCTTATTAAAGGATACATGAAAGCTTATTATTTTGTGATCACTATTACCCAAGTGACCCCCAACCCTTATATTTGATATGCGGTCTGGCCTGTTGGATAATATTAGGTCTAGCAGTGCCCCCCTCTTGTTGGGTCCTGAACTAGTTGTGAAAGGTAATTGTCTCTCATAGTTGCCAAAAACTTATTACCTTTACTGGAACTACAGGTTTCTGTTCCCCAATGTATTTCAGGGTAGTTGAAGTCCCCCATAATAATGACTTCTCCTTGAGTTGCTGCTTCATCTATTTGCTTTATGAGGATATTCTCTGTTGCTTCCATTATTTTAGGAGACTTATAACAAACCCCTATCAGTAATTTATTATTTTTCCCCCTCCCCTAATCTCCACCCACAGAGACTCTACATCTTCATTAGATTCACAGATATCACGCAGGATGGGTTTTAAGGATGATTTTACATATAAACACACACCATAATCTTCTTGAATGTAGTTTTGAATAGCTTGAGGGGTGCAGTTTTTATAAAGGTGTCACTTTTGGGTATTTTCTGCCATATAGACCCCTCAAAGTGACTTCAAATGTGAGGTGGTCCCTAAAAAAAATGGTTTTGTAAATTTTGCTGTAAAAATGAGAAATCGCTGGTCAACTTTTAACCCTTATAACTTCCTAACAAAAAAAATGTTGTTCCCAAAATTGTGCTGATGTAAATTAGACATGTGGGAAATGTTATTTATTAACTATTTTGTGTCACATAACTCTCTGGTTTTACAGAATAAAAATTAAAAATTTGAAAATTACAAAATTTTCAAAATTTTCGCCAAATTTCCATTTTTTTCACTAATAAACGCAAAAATTATCGACCTAAGTTTACCACTAACATGAAGCCTAATATGTCACGAAAAAACAATCTCAGAATCGCTAGGATCCGTTGAAGCATTCCTGAGTTATTACCTCATAAAGGGACACTGGTCAGAATTGCAAAAAATGGCAAGGTCTTTAAGGTCAAAATAGGCTGGGTCATGAAGGGGTTAATATCTACACCAAGTGTTGTGGACTTGAACTTTGCTTTGCACCTCTTTGAATCAGGATTTGATAATATAGACTTTACCACTTATAAAACTGAGTCCTGTAGTTGTCTTGTTCCACGCAAGAAGTCTCCTGAGTTATCCCCTATATTTATTACAGGATACTCTAGCCTCAAAAGAGGAGACTGCTGGAACAATGACTGCAGAAGGCAGATTAGAGCAGGTGTTCTCCATAATTAGGTCACTACAGAAAGATGTGGAAGGTCTGCAAAAGAAGTTTGGAAGCTTTGAACGCAATGAACAAGTGCTTGGACAAACTTTGCAGAACTTAAGCACCCGCAGGGCAGCCCAGGAAAACAAACTTGTTGGCATGGAGTCCCAGTATGGATGGGATTTCAGGACATAAGCACGCAAATAGCGGCACAACCTTCTGGGCAACCGCCACCAGCTAGCCCACCTAAGTTGCCCCCATTCAGATTTAATGGTGATCGCGACAAATTTTGTGGCTTTGTCAATCAATGTATGCTATATTTTGATGTGCATGCTGACTGTTTCCCTAATGATAGATCTAAAGTATTGTGTGTAATAATGCTGCTGACCGCACGAGCGCTCGCCAGGTTGAATCCGATGATTGAGTCTCGTGACCCGCGCTTAAATAATTTGGATGATTTCTTGGCCGCTATGGCATTAATGTTTGATGATCCTAATCGCCGTGCAACTGCTGAATCTGCTTTATTGTCTTTACGCCAGGCTAAACGTTCTGTTATTGAGTATGCTACCGAATTCAGGAGATTAGCAGTAGATACCAATTGGGACAGTTATGCAGAATTGCCTATTTTTAAAAGAGGTCTGTCTAGCATTGTAAAGGACGAGTTAGCTCGCTCTGAATCACCATAAGAGCTAGATATGCAAATTGCCTCTTCAAACAAAGAGGACTTGTACTCTATAGCGCCACCTATTGGAAGTAGCGATCCTACAAGTCACAATCAACCCTTTAACGAGTCTTGTAATATGACTTAGGATAAAAGCCAAATCAGAATCTCCATTTGCAGACACGGTGTTTCGGACTGTTGGTCCTCGTCAGTGCAAAGTAGGAGAGATCTGATTTGGCTAGATGAGAGGCTCTGGACTGGGGTCTGGGGGTAAGGTTACTCCTTGTGGAGAGTGACATACCAACTCTGGCGTGTCGAGGTAAGGAGGCTTATTCGCCGTGCAATGCTCCTCTGGGAAATTTTAATATGCAAATTGCCTCTTCAAACAAAGAGGACTTGTACTCTATAGCGCCACCTATTGGAAGTAGCGATCCTACAAGTCACAATCAACCCTTTAACGAGTCTTGTAATATGACTTAGGATAAAAGCCAAATCAGAATCTCCATTTGCAGACACGGTGTTTCGGACTGTTGGTCCTCGTCAGTGCAAAGTAGGAGAGATCTGATTTGGCTAGATGAGAGGCTCTGGACTGGGGTCTGGGGGGTAAGGTTACTCCTTGTGGAGAGTGACATACCAACTCTGGCGTGTCGAGGTAAGGAGGCTTATTCGCCGTGCAATGCTCCTCTGGGAGCATTGAGCTAGAGACATTTATACAGCATTGTGTGCGCATTGACATTCGCCTTACTGAGTGTAGGCAGGAGAAGTTTGTTGCCTTGAACCGTATCTCTAACTTTTCCCTTCCTTCCAGAGAGCCTGCAGATAAAACATCTCGGGAGGTGGAGGAGGTGCCCATGCAAATTGATTATGTTTAGAGGCGCGAGAGTAATGAGCGCCGGGAGCATTGACTTCGTGAAAGTCTATGTTTCTACTGCGGCCAGTCTGACCACTTTTTAATCAACTGTCCCAAGTGTCCCAAGCGGTCTAACAAGGTGCTAGCAGCGGTAGGAGAGTATGACAACTGTGATGATGAATCTGACATCTCTGAATGTAGCCTGCCTTTAAACGCTGTATTCCATTCACTTTCTATGACTTCACCACCCAAGTAGCTGAAGGAAAAGAACTCTCACTGTTCTCTCCCTATTAAGATCCTGTGTTCTGGACAGTGGATTTCCAGTGCAGCTATGATTGACTCTGGTGCAGGTGGCAATTTTATGGATCTCGCATTTGCCCAGGAACATGGTATTAAAATTCAGCAAAGAGCCTCTCCAATTACCATGGAAACAGTGGATGGGTCACCTTTAATCTCCGGGCCTGTGGATCAGGAGACCGCACCCTTGAGATTTTGTTGGAGCCTAATCATCAGGAGCAACTCTATTTCTTGCTAATTTCTTCTCCTCATTTTCCTGTGATTTTAGGCATCCCTTGGCTGCGTTCTCAGAATCCAACTATCAACTGGGAGACCAAGGAGATTATCTTTCCAACAAAGAGCAACCCAGCATCAACTAAAGCTGTCCCTGAGTCCACAGCTACGGAACCACCTGTATAGGTATTTACTTTACCTTCAGCATATAAAGAGTTCTCAGACATCTGTGACAAGAAGAATGCAGATCAGCTTCCTACACACAGGCAATATGACTGTCCCATTGAGCTGCTTCCTGGTGCAGCTATTCCGTTTGGCAACGTATATCCTTTGGCGGCACTTGAGCTCCAAGCCTTAAAGGAGTATATTGATGAAAACCTGGCCAAAGGCTTCATATGTCCTTCTTCCTCACCAGCAGGGGCACCTATATTTTTTGTAAAAAAGAAGGATGGGACCCTGAGACCCTGTGTAGACTATCGGGAACTCAATAAGGTAACCATACTAAACAGTTACCCTTTGCCTCTGATTCCCGAATTACTGGAAAGAGTCCGCCATGCTAAGGTGTTCTTTAAACTGGATCTTGGTGGGGCTTATAATCTGGTGCATATTCGTCCAAGGGATGAGTGGAAGACAGCATTCAGTTGCCGGTATGGACACTTTGAATATCTCATGATGTCCTTTGGACTTTGTAACGCCCCTGCAATGATTCAACACCTTGCTAATGATATCTTCAGAGATTTGTTGGACCAGTTTGTGGTGATCTATTTGGACGATATTTTAATCTTTTCTGACTCTCTACAGGAACATGAAGAACATGTCAAAGCAGTTTTAAGAAGTCTGAAAGAGAACCATCTGTATATCAAGCCGGAGAAATGCGAGTTCCATCGTTCTGAGATACAGTTCTTAGGTTATATCATCTCTCCTAAGGGGCTGAACATGGAATCTGGTAAGATTCAGGCTATCCTTGACTGGCCGGTACCCAAGAACGTTAAGGAGGTCCAACGTTTTATTGGTTTTGCAAATTTCTACAGACGTTTCATTCGAAAATTTTAAGTGGTCTTCACAGGCTCAAGAATCTTTTTATCGGCTTAAGATCTGTTTCACCTCAGCACCGCTGTTGATACACCCAGATCCAACACTTTCTTTCAATGTGGAGGTGGACGCTTCTGATAATGCTTTGGGGGCTATTCTCTCCCAAAGAACTGGAGAGAAGGGGCTGCTACATCTTTGTGCTTTCTTTTCCCGTAGACTAACCTCAGCAGAGAAGAATTACGACGTGGGAGACAAGGAATTGCTGGCTATTATTGCGGCTTTCAAGGAATAAAGGCATCATCTGCAAGGAGCTGTGTTGTGAATGGACTTGAAATGAGTTCTGATCAGAGGCTCCCTCTGGTGGTTACAAGCGGTACTGGACTGTCCAGTGAAGATTGTGAGGATTGGGAATCAGGTGTTACTGACTGGTCTTATTTAAGGGAGTCGCCTTCCCATCAGGGTTGCCGGTGATCAATTGTTCTGGTCTCAATCCTTGATTCCTGTTTCCTTTGTAGCCTGCTGTGTCGTGTCTGCATCTCCTTCTAACAGATAAGACATTTTCTTCTTTTTGTTTTTGTGCTTGATTTTTTCATTTTGTCCTGCACTTCTGTGGGGGCCTTCTGGTCCCCTCCGAGGGCTTTTGCCCTCTCAGTTTAGTTCAGCCACTGATTTTTTGTACATTTGCTTTTTCCAGTTTTTTCAGTGGCTGCTGTTTTGATTTTGTTACACCAGAGAACTAATTTAGGTGGTAGAGGTCGTGTGATCTCAGGTGTTTTTGAAATTAGTAGAGTTGGTGCTTTTCAGGGTTTTTTGGGATTGCAGTAAGTGCCCTTCCTATCCTTTTCTATTTAGATAGTTTTGGCCCCAACGTTTGCTCATACTATTTTCTGTCTGTGTCAGTATTTCTTCTTGTCTAACCGCCATTACATGTTTGGGGGCTTTCTATGTTCTTTGGGGATCTGCTCCGGGGCAGATAGCTTTCCTCTTTCTATCTTTAGGTATAGTTAGTTTCTCAGGCTGTGACGAGGCATCTAGGACCAACGTAGGAACGCTCCATGGCTGCCTCTAGTTGTGGTGGTTAGTCAGGGTACTGCAATCTCATAGATTCCAACTGCTCTGGTGTATTGCCTTTTTACCTGCACTCCTCAGCTACCAAATCATAACAGAGCTGCAAAACAGATCGTAGTGCTAACTGACCATCGCAATTTAGAGTTCCTTAGATCCGCTAGATGTCTTTCTCCTCATCAGGCACGTTGGAATTTATTTTTAAATCAATTTAATTTTGTTATCTCATACCGTCCAGGTTCTCGTAATGGGAAGGCTGATGCTTTATCCCGAATCCATGCTGTGGATTCCGTACCTGGAGCCCCCATCTGATGCCAATTTCATCGGAGTTATCCATGATCAAGACTTGTGGAAGGAGTGCAGGGAGGCTTATGACGGTGATGTATTTCTGGCCAATCCACCTGTTGATATTAATCTTGTCTTTAAGGGTGGCATGTGGTTCAGAGATCGACGTATCTACGTCCCTTAAGCCGTCCGTCTGCAGATCCTCAAGTTGGTACATGACTCCAAGTTGGCTGGTCACAGGGGGGTACAGAAGACACAAGAGTTCCTAAGACGATTTTTCTGATGGCCAACTTGCCTGAAGGATACCAAGGACTATGTTCTCTCTTGCGAGGTATGTGCTCGTTACAAGAGTCCTCATGTGGCACCTACGGGTCTTCTGCAACCATTACCTGTTCTGTCCCGTCCTTGGGGGTCTATATCAATGGACTTTATTGTGGAGCTGCCTACATCGGGGGGCATGAATACGATCATGGTGGTATTTGATCGCCTGACTAAAGCCGCTCATTTGTTCCATGCACCGGCCTCCCCTCAGCTAAGGATACAGTGAACTTGGTTATACAGAATGTCTTTCGGCTGCATGGGGTCCCGGATGAGAACATCTCTGACCGTGGAGTACAGTTCACTTCAAGATTCTGGAAGGGGTTTTGCTCTGCACTCAATATTAATGTCTGTCTCTCTTCCGCTTACCATCCCCAGACAAATAGTCAGACTGAGCGTACCAACCAGACGCTGGAACAATATCTAAGATGCTATGTCAGCCATCTCCAGGATGATTGGTTGGAGTTGCTGCCGTTAGCCGAATTTTCATACAACCATTCTCAGAGCGCCTTCACAAAGATTACACCTTTCTTTGCTAATCTGGGTTATCATCCGTGTATCTTACCTAGGTCTCCGATTAATTCTCTGGTTCCGGCAGTGGAGGAGAGGCTGACTGCGATGAGGCAAGATCTGGAGGTTCTGAAGGAATCCCTGACCACAGCTCAAGAACGTTATAAGAGATCGGCTGATAGATTCCATAAACCTGCACCCATGTTCAAGGTGGGAGATTCCGTGTGGTTAGCAACTAAGAATCTGAAATTAAACGTTCCTTCACTAAAACTTGGACAGAAGTTCATTGGCCCTTTCAAGATCAATGGTATTGTGAGCTCCATGGCCTGCCGTCTGAAGCTGCCTAGGACTATGAAGGTACACCCAGTTTTCCATGTATCTTTACAAAAGCCTGTATCTCCTAATACCTTCTCGGGACGTGTTGTGCCACCTCCGCAGCCTGTGGTGATTGATGGGCAAGAACAATTTGTGGTGGAGGAAATTATTGATTCCAGGATTCGCAGGAATCGACTCCAATATCTAATAAGATGGCAGGGATATCCCCTGAGGAAGACTCTTGGGAACCGGTGGAAAACATCAATACCCAACTGAAGATTTCTCGTTTTCATCAGAGATTCCCTGACAAACCAGGTCCAGGATCGTCCTGAGGCCGCTACTAAGGAGGGAGTAATGTCAGGACTCTGAACATTCTTGATCACCTTTTGTGCATTACTGCCCTTTTCCAAGATGGCGTCTTTGGTCTCATGTGCACTGTGTCTTCCTGCTATATAACTCCACCCCAGCCTTTAGTCTGTGCTAGAGTATTCTGCCTTGCATCCAGCTTCTGACCTCTGGTGGCTCCCTGGCTTTGTACCTGCTCCTGTGAACCTGTTTGTGATCCTGCTACTCTGCTCTGGTTTCCTGCTGCATACACCGGCTTCCAGTAATCCTCCTTCATCTGGCTGCTTGTATTACTCCCTTCTGCATTTGCTGGATATGTAAGCTGTTGCAGCTCTGCGCTGCTTAAACCTGAGACTATCACCCAGGCCTCCCTGGTTGAGCTAAAGATATTATTTGAACTACCTTATAAGCATATCTACCTGTGCTTGGACTAAACTAAGACTTATTCGTTTCAAGTATCCTCAAGTATAACTATGCTTCATAGACTCTCAGCTTGATTGCATTTCACTCTGAAGTTTCCTATACACTGTTAAGCTGCATTTAATATCTACACCAAGTGTTGTGGACTTGAGCTTTGCTTTGCACCTGTTTGAATCACCATGTGATAATATAGACTTTACCACTTATAAAACTGAGTCCTATAGATGTCTTGTTCCACGCAAGAAGTCTCCTGAGTAGTGTTGAGCGATACGATAATGCAAATATCGGCTATCGGCCGATATTAGCTCTATCGGCCTTTCGATAATTCGTTTCGATATTTTCGTATTATCGAATACCGGAATCGGAAGTTCCCATAATTATTTGCGAGGCAATGTGATTTTATTCAGCCAATAAGGAATCCTAAGAAGTGTGGGCACATCCTGTAATGCTGCGGTCATGTTAACTAATGGCATGGCTGTGATTGGCTGCTGAAATGATGTCAGAATGCACTATAAAAGGCGCCGCCGCCATTTTAGCGTCACTGTGCTGTGAATTCAGTAAGGGACAGAACGCTGCTGTGCTGACTCTGAGGGACAGTTAGAGATTGCGATTTAGTGTACTGTGCTGTAGGCAGGCTAGCACCAACCGCTGTGTAAAGCTTCCTTTTGCCTTGCAGTGTTGTTTTAACAGCTCTGTGCAAGGGTGTGTGTGTGAGTGCAGGTGACGCTGCAGTTTGCTCTGCATGCAACGCTGTCTGTAGGCATCTGCACGTGTCACTCACAGACTCTTTTTTTTTTTTCTTCAGTGTATAAAAGGCGCCGCTGCCATTTTAGCGTCACTGTGCTGTGAATTCAGTAAGGGACAGAACGCTGCTGTGCTGACTCTGAGGGACAGTTAGAGATTGCGATTTAGTGTACTGTGCTGTAGGCAGGCTAGCACCAACCGCTGTGTAAAGCTTCCTTTTGCCTGCAGTGTTTTAACAGCTCTGCAAGGTGTGTGTGAGTGCAGGTGACGCTGCAGTTTGCTCTGCATGCAACGCTGTCTGTAGGCATCTGCACCTGTCACTCACAGACTCTTTTTTTTTTCCTTCAGTGTAATTCTTGCTGCTCCATGCAATTTAACTATTAGTGTGACGCGCTTCCATCCGTATCCAATACATTGGTTGCAAACACTATAGAAGTAGACAAAGGAGTAGCCTTTCACAGATTGTGATTTGTGAACAGTTGTGTTTCAGTGTTCACTTCAGTCTCTGCGTAATAACCACACTTAGGCCTTAAGTTATAACTTTTCTGACTTTCTTTATCAATCTACCAAGATGAAGAAGTCAGTGAGTAAGGCACGTGGTCGTGGCCGTGGAGTTTCAGCAGGGAGAGGACGTGGGGATTCTGTGTCTGCTGCCGCCCTCAGTGACACAGCATCCACCATTTATCCCCGTGAGCGTTCCTTTATGCGCACTTTGGTAGGAGCTCGGCGTGCCCCCCAGCTGCGGGAAGAACAAATTGAAGCCGTTGTTGGTTGGATGGCAGCCAATGCATCGACTTCAATTCCTTCCACCTCCTCTCAGGAACACAACACTGTTGAGCAACCATCTGTCTGTTCACCGCCTGTCAAATTGCCAAGGCAGTCAGAGAGTTCTGTACAGGAGCCAGCTGAGTCTCTGCTTCTGTTCTCAGAATCTGTTGGCTCGCAAACACGGGCACAGGCAAGCAGCATTCTGCAATTTGAAGAAGAGGGAGTATGCAGTGATGCGCAACAGCTGTGTCTCTCTCAATCTGAAGAGGCGGGTGAGCCAGTGCCGATGGACAGCACACCGCAGAATGCATCTTATGATGATGATGAGACTCAGGTGCCAGGTTTTGTGGAGCATGGTGCTGCCCAGACCATCCAACAGCAGCAGGTGTTGGAAGAGGGTAGTGGAGATGATGAAGTCCGAGACCCAACATGGCGTGAGCAACAGCAAGGTGGTGGGAGCAGCTCTGAGGAAGAGATTGTCCCAACGGTACAAAGAGGAGGGAGAGGTAGGCTGCAGACTCGCTTGCCTGTAGCCTCCAGTTTGGCACCTGTTGGGAGCAGTTCTCTTAGAAATGTCAAAATTGGCGCTCCCATGACTTGCACTGCGTGGTCCTTTTTTGACAGACTTGTAGATAATATTTGCTATGTTCAATGTAAGCTGTGTAAGCAAAAAGTTAAAAGAGGTAAAAATATCAGGAACCTAAATACCACAAATATGTGGACACATGTACGGACAAAGCACGTAGCTGAGTTCCAAAGACACACTGGAGATGTAGGCCAACCTACAGCAGCACCTACATCTTTACGTCATGTTCGAGCCTCTACCTCCAGCTCTCACACACCTGTTTTGGCTTCCTCACAGGATCTCCATGGAAGAACCTCGGTCACTGTTGTCCATAGACAAACTGTTATTCCACCCACTGCAGCAAGTTCACAGTCATTGTCACACTCCCAGTACAAAAAACAGCCATCGGTAACACAGGCATGGGATAAAAGACGGCCATACTCGGCAAACCATCCACGAGCACAGGCTCTGAATGCTGGCCTTGCAAAACTCCTGTCCCTTGAAATGCTGTCATTCAGGCTGGTGGAGACTGACAGTTTCAGGAACTTTATGGCATTGGCAGTCCCACAATATAATGTGCCAAGCCGATTTTATTTCAGCAGGCAAGCTGTCCCTGCTCTGCAAAAACATGTCGAGGGAAACATTAAACATGCGCTACTAAACGCCGTCAGTAGCAGGGTCCACCTGACCACCGATGCGTGGACCAGTACCCATGGCCAGGGACGATACCTTTCCCTCACTGCCCATTGGGTCAATGTTGTGGAGCCGGGTACAGATCTTGCCAGTGGCGCTGTACGTGTTCTGCCAACTCCAAGGGTTGCAGGAATCCAGTCTGTGCACATTGATTCCTCCTCCTACTCCAGTTCCTCAGAATCATCGCTGCACGAGCCGTCACGGTATACCTCCACATGGACCCGTGAACGCTTACCTGTTGCGACCGATATGAGCACAGCCGTGGCCAAACGTCAACAGGCCGTCCTGAAATTAATTCCCATGGGGAATCGAAGCCACACAGCGCAGGAGCTCTGGGATGCCATCAAGCAGGAGAGCGACGTGTGGTTTTTGTCAGCTAATCTGCAGCCAGGCTTGGTAGTGTGTGACAATGGCCGAAATCTGGTGGCAGCTCTGGGCCTTGGCAACCTCACTCACATACCATGTCTGGCACATGTGCTCAACTTGGTCGTGCAGAGTTTTTTGAGGGACTATCCGGATCTTGATGCACTGCTGCACAAGGTCTGCCTAGAGTGCGCTCACTTGCGACGTTCCAGCATGGCCAGATCGCGCATTGCAGCTCTGCAAGTCAGATTTTGCCTTCCTGAACATCGCATCATATGTGACGTACCCACCAGGTGGAATTCCACGTTACATATGTTGGAGCGGTTGTGTGAGCAGCAGCCAGCAGTAATGGGTATCAGCTGCAACAGGCGCAATCAACTCGCAATTTGCGCCGTTCACACTTCACCACTACTGAGTGGGCCTCTATGAAGGACATCTGCGACGTTTTGCGTGCGTTTGATGTCTCAACGCGGATGGCGAGTGCAGATGATGCACTAGTCAGCATGACTGTCCCCCTTATCTGCCTGCTTCAGAAATCACTGAAAGCACTAAAGGAAGAGGTTTTGAAACAGGTGGAGGATGAGGAGTCACAAATTCAATTACCTTCAGGGCAGTCAGCGCAACGTGGTTCCTCACAAAGGGCTGGGCAGGGCTCACTTTGTGAGGAGGATGAGGAGGAGGAGGAGTCAATGGAGGAGGAAGAAATCCCTACAGAGGAAGGTACACAACGCTGTAGTCAGTATGTAGAGCGAGGGTGGGGTGATGCAGAGGAGACAGAGATGACGCCTCTTCCAGAGGACAGCCTTTGTTGGCCAGTTGGGAGTCTGCAGCACATGGTTTATTTCATGCTTCAGTGCCTAAGAAACGACCGCCGCATCGCCCACATTCTCAGCACGTCAGATTATTGGGTGTACACCCTCCTAGACCCTCGCTACCGGGACAACTTACAAACCCTCATCACACCGGTGAACCGGGACCGTAAAATGCAGGAGTACCAAGACACACTGGTGCAATCCATACTGTTGTACATTCCAGCCGAGAGAGATGCTGCTGCTGCTACTGCTTTACAAAGCAGCTCTGTGCATCGAGGCAGTGTAGACACCTCTACAACAAGAGGGAGCAGAAGCAGCGCCTCTGCACAGGGCAAGAACTGTATGTTACAAATGTGGCAAAGTTTTGTGACAGCGCCAGCAAGGTCTACACCATCCGAGACGGCTCCAGTCACCAGGAAGAAACGTTTCCGTAAGATGGTGACAGACTACTTGGCTTTCCCTCTAAGTGTACTCCCAGATGCCTCTTCCCCTTTCAAATTTTGGGTCTCTAAGTTGGATACATGGCCAGAGCTTAGCCAGTATGCATTGGAGGTGCTGGCTTGCCCTGCTGCCAGTGTATTATCTGAGCGTGTCTTTAGTGCTGCAGGTGGTGTAGTAACAGACGTCGCATGCGACTATCCTCAGAGAATGTAGACCGGCTTACTTTTCTGAAAATGAACAAGGCATGGATCTCACCTGAATTTGCCTGTCCGTTTTCAGATTAAATAACTGTTTGGCAACGTTTTCCATGTCTCCGGTTATGTTCATCTTTCTACCACCTGAACTCTACTCCCGGGGCTACAACACCGCCATTTGTTGCTCGTAAGTAATTGGCAGGGGTACTGACTCCTGGCCAGCCTGGTTACAGCACGACAGCTGTTTCCTGGCAGTGTGAACGTCAATTATCCTCCAATAAGTTGTGCTGTCGTGTTGCATTCGGGTTAGCCGACTCTATGGTGCCTGCAGTTTAGGTGATTCCTATGTGTGCTGTGGGATATGTAAATAAAGGCGGTTTCCATTGTGACAATAGGATAAGCACCCACTGTAGGACTGTGTGATTCTGTAACTGCGGACGGCTTGCGTCCTGTCAACTTACATTTTCATGGGTGCGTTCTTCTACCCGTCCGGGGTCCAGTACCGTCAAGTGGTTCTCCCCAGTGCCTTTGGCCTAGGTGCCTCCATCTCCGTATCCGAGTTCCAGCAACGTCTGCTGGTCCTTGGTAGTGCTTTGGAGCACAGGTACCTCCTGCTTAGTAACCGTGTCACAGTAACGTCAGCTGGTACTCGGTTGTGACATTGCCTCTTTTCCTTCTGCTACCCGTCCGGGGTCCAGTACCGTCAAGTGGTTCTCCCCAGTGCCTTTGGCCTAGGTGCCTCCATCTCCGTATCCGAGTTCCAGCAACGTCTGCTGGTCCTTGGTAGTGCTTTGGAGCACAGGTACCTCCTGCTTAGTAACCGTGTCACAGTAACGTCAGCTGGTACTCGGTTGTGACATTGCCTCTTTTCCTTCTGCTACCCGTCCGGGGTCCAGCACAGTCAGCTGGTCCTTGTAACTTCCATTGTCTCTTGCTCCATCTGATACCCATCAGGGTTCCAGTAACGTCAGCTGTTTCTCGGAAATTAGACGACATTAAAGACCACCCAGAAGAAGATGACGACAACAAGGACGACGAGCATGAAGCCAACCAGCCTGAACACCATCACAAAGAAAAAATAAAAGATTACCAAGAAGAAGATCACCAACAGGACAAAGAAGGTTAAGACAAACTACAAGATACAGAACAAGAGACAGAAGAACAATAAGCAGAAGATCAAAAAGCAGAAGAACATGAAGTATAAGACCAAAATGAAGAGCAAAATATATGCTCTAAATTCTAAGCAGAAGAAGACTAAGCAGTGTATGGGGGTGAGTCCGTTCCTCCTCGTGGTGCCCCTGGAAAATGCCTGCTGCTGCTGCAGGCTAAACTGAACACGGACAAAGTCAAATACTGTTGTAATTTAAATCTTTTGTGACAGCAAGAACGGAAGGATGAACAATTCATACTTTTACAGATTACAAGTACAGGAATCTCTGTCACAAATAAGAATATGATGAAGAAGATGAAGAGGAAGAAGATGAAGAATTTGAATATGAAGAAGATTAATTAGTTTAATAATAACAATATGAGTATTGTAAACAAAAACATGAATAGCAAGAAGTTTAAGAAGAAAATTAAGAAGGTGAAGATGAAGAATAATTTGATGAGAAAGATGATGCTGCTGCTGAAGATTATGAAGGAGAAAGTGTGGCACTGGCAAAAGTTAAAAAGGTGAAGAGCATGGAAGTTGTTAAACATACATATTTGCCAAAATAGAAAAAAGGTTAACAACATTGTCAATTTGTTAGTCAATCCAAACGTATTTCCAAAAAAAATATATGAATGCTATTCCAATGCATTGGGTTAAACATGTATGCCTTTATTGTCTCCTCAACCTCCCCCAATACATTCTACATTAGTCTTTGTTGTTTTCCTTCATGTACAATTAACCAACAAGGCAAGAATGTTTTTTTTTAATTTTCGATATTTTGTTCCCATAGACTTACATGGGACTTCCGGTATCGAAATCGGATATCGACGATATTTAGTGCTATCGGCGATACAATTTCGATACGATATTTTTAGATATCGAGCAATATCGCTCAACACTACTCCTGAGTTATCCCCTATATTTATTACACTGTTGCACTCATTGATCACCCTGTCAAAAAGTTTTTTTCTAATATCTAATCTGTGTCTCCTCCCATTCAGTTTCATCCCAGTGAGTCTAGTCTTTCCTTGTGCAAATGAGAATAAAGATGATACCTCTACAATGTGATAGTCCTTGCAATATTTGTAGACTGCTATTAAGTCTCCTCTCAGTCTTCTTTTTTTGCAAGCTAAACTTTCCCAAATCCTGTAACCATTCCTCATAGGACATGGTTTGCAGACCAGTCACCATTCTGGTCGCTCTTCTCTGAACTTGCTCCAGTTTGTTGATGTATTTTTTAAAATGTGGTGCCTAAAACTGGACACTAGAGATGAGTGACTTTGCCTCCGGGAGGGTTGAGTCGGGTTTCGGACCACCCGACTTTCCCAAAAGTCGAGTCGAACGAAATCGGCCGAATATCGGCAAAAGTCGAAGGTCTGACTGAAACTCAAACCGACCCCAATGCAAGTCAATGGGGAAGAAAAGTCGGCAGTCAGTGGAGGAGAGTAAACACACCTACAGTGCCAACTTCAATGCCAACGACATCAATTCTTATTACTTAAGCTTGTCATCCTTAATTTACTTTATAATAATAGTAACGCATTGAAAACTGGGGTTATTTGGCTAAAGTTGTAGGGGGGGCAGGACTGGCTCCAGGTTTTTGTGGGCCCCGGGCTAAAGAGTCTCAGTGGGCCCATTTAACACATACCACAATTCATGATGCTCCGATACGGCACAGAAATATAGGTATAGTACAATGCCAAATACTTTACACAAGAAAAAGGAAGCATACAAATTCCAGGATCACTCATATATTTAAACAACAATAAATTTTATTGAAAATACAAATCACTCCAGAAAAACTCCATTAAAAACATAGATATAAAACCCACATCAAATGTGACAAACACAAGCCTGCAATAAGGCTACTGACCACCATCCCATCCATGAATACGTACCCACATTAATACATAATAAGAGATGAAGCGGCATACAGATATGTCAATTACAAACTGTGTGTCAATACAAACAGTGCGTAAGCCACCAAAATCCTTGGCTTGGATATATTATCAAAGACAAGAGAAAGAACACTATACAATACAATATAGAGTATAACAACTATAAAGCAACCCACACAGGATGCCAGTCCAATGGCCAAATTCAACAATAAATAATGCAATTCAATGTTCCCCTGGCCTGGGCTAATACTACCTGTGTGCGCTGATTGGGCTGAAAGCAGATGTCAGATATCCACCAAAAACAAATCAGTGCCGCTATTGAGACCATGAGATGAAGGAGCGGTGGGCAGTGGAAGCCCTACGCGTGTCGCCAGTGAACTGGCTTCATCAGGGGCGATCAATGCCAAATACTTCACTTCTTACATTACATGAGTGATATCTATTGTAAATTCTACAATAGCTGAAAAACCGGACAGTATAGTCCTCCATACAGTATTATGGGCACCACATAGTGCGCCATACAGAATAATGAGCCCCATATATTGCTCCATACATAATTGGTCCCATATAATGTTCCATACAGTATATGATGAGCTCCACATAATGCTCCAGTATATGATGGTCCCCATATAATGTGCCATACAGTATAGGACAGTCCCCATAGAGTATAATGAGCCCCACATATTGCTCCATACAGTATAATGAGTCGCATATAAAGCTCCATACAGTATATGATGGGCCCATATATTGCGCCATACAGAATGGGCTCCATATAATGCTCTGTTATGATTTGATAGCTGAGGAGGACAGGAGCAAAAACAGCCAAGGCAGCCGAACACCAGAGAGGTTGGGAACTAAAAGGTTGCAGACCCCTAGACTAACCACACAACTAGAAGCAGCCGTGGGACGTACTTACGGTGACCTAGACGCCTCGACACAGCCAGAGAGATTGGCTACACCTGAAGATAGAAAGAGGAAAGCTAACTGCCCCGGAGTAGAGCCCCAAAGGAATAGGCAGCCCCCACACATATAATTGCAGTTAGACAATATGAAATTACAAACGCAGGTAGAAAATAGAGTAACCAAACGCTGGGGCCAAAAGCTATCTAGACAGGACCGGATAGGAAAGAATACTGTCGGCAACCCAGCAAAACCCTAGGAAAATTTCCAACACTTCTGATTCCAAAAATACTGAGACCACACGATCTCGCCCCCACTTAATCAGATCTCTGGTGTGAACACGCCGCTACCCAGCAGCAATGAAACAACAGGAACAGAGCAAATGAACAGAAACAAATGAGAACCAGAGACCAGCACAGGCCCCTGTATGGGACCCGGCTGACCTCACCAAGCAGGGCAGAAAAAACAAAGAAAATCTAAGCACAGAAAAAAAAAACAGAAAGTAACTTATCTGAATGTTGGCAGGAGACAGCAGAAAATCAGCTGACTTCCAAACTAGACCAGGAAGAGAAAACTAATCACAGACGAGGATCATGGGAGGGCAGCTCATTTATATCAGCCCAGTCCGTCTCCCCTGATTGCCAATCCTCGCTTTCAGGTGATAAAGCCTTGTCTTTCAATACAGCTTCAATACCATCAGCAACCATCAGAAGGAGCCTCCGCTCAGAAGTAATTTCCAACATGTTCACAACAGTACCCCCCCTTGAGGAGGGGTCACCGAACCCTCACCGGCGCCACCAGGCCAATCAGGGTGAGCCCGGTGAAAGGCGCGAACCAATATCTCCGCATTGATGTCAGAAGCAAACACCCAAGAATTGTCCTCCAGACCATAACCTTTCCACGTAGCCAAGTACTGGAGTCTCCATCTAGCCAGATGAGAATCCAATATCTTCTCCACTTCGTACTCCAGATTGCCCTCAACCAAAACAGGCTCAGGGGGCGCAGCCATAAGAACCACTGGCTCAACAAACCTTTTCAATAAAGATTTGTGGAAAAAGTTGTGAATCTTAAAGGTCCCTGGAAGAGCCAAACGGAAGGAAACGGGATTAAGAATTTCCAAGATCTTATAAGGTCCAATGAACCTTGGCTTAAATTTTGGAGACGCAACCTTCATAGGGATATTTCTTGAGGACAACCAAACCAAGTCACCCACTTTAAACCGAGGACCATCAGTCCTATGCCGGTTGGCAAATCGCTGGGCCCTCTCCTGAGAGAGAGAGAACTTATCCACTACTTGATCCCAAATCTGCTGCATTCTCTCTACCATAGAATCAACACCCGAACAGACAGAAGCCCCCACCTGTCCCGAAGAAAACCGAGGATGAAACCCGAAATTGCAGAAAAAAGGGGACATCAAAGTGGCAGAACTGTCCCTATTAGTGTTGAGCGATACTGCTCGATATCTAAAAATATCGGATCGGAATGGTATCGCCGATATCACTAAATATCGGCGATATCCGATTCCGATACCGGAAGTCCCATGTAAGTCTATGGGAACAAAATATCGCAACTAAAAAAAAACTTTATTTCCTTGTAAACACTAAATATACACACATAGAATACATATATATATTGTGAGACAGTGAAGGAATATGTGGTGAATGAGGTGTATATTTCACCTAAGTACCTTGCTGACTGGTATGAGCGAAATGTGTGGCTTTGTAAACCTGGTGGTAAAGAAAGGTCACTACACCTGCCATTCAGTACACGCTTGCAGCTCAGACCTGAATCCACTCAGGTGTTGATTAGGAAGCCAGAAGTAGGTGCTTGTGAGCACAGTCAGGGAGCTCATTCAGTCTGGACAAGGGTCCAGACACAGAAGGTGTCTCCAAGAGTGTGGACTGTCTTTAGCCCGGACACAGGGAGGTGTCCTGGCACAAGGAAGCAGTCTCTAGAGGAGTGTGAGCTATCTCAGTCTGGGTGCGGGAAGGACCCCGGACACAGGAGTGGTCTCAGTGAGAATCCGTGTGAATAGCGGCTGAATAGGAGTGGATCTCCCCCAAAGGTGCTTTCAGACACAAGGAGGAGTGTCTGTGAAACTCCACACTGGTAACATATGTGATATGTGTTGTTTTGGGCACAGACTGGTAGAGTCTGGGTCCCGGATAGAGAGGGCCATCTATCTAGAGTGTAGTTAGAGGCTAGACAAGCCCAGGATTTCTGTTTATGATTTGTTTTTATCTGTGTGCTGTGGACTTTAATAAAACTGGTTGCGGCCAGTTTTCACCAAACTGCTGTCTGAATGAACTGTTTCCGTGCCATTCTGTCTACCCAGACAGCGATCCTAGAGCTAAATCCCCCCGAAAAGCTTACAATTGGCGGAGAATGCTGGGGCAGCGCAGGGCCTGGTACAGTTAGTGCTGGAGTGTGCATGCAGCACAGTGGCGAGAGACAGCATTAAAGGTGAAGTCTATTGAAATAGCAACAGAAAAAAAAAAAAAAAAAAGTGTGTGTCAGCAGAAACGTCTGTTTGGAGCAGTCTTGGAGAGACAGTGGCCCTGATAGGGTCTGCAGAAAGAAAATGTATGCACAGCAAAGCTAAACTTGTTGTGAAAATGACTGTGGAATGTGCAGCAGCAAAAGAAAAGTTTGTGGAGCAGTCTTAAAGAGACAGTAGCCCTAATAGACTTTGCAAAGGGAAAAAAAAAAAAAGTGTTTGCACAGCAAGGCTGAATTTTTCTGTGGAAAAAAAAAAAAGCTGTGTAGTGTGTATGTCTTGAGTGAAGACTACAGTTGTGAAGACAGAGAAGTCTGACAGCATGGATGACAGCATGGAGGCGCTGTTTGAACAAATGGCGAAAGTTAATATGCAACATAAGACTGCTGTGATTGAGACAGATGAGTCCGGCAGTATGGAGGAGCTCATTGAGTACCTGGCCCAGGCCCAGCGAAGCATGCAGCAGAGCATGGAGCAGCAGCGCCTGCAGCACCAGCAGTGCATGCAGCAGGCCCAGCAGCAATTCCTGCAGCAGCAGCAGGAGAATAACCGGTTATTTGTTGAGCAGATGACAGCACCAAAAAAGGATTTCGGTGCCGCGTCCCGAAGTAATGTTGTGAAGGCACCGGCGTTGTCCGCTATAAAGAAGGCGGTAAGACGGTCCTTGAGAAAAATGACACCTCGTGATGATGTGGAGGTATATCTTACTAGGTTTGAGAGACTGGCAGAGAAGGAGAATCTGCCACTATCTGAATGGGCCATGGTGGTCGTACCCTATCTGATTGGGGAACCCCAAAAGTCTGGGCTGACCTGAGCAAGCAGGACAGCGAAGACTATGCAAAGTTGAAAGCGGCGATTCTTACCCGGCTGCGTGTTACGGTTGCAGCCCGTGCCCGAGGAGTTCGTGACTGGAGATACAGTTGGGAGTCTGCAGTCAGCAGGCCTGATTATGGAGTTGAAAAGGTGGTAGTGAACCGCTACACCCGAGCATGTCCTACAGTGAACCGCTACACCCGAGCATGTTCTCCTGAGCTACAGCCGTCTGAGAGGACGTCACTTCAGAGTTCCCGGACGTCGAACTCTCCCGGTAAGAGCGTTCCAGCTGTTGGGGACATGGGGTATGCTGATAAGCGGGTTCAGGCCCGAGGGGACATGTGGGTGGGAGAGTGTGATGGACAGTGTTGGAGCTGGCGTGAAATTGCAGCGAACTGTCCAATAGAGGGGAGCCTATGTGCCGTGATGTTGGCAGATCCCTCTCTCTCTGCGCAGAACCTGTGTGTGTGACCACCGCAACCGAAGAGACTGGACCACAGGTGTCCCCGGTGGTTACAAATGGTTGCTCAGCGCAGGCCCTCTTGGACTCAGAGAGTCCAGTGACTTCCGTATGTGACAGCCTGATTGATAGGGACTTCATCCCTGATAAGCACTTGAGTATGGTGTGCATCCATGGAGACACCAAAGTCTACCCAGAGACTGCCGTGGACTTGGTCCCCAAACTCGGGGAGATTTCATGTGAAGTGGGGGTAGTGAAGACCCTGGTGCAACCCGTTATATTGGGTAATGACTTTCCCCGGTCTAAGGATCTCTGGGGGAGGGGTGATTCTGATGGACAGTGTGATGAAGCCCCTACTGAGGGTACGCAGTCCCGAGGGGCGGAACACGATGCTAGTGGGATGTTAAAATTATGTGATAATGATGATGATAATGCTAATGATGATGATGAACCTGATAATGATGATGACCATGAAAATGGTGCTGATGCTGGTAATGATAGTGATGATAATACTGATCATAGTCATGATAATGATGTTGATAATAATGATGACTGTGATAGTGATGAAATTCCTTTGCAGGTGATGTTGGGAGACGAGGATGGTGGTTCTCGGGAACCGAGTGTCCCTGACTTGCCTGTGTCCTGTGACGGTTTTGAGAGTGAGCAGTGGCGAGAACCCTCTCTTAAAACAGCACAGGAAAATATGATTGTTCTAAATGAGGTTTCCCAAGAGCCTGACTCTGAGGAGAGGTTCTCTCATGTTGCCATAAACACTGAAGTCCAGGGAGAGGTTGTGAGTCAGCTCCTAGTGCCTGAACTATATAGAAGTATAGTGCTGGGGTTGTCACATAGTCACATACTTGAGGGACCAGATGATGAAGTTAATGTTGTGGATGACATGTTAACTAAGGTTCCAGATCAGGATGTGAATGAGAATGAATTCTATACTCCTGAAAGTGAGCAGGATATGAATGAAAATGAAGGGTATAGCCCTGACAGTGAGCCGGATGTGAATGAAAATGAAGTGTCTAACCCTGGAAGTAAGCCAGATGTGGCTGAGAAAAGGGGGTCAGACAGGGATAGTGGTGGTGATAGTGAGTCATCTGATGACAGTAAAGCAACCAGTGCAAGTGAGGAAGGCATGGTAGCAGAGGAGATTGAGAGTCCTGAGAGGAAGGCTGAGGCTGACCTTGCAGTCGGACGGAGGATGGCATCTGAAGATGTTGTACAGTTGGCCGGTTCCCTGGCGAAGACTAAGGTGAAAGGAGGAGAGCTGAGCTTTAAAGGCAGGACTCTGAAACTGAACACAGCACAAGTGGATGCTGTTGAAGATGAGAAGTTGTCAGTGTGTGGTGTGGATCTGCATCATGCCAAGGACTCTGAAGGTGATGCTGCAGAGGTGGAAAAAGCCATGGAAGTGGTGGTCACCAAGCCAGATGCCTCATCAGAAGCTGAGGTTTCAAGTGAAGCTGTGAGGAGCAAGACTGAAGATATGGGGACTGACTCTGTCCAGGAATCTGTTTCTGCCGAAGACAGCGGCGTGGACGGGTTACGGTCCGGATCAGTAGCTGGCATTGGTGAGCTCAAGCGCACTTTCAGGGAGGCTACATCGGAGCCACGTCCCAACAAATGGGAAAAGCGATGTGTCACTCCGTTGCCACTGCAGACACACGGGAGCCCAGATGGGATGCAGAACGTGGCTGAAGAGGTAGAGTCTAGGACTGACGGTGAGGCTTCTGGGCATGTCTTGCCAGAAGAGCCTGAAAGTGGGGAACTGGAGAAAAGTGAAAAACCCCCTATACCTTCTGTGATAGTTGGTGACACATGGTCAGTGCACCAGGGACAGGAGGTACATGAGTTTCTGAGGAAGAGTCAGCAGAAGTGTTCTGATGTGTCTGGTCGTACTACTTTGGCCAGGCACTATATTGAATCTGAGCCCGGCCCTAAGGTCAAGATGAAACCGTGTAGGATACCCGAGGCCCGCAGAGAGTATAGGCCTGGGAGGGTACAGGGTAGTGCGGATGCTTCAGATGAAGAGAAAACTGATGTTGGCTATGACAGTGGTGAGGATGAAGCTGATGAGGGCCATGACTGGTCCAGAGTTCACTGTCTCTGTTGGATTGTTGACCAGCCCTCCGGTCTGGATGACCAGCCCTCCGGTCTGGAGAAGAGGGAGGGGATATGTGAGACAGTGAAGGAATATGTGGTGAATGAGGTGTATATTTCACCTAAGTACCTTGCTGACTGGTATGAGCGAAATGTGTGGCTTTGTAAACCTGGTGGTAAAGAAAGGTCACTACACCTGCCATTCAGTACACGCTTGCAGCTCAGACCTGAATCCACTCAGGTGTTGATTAGGAAGCCAGAAGTAGGTGCTTGTGAGCACAGTCAGGGAGCTCATTCAGTCTGGACAAGGGTCCAGACACAGAAGGTGTCTCCAAGAGTGTGGACTGTCTTTAGCCCGGACACAGGGAGGTGTCCTGGCACAAGGAAGCAGTCTCTAGAGGAGTGTGAGCTATCTCAGTCTGGGTGCGGGAAGGACCCCGGACACAGGAGTGGTCTCAGTGAGAATCCGTGTGAATAGCGGCTGAATAGGAGTGGATCTCCCCCAAAGGTGCTTTCAGACACAAGGAGGAGTGTCTGTGAAACTCCACACTGGTAACATATGTGATATGTGTTGTTTTGGGCACAGACTGGTAGAGTCTGGGTCCCGGATAGAGAGGGCCATCTATCTAGAGTGTAGTTAGAGGCTAGACAAGCCCAGGATTTCTGTTTATGATTTGTTTTTATCTGTGTGCTGTGGACTTTAATAAAACTGGTTGCGGCCAGTTTTCACCAAACTGCTGTCTGAATGAACTGTTTCCGTGCCATTCTGTCTACCCAGACAGCGATCCTAGAGCTAAATCCCCCCGAAAAGCTTACAATATATATATACATGTCATTGTGACATATATATATATATACATATATGTATAGTTTATACACTTCTACATAGTAAAATATCCTCTGATTCAATTGCCGGGTAAAGCCGGCTTCTGTGAAAAGACAGAAGCACCCGACATGAAATGACACTTGGTGTACATAGGGTTAACCATGTCTTTTCATGTCGTTTGCAATCTGATTTGCACAAACAATTACATCAGTCTATGTGTGCAAAATTTCACACCTGTAGGGGTTAATTAAAGGTGTAAATTCGTTGTAAAAAAAACGGACTTTTTTGCTACGAATTTACACCTTTAATTAACCCCTACAGGTGTGAAATTTTGCACACATAGACTGATGTAATTGTTTGTGCAAATCAGATAGCAAAGGACATGAAAAGACATGGTTAACCCTATGTACACCAAGTGTCATTTCATGTCAGGTTCTGCATTTTCACAAAAGCCGTCAATTGAATTAGCGGCTATTATACTATGTAGAAGTGTATGAACTATAAATATAAATATATATATATGTGTCACAAATTCAATGACATGTATATATATATATATATGAGGTGTAAAATTGTTTAAAAAAAATGCGTGGGCTCCCGCCCTATTTTCGCAACCAGACAGACAAAGCCAGCGAATGGGGGCAGATAATAATAGCCCAGAGAGGGACCATTATTTTTGGCCCCCCCTGGCTACTAACATCTGCCCCCAGACACCCCAGAAAAGACAAATCTATAATTAGATTCGCCCTTTCTGGCACTTTGCCCGTCTATTCCCATTGCCCTGTAGGGTGGCGAATGGGTTAATATGGGGTTAAAGCCACATTGCAATTGAAAGGTGACCTTAAGCCAGGTTAATAATTGAGAGCTGTCAATTAGGCAACTATCAATTATTAATCCTATTGCATGAAATAAAAATAAAACACACACACTTTAATTAAAAATCATTTTAATGAAATAAAGACACATGTTTTTGACCATCTTTTATTTGACTGCAAAAACCATTTCCTGTAATAAAAATAAAATAAAAAAGCAAAATTATTCTTACCTGTCCCATGCACAGTCAGGTCCCACGGTGTAATCCTTCAGAAAGGGTTAATGTTTACTGCAGGGACCGCAGCTAATGCTGCAGCCTCACAGTAAACCCCCAAATGACTGAGTTCCTCTCCTGGCTGACAGGAGAGGAAGTGGAAAGCTTAATTGATTGCTTTCCACTTTCACTTCAGGTCAGCCAGGGACACAATCAGTGACGTCAGAGGGAACTGATTAACAAAAATAGGGGTTCCCTTCGAATAAAAAATGGCGTCGGGTCCCCCCTATTTTTGTTAACCAGCCAGATGAAGCAGACCGCTGAGGCCTGGATTTTCAGGCTGTTAAGGAGCCAAGATCCATGGACCTTGCAAGCCTGATAATAGCAGGCCACAGCAGTCTGCATATCTTGACTGATTAACAAAAATAGGGGATCCCCTCGAAAAAAATTGGCGTGGGGTCCCCCCTATTTTTGTTAACCAGCCAGATGAAGCAGACCGCTGAGGCCTGGTTTTTCAGGCTGGTAAGGATCCAATATCCATGGACCTTGCAAGCCTGATAATACCAGGCCACAGCAGTCTGCTTAGCTTGGCTGGTTAACAAAAATAGGGGATCCCCTCGAAAAAAAAAAACGGCGTAGGGGTCCCCCTATTTTTGTTAACCAGCCAAGTAAAATGCAGACTGCTGCGGCCTGGTATTAAAAGACTGTCAAGGCCCATGGATTTTGGCCCTCAACAGCCTGATAATACCAGGCTACAGCAGCCCCACATTTGGCGCATCAAAAGATGTGCCAATTGTGCAACTTTACCCGGCTCTTCCCACTGCCCTGTAGCGGTGGCAAGTGGGGTAATAAGGGGTTAATGTCACCGTTGATTGCATGGTGACAATAAGCCCGGTTAATAATGGAGAGGTGTCAATAAGACACCGATCCATTATTAATCCCAAAGTTATTAAATGTATAAAAAAAAGACAAAGCAAGAAAAAAGTCTTTTAATGAAATAAAAGAGACAACACAATTTTCATTAATTTTATTATACACTCATTCCTGCGACGCCATCGATCTCCTGTAAAAAAAGAAAAAAAACAAACCAACAGTATACCACCTGTCCGACGCAGTCCATAGTAACGACTGTCCCACGGCGATCCAGCTCTGCTACATCGCAATGACAGGCAGAGCCTGTCATCGCAACGCAGCACAGCTGATTACCTGCTTCCCCGGCGGTGACGTCATCGGACTGACTGCTTTACGGCCGGGATTACCCAGCAGTCACTGCAGTTATCGCGAGAAACTGCATGTGACCGCCGGGGAAAGATGATGGCGGCCATGAAGCAGTCCAGCCCGTGACCGCCGGAGATCTTCTGCCAGGTAAGTGCCGCTGACTCCTGACAGACCCGACCGACGGACACTGACAGTCCCGACCGACGGACACTGACAGTGACAGTGACAATCCCGATTCCGGTATCCGATAAGACGAAAATATCGGAACTAAGTATCGAAAGGCCGATAGAGCTAATATCGGCCGATACCCGATACTTGCGGTATCGTATCGCTCAACACTAGTCCCTATTATTAAGAGCGAATTCAGCCAGGGGCAAAAAAGAGACCCAGTCATCCTGATCAGCAGACACAAAACATCTCAAATAAGTCTCCAGAGTCTGGTTTGTTCTCTCAGTCCGCCCATTGGCCTAAGGATTAAACACAGAGGAGAAAGACAGCTGAACTCCCAGTTTAGAACAAAATGTCCACCAAAATCTGGAAACAAATTGGACTCCCCTGTCAGACACAATGTTCTCCGGAATGCCGTGCAAACGAACCACTTGCTGAAAAAACAAGGGTACCAACTCGGAAGAGGATGGCAACTTCGGCAGTGGCACAAGATGGATCATCTTGGAGAATCTATCACAGATCACTCAAATGACAGTCATTCTCTGAGAGACAGGGAGCTTGGAAATAAAATCCATAGCGATATGGGTCCATGGCCTCCTGGGCACTGGCAGTGGCATTAACAATCCACTAGATTGAGAACAAGGTTTGGAAAAAGAACAAGTCCCACAGGACTGCACAAAATTCCTGACATCACGAGATAAAGTGGGCCACCAAAAGGACTGACTCACTAAATCTCTGGTACCAAAAATACCAGGATGACCAGCCAACGGGAAGCAATGAATCTCAGACATCACATTCTTCCTCCACTGCTCTGGGACAAACAATTTCCCAACAGGGCAGCGTTCAGGTTTATCCTCCTGAAATTCCTCCAGAGCCAATCTCAAATCGGTTGAGATAGCGGAAAGAACCACACCCTCATTTAGAATAACAGCAGGCTCACTCACATCAGGAGAATCCGACAAAAAACTCCTAGAGAGGGCATCCGCCTTAACATTCTTAGTGCCCGGGAGAAAGGAGACCACAAAATTAAAACGCGTGAAAAACAAGGCCCACCTGGCCTGTCTAGGATTAAGTCGCTTGCTGACTCGAGATAGATCAGGTTCTTATGTTCCGTGAGGACCACCACCTGATGTTTGGCTCCTTCCAGCCAATGTCTTCACTCTTCAAAAGCCCACTTCATAGCCAATAACTCCCAATTTCGCACATCATAATTACGTTCAGCTGGGGAAAATTTTCGAGAGAAGAATGCACAAGGGTTACTCTTAGAGGTCTCCGCATCCCTTTGGGACAAAACGGCTCCTGCACTAATCTTAGAAGCATCTATCTCCACCTGAAATGGTAGAGAAACATCAGGTTGCCGTAGAACAGGAGCAGAAGTAAATCTCTGCTTAAGCTCCTGAAATGCAGAAACTGCCTCAGGAGACCAATTCACTACATCAGAACCCTTTTTGGTCAAATTAGTCAGTGGTTTCACAATACCAGAGAAATTACCTATAAATTTACGGTAAAAATTAGCAAAACCCGAAAATCTCTGAAGAGCCTTCAATGTAGTGGGCTGAACCCAATCACAAATGGACTGAACTTTGACCGGGTCCATTTCAATAGCAGACGGAGACAAAATGAATCCCAAAAATGAAACCTTCTGTACGCCAAAGAGACATTTTGATCCCTTCACATACAAGGCATTTTCTCTCAAAATCCGGAATACCATCCGAACATGTTCCACATGAGAATCCCAGTCATTGGAAAATATCAAGATATCGTCCAAATAAACGATCAGAAATTTATCCACAAAATCCCAGAAAATATCGTTCATGAAAGATTGGAAGATGGAAGGGGCATTAGTGAGCCCAAAAGGCATCATTAAGTACTCAAAATGCCCCTCAGGAGTATTAAACGCCGTCTTCCATTCATCACCGTGCTTGATGCGAATAAGATTATATGCCCCCCTGAGGTCAAGCTTGGTAAACCAACTAGCACCTTTCACTCTGGAAAATAAGTCAGAAATCAGACTTTCAATCCAAGACAGGATTATGGGTCTGGAACCAAGGAAAACCCAGTACAATAATGTCATATAAATTATGTAACACCAAAAATTTACAATTCTCTTGGTGGTCCGGGGCAACCCACATTATCACTTGCGTCAAAAACTGGGGTTTATTCTCCGCCAAAGGGGTAGAATAAATACACAGCAAAGGAATAGACCTCTGCAGGGGCACCATGGGAAAACCACAGCGTTTGGCAAAATCAAAATCCATCAGGTTTAGAGCTGCTCCTGAATCCACAAAAGCCTGAGCAGAAAATATGGACATGGAGCAAATCAAGGTAAAAGTCAAAAGAAATTTAGTCTGAACATTACCCAAAACAAATGAAAGCGCAAAATGTCTTCCCTGCTTAGGGCAGACGGAAATAGTATGAGAAGCGTCTCCACAATAGAAGCACAACTTATTACGCTTTCGAACCTCTCGATGCTGAGCCCCAGAAACCGCTCCATCACACTGCATGGGATCAGAGGTTTGCTCACAAGGCATCACCACCTCTCAAAAAAATACTATGCTCATGTAAACGTCTATCAATTTGAATAGCTAATGACATAGAGTCATTGAGACCAGAGGGAACAGGAAATCCCACCATAACGTCCTTTACGGTTTCTGCCAGACCCTTCCGAAAAAGAGCTGCCAGGGCATCATCATTCCATTTATTAAGGACTGCCCTGATTCAATGCCAACAAGGTTTTCTCAGCTTGATCAGTAACATTAGGTTCATCGTACAACAACCCCAGAGCCTGAAAAAACACATCAACATCAGTCAAAACAGGATCCCCAGGTGTCAGGGAAAAGGCCCAATCCTGAGGGTCGCCGCGCAACAGGGAGATAACAATTTTTAAAATTTAAAAATTTAGACCGATCCCCAAAAAATAAATCCGGAAAAGGGATCTTAGGTTCTATAGCAGGAAACCGGATGAGATAGCTAGCAATACTCCGAACTTCAGCAGCAAGCTGCTCCACACGATCCGACAAATGCTTGATTTCCATTGGAGAAAAACTCCTCCTACAGCCACCTGAGATAAAGAGGAAAAAATACACACACATAAAAAAAAATTCTGACTACCCTTTTTTTTTTTTTTACTATTTTTTCCTTCTTTTGAGTACCATAGAATTTACAGTCTGGCTGGTGATTCTGTTATGGTTTCGTAGCTGAGGAGGACAGGAGCAAAAACAGCCAAAGCAGCCGAACACCAGAGAGGTTGGGAACTAAAAGGTTGCAGACCCCTAGACTAACCGCACAACTAGAAGCAGCCGTAGGACGTACCTACGGTGAACTAGACGCCTCGACACAGCCAGGGAGATTAGCTACACCTGAAGATAGAAAGAGGAAAGCTAACTGCCCCGGAGTAGAGCCCCAAAGGAATAGGCAGCACCCACACATATAATTGCGGTTAGACAATATGAAATTACAAACGCAGGTAGAAAATAGAGTAACCAAACGCTGGGGCCAAAAGCTATCTAGACGGGATCGGATAGGAAAGAATACTGTCGGCAACCCAGCAAAACCCTAGGAAAATTTCCAACACTTCTGATTCCAAAAATACTGAGACCACACGATCTCGCCCCCACTTAATCAGATCTCTGGTGTGAACATGCCGCTACCTAGCAGCTATGAAACAACAGGAACAGAGCAAATAAACAGAAACAAATGAGAACCAGAGACCAGCACAGGCCCCTGTAGGGGACCCGGCTGACCTGGAAGAGGAAACTAATCACCAGCAAGGATCATGGGAGGGCAGCTCACTTATATCAGCCCAGTCCGTCTCCCCTGATTGCCAATCCTCACTTCCAGGTGATAAAGCCTTGTCATTCAACACAGTTTCAATACCATCAGCAACCACCAGAGGTAGCCTCCGCTCAGAAGTAGTTTCCAACATGTTCACAACAATGCTCCATACAGAACAGGCCCCATATGTGCTCCATATGATGCTCAAAATGCAAAGGGCCCTGTATGATGTCCCATAAATAATGAACCCCATATGATGCTCTAGTATATGATGGGCCCCATATATGATACTCCAGTGTATGATGAGCCCATATAATGCTCCAAATATAATGGTCTCCATGTATAATGATCCATATATAATGTGCTCCATGTGATGCTCCATATATAATGTGCCCCATATGATGCGCCATATATAATGGGCCCCATATGATGCTCCAGTGTATGATGGACCCCGTATATGATGCTCCAGTGTATGATGGGCCCCATTTAAAATGCTCCAGTGTATGATGTGCCCCATATATAATACTACAGTGTATAATGGGCGCTATCTATGATGCTCAAGTGTATGATGGGCCTATATAATGCTCCATATATAATGGGCCCCATATGATGCTCCAGTATATGATGAGCCCCATGGATGATGCTCCAGTGTTTGATGGGCCTATGTAATGCTCCATATATAATGGGCCCCATATGATGCTCCAGTATATGATGGGCCCCATGGATGATGCTCCAGTGTATGATGGGCCTATATAATGCTCCATATATAATGGGCCCCATATGATGCTCCAGTATATGATGGGCCCCATGGATGATGCTCCAGTGTATGATGGGCCTATATAATGTTCCATATATAATGGGCCTCATATGATGCTACTGTATATGATGGGCCCCATGGATGATGCTCCAGTGTATGATGGGCCTATATAATGCTCCATATATAATGGGCCCCATATGATGCTCCAGTGCATAATGGGCTCCGTGTATGATGCTCCAGTGTATGATGGGCCCCATGGAAGATGCTCCAGTGTATGATGAGCCTATATAATGCTCCATATATAATGGGCCCCATATGATGCTCCAGTGTATGATGGGCCCCATTGATGATGCTCCAGTGTAAGATGGGCCTATATAATGTTCCATATATAATGGGCCCCATATGATGCTCCAGTATATGATGGGCCTATATAATTCTCCATATATAATGGGCCCCATATGATGCTCCAGTATATGATGGGCCCCATGGATGATGCTCCAGTGTATGATGGGCCTATATAATGTTCCATATATAATGGGCCTCATATGATGCTACTGTATATGATGGGCCCCATGGATGATGCTCCAGTGTATGATGGGCCTATATGATGCTCCATATATAATGGGCCCCATATGATGCTCCAGTGCATAATGGGCCCCGTGTATGATGCTCCAGTGTATGATGGGCCCCATGGAAGATGCTTCAGTGTATGATGAGCCTATATAATGCTCCATATATAATGGGCCCCATATGATGCTCCAGTATATGATGGGCCCCATGGATGATGCTCCAGTGTAAGATGGGCCTATATAATGCTCCATAAATAATGGGCCCCATATGATGCTCCAGTATATGATGGGCCCCATGGATGATGCTCCAGTGTATGATGGGCCTATATAATTCTCCATATATAATGGGCCCCATATGATGCTTCAGTATATGATGGGCCCCATGGATGATGCTCCAGTGTATGATGGGCCTATATAATGCTCCATATATAATAGGCCCCATATGATGCTCCAGTGTATGATGGGCCTATATAATGCTCCATATATAATGAGCCCCATATTATGCTCCAGTGTATAATGGGCCCTGTATATGATGCTCCAGTATATGTTGGGCCCCATGGATGATGCTCCAGTGTATGATGGGCCTATATAATGCTCCATATATAATGGGCCTCATATGATGCTACTGTATATGATGGGCCCCATGGATGATGCTCCAGTGTATGATGGGCCTATATAATGCTCCATATATATTGGGCCCCATATGATGCTACAGTGCATAATGGGACCCGTATATGATGCTCCAGTGTATGATGGGTCCCATGGATGATGCTCCAGTGTATGATGAGCCTATATAATGCTCCATCTATAATGGGCCCCATATGATGCTCCAGTGTATAATGGGTCCCGTATATGATGCTCCAGTGTAATATGGGCCCCATTTATAATGCTCCAGTGTTTGATGCGCCCCATATAAAATGCTCCAGTGTATAATGGGCCCTATCTATGATGCTCAAGTGTATGATGGGCCCCATATATAATTCTCCAGTGTATAATGCTCCCCATATATTGCTCCAAACATTAAAAAAATGAAATACCTTTCCTAGCTGGGCACTGCGCTACTCTGGACTCCTCAGCATCTCCATCTTCCAGCTCTCTGCACTGTGACTGTTCAGGCAGAGGGCGCACAGACATGACATCATCGCGCTCTCTGACCAGAATGTCACTGTCAGGAAACGCGGAAGATGTCACAGTGGTGGAGCAGTGAGAGGTAAGTATTGGAAGTGCTGGGGCCCCTCATAGTACGCCGGTGTTTCTGACGGCGAGTGGGCCCCCCACCTGCTCAGGGCCCAGGCACTTGCCCGGGTGCGCCAGGTGCTGACACCGGCCCTGGGGGGTGCAGCCCAGTTAAGGAGTTGAAAAACTGGCATATGTTGAGGTTTAGGCTGGACGTTCAGCAGCTGCAAATGGAGGAATTGGAGAAGTTGAAGGAAGAGGAGGACAAAGCGAGCCATTTTGCTGGCAACCTATGTGTCATCAGGGGAAGGTGGTACAAAATCCTTTGAAACCCAGGCATGGTTCATTTTAATGAAGGTGAGATCACCAACATTTTGGGTCAAAAGCCGGGTCCTTCTTTCTGTCAGGATTGATCCAGCAGCACTAAAGACTCTTTCTGATAGCACACTACCAGCAGGGCAAGCGAGGTCCTGTAAGGCATATTGTGCCAATTCAGGCTAGGTGTCCAGTTTACAGGCCCAGTAGTCAAAGGTGAATGAACTGTGGGGGAGAACATTGATAGGGGAGGAGAGGTAATATTGAACCATAGTTGACAACTGCTGTCTCCTGTCTGTTGCAATCGATTCAGTGTTACCAGTCGTGTGAGCATTACTCGAGAAATCAGACCACAACATTGTCATGAAACCCCTGTCTCCAACATGACTTCGGCTGTGTGCACCACAAACACCTATTCCATTTGGCCCAGTACGGCTCGTGGTAGAACCTGCACCGCTGCTGTGTGCTGGGATTATCTTCAACAAACGTTTTACCAGAGTTGCTTGTTTGTTCGCCAATATTAGCTCTAGGTTCTCCTGTGGCATGATGTTCTGTAATTTGCCATGATGTTTTGTAATTTGCCTTAGCGTGAATCGAGGATGCTGGCCAACCAGTAGTCATCATCCTTCATAATTTTGGCAATACGGGGGTCCCTTTTTAGGATCCGCAAGACAATCACACATGTGGACCAATGTTCCAGGTATCAATGATGCACTGCCAGTGGTGGGTGGAGGAGCACTTTCTGCCAAATCCACATCCCTCCAGTCACACACAAACCCTGTACCTGATCTTGGCAAGCCAACATTTTCTCTTGCCCCCTGAGAAGCATCCTCCTCCCCAAAATATTCATCCCCTCATCTACCTCCTCCTCCTCCTCTTCCTCTTCTTCCTCCAGCTCATTCAAGACAGTTCCCTGAGCAGACAATGGCTGACTGTCATCAAGTCTTCCCTCCTCCTCCTCCTCTTCCTCCTCCGCTGCAGACACCTGATCCTTAATGTGCGTCAAAGTTTGCATGAGCAGACGCATAAGTGGGATGCTCATGCTTATGATGACGTCGTCTATCCTTACCAGCCGTGTGCATTCCTCAAAACACTGAAGGACTTTACAGAGGTCTTTCAGCTTTGACCACTGCACACCTGACAACTCGATGTCTGCCCTCAAACTGGCTGCCCGTGTATCCTCCCACAAATCCATTACAGCCTGCCTCTGTTCGCACAGCCTGTTAACCATGTGCATGGTGGAGTTCCACCTTGTTGCAACGTCTATGATTAGCCGGTGCTTGGGGAGGTGGAGCGATCGCTGCAGCCTCTGCATAAGACTGGAGTTTACGGCCGAGCGACGGATGTGCGAGCACAGTCTTCGCTCCTTATGGAGCAGGGCTGGTAACTCCGGATAATTATTTATGAAGCACTGCACCACGAGGTTCAAGATGTGAGCCAGGCAAGGTATGTGTCTGAGTTTTGCCAGGGCTATGGCAGCCACAAAATTATGTCCGTTATCACTGACTACCTTGCCTGGCTCAAGATGTAGACTGCCCACCCATGACTAAGTTTCTCGCTGCAAGTAGTCGGCTAGTACCTCCGCGGTATGTCTATTGTCGCCCAAAGACATCCTCTTTAAAACAGCCTGCTGACGCTTACCCCTAGCTGTTCGATAGTGGGACACCTCATGTGCAACACTGGCAGCTGCAGATGGAGTGCTCGTGTGACTGAGCTCTGTCGATGATCTTTTGCTTCTGGAGGAGGAGGGTCAAACGCCTACAGCCAACTGTTGCCTATACCGTGGGCTAGGCAGCACTGTCCCACCACCGCTGTTCCCTGTGGACCCTGCATCCACCACATTAACCCAGCGCGCAGTGATGGACACGTAATGGCCCTGGCCATGCCTACTGGCCCATGCATCTGTTGAGAGGTGCACCTTTCCACTCACTGATTGAGTGCATGGACAATGCGGTCTTTCACATGCAGGTGGAGGGCAGGGATGGCTTTTCTAGAAAAGAAGTGCTAACTGGGTAGGTCATAGTGTGGGACAGCGTAGGCCATGAGCTCTTGGAACGCTGCGCTTTCAACCAAACGGAAGGGCATCATCTCTAATGAGATCAGTTTGGCAATGTAGGCATTCAAACCAAGTGAGGTTTTGTAGTCCGTCCACGCTTGCAAGTGCATGGTGTTTAAATGTCTAAGCATGCAACTGGTATTCAAATTTCGGAGATTTTTCCCTCGGCTAAAGGTCCTTCCGCACTTCTTATAGATAACCTTTGCCTCATCAATAGGATTTTGGTCAAAAAAGGGCTACACTGCACTCTTCCTACTATGGGATAAATTTTCAGGGCTTGCACGCAGTGCTAATTTGACCATCTGGCCAAGCTGTCCTGCAACTCTTTTTGCTTTTTTAACATGTTTTTGGACAGCTACGGGGCTGCCAGATAACAGCAGCTGCGATGTCGATGCCTGCTGCGGATCCTCCTCCTCTTCTGAGCTATTGCCAGCGGCACCCTCTCCCTCAATGGATGCCAATCCGGGTCAACAACTGGGTCATCCATCACCTCCTCTTTAATTTCATCTGCACCTACCTCTGTGTCACCGTGTAAGGTAGTAGAGTATGCAGGAAGGGGCACCTGAGTTTCATCAGGGTCAGAATCTGGCTCAGTAGACTGTGAGGGCGTTGCAGTGCTCTGGGTGAATGTACCAGCAGAATCATATAGCAGTGGCTGTGCATCAGTGCACTCCATGTCATATTCATCTTGGACAGGGGAATTCAGGATTTCAGTTGATAACCCAGGCATGGTATATGAAAAGAGCTCCAGGGAGTAATCTGAAGTGTGGCCTGCCGCATCCTTCACTTTTGTTGGGGGTGAAGGACACAAGAAAAGGTATCGTTCCTGACCAGGAGCCTGCACTGATGACTCAGTTTTTGCAGTTTTTGAAACTTCAGAAGAGGAGGCGATAGAGCTGGAGGCTGTTTTGGCAATGTAAGCTAAAACCTGTTCCTGTTGCTCCGGCTTTAAAAGCGGTTTACGTAGTCCCAGAAAAGGGAGCCTTCCAAGCCTTCTGGAGCCAGACGATGACGCAGGCTCGACACCTCCTGCCTTAGGTGCTATTGTGCTTTTGGCACTACCAGCAGATGCACCAATACCAGCAGATGCACCAATCAATACCAGCTGACCCCCCCGCCTACATCTGCGGCCTCTTCCACCATACTTCCTCATGTTTGTGAAAATGTAACAAAAATACCAGCAGATATATGGTACTGTATCAGAAGCCTACAGCTGTATACGGTGAAGGGGAAAATTTAAATCTCCGTATGTATTTCCTGAGTCACACACAGATGCTCACTCAGTATGGATTTGACCGTAATTCAAAGAGCAGATATACAGTACTGTATCAGAAGTGGACAGCTGTAAATGGTGTAGGGGAAAATTTCAATCTCCGTATATATTTCCGGAGTCACACACAGACGCTCTCTCAGTATGGATTTGACTGTAATACAAAAGGCAGAAAAAAGGTACTGTATCAGAAGATACCAGGTTTATATAGTATAGGGGAAAATTTAAATCTCCGTATACATGTCCGGAGTCATACACAGACGCTCACTCAGTATGGTTTTAACCTGAATACAAAAAGCAGAAAAAAGGTACTGTATCAGAACATACCAGGTGTATATAGTGTAGGTGAAAATTTAAATCTCAACATATATTTCCGAAGTCACACACAGACGCTCTCACAGTATGGATTTGACCAGAATACAAAAAGCAGAAAAAGGTACTGTATCAGAAGATACTAGGTGTATATAGTGTAGGGGAAAATTTAAATCTCCGTATATATTTCCGGTGTCACACACAGACGCTCACTCAGTATGGATTTGACCAGAATACATAAAGCAGAAAAAAGGTACTGTATCAGAAGTTGCCAGCTGTATACGGTAAAGGGGAAAATTTAAATCTCTGTATATATTTCCAGAGTCACACACAGACGCTCTCTCAGTGTGGAATTGACCGTAATATAAAAGGCAATAAAAAGGTACTGTATCAAAAGATACCAGGTGTATATAGTATAGGGGAAAATTTAAATCTCCGTGTATATTTACGGAGTCACTCACAGACGCTCTCTCAGTATGGATTTGACCGTAATACAAAAGGTAGAAAAAAGGCACTGTATCAGAAGATACCAGGTGTATATAGTATAGGGGAAAATTTAAATCTATGTATATATTTCCGGAGTCACACACAGACGCTCACTCAGTATGGATTTAACCAGAATACAAAAAGCAGAAAAAAGGTACTGCATCAGAAGATACCAGGTGTGTACAGTATAGGGGAAAATTTCAATCTCCGTATATATTTCAGGAGTCACACACATACCAGCCGGTACACGGTAGTGTGTGAGTTGCGTACAGCTCTATACGTTGTGAGAAAAAAATGAACGCTCGGTAACTGTGCAGAAAAAAAGAATAAAGTGTTAGTGGTGTGTAAAAAGCAGTCTGCACAGCAATGTACACACAGCAATACAGCTAGCAGGCAGCCTAATAACCAGTGCTGCTGCACACAAGAAAATCCTCCCCTGTCACTGGCAGGCAGCCTAATGACCAGCGGTGCTGCACACAAGAAAATCCTCCCCTGTCACTGCACACTAACTGTACAGCACAATTGCTATCAACACAAGCACATAAGAACTTCTCTTTCCTGCCCTAACTTTCTCCCTACTGATAAACAGCGTCAGCAACCTCTCCCTACTGTTAAGATTGGCAGAAGTAAAATGGAGGTCGGTGGTCAGGACTTTTATAGACACTATGACGCCCCCCAAAGCAAGCCAATCACTGCAATGCCCTTCTCTAAGATGGTGGTGGATGCTGCCCATGTCATCTCACTGCCCACAGTGTACGTCTTTGCTCATTGGCTGAAAAACGGTGCCTGCAAGCATTATGGGAAAACCGACTTTGGCGCTCGGCTCGACGACCGCATGGCCGACTTCATGCTATGGTCGGGTTTCGCTCAGCGAAACTCGACTTTGGTGAAAGGCGGCGACTTATAAATCTGACCGACCTGTTTCGCTCAACTCTACTGGACACAGTATTCCAGATGAGGTCTGACTAAAGAGGAGTAGAGGGCAATAATGACTTCACGTGATCTAGACTGTATGCTTCTGTTAATATTTACATAATTGTATTAGCCTTTTTTGCTGCTGCATTACACTGTTGACTCATGTTCAATCTGTGATCTAATAGTTTACCCAAGTCTTTTTCACATGTGCTGTTTCTTAGCCTTATTCCTCCCATTCTGTATATACGTTTTTCATTTTTATTGCCCAGATGTAGTACTTTGCACTTTACCTGTTAAAAAACATTCTTTTAGTTGCTGCCCACTGCTCCAGTTTATTTATATCTTTTTGAATCCTCACTCTCTCTTCTCTAGTATTAGCTATCCCACCTAGCTTTGTGTCATCAGTAGAGTTGAGCGATACTTTCCGATATCCAAAAGTATCGGAATCGGAATGGTATCGCCGATACCCAAAAAATATCGGCGATACCCGATACCGATACCGGAAATCCAATGTAAGTCTATGGGAACAAAATATCGGAATTAAAAAACCCCATTCTTGCCTTGTTGGTTAATTGTACATGAAGGAAAACAACAAAGAGTAATGTAGAATGTATTGGGGAAGGTTGAGGAGACATTAAAGGCATAGATGTTTAACCCAATCAAATGGAATAGCATAAATATTTTTTTTTTTAAAGATGTTCGGATTGACGAAGAAATTGACAATGTTGTTAACGTTTTTTCTATTTTGGCAAATATGTATATTTCACAACTTCCATGCTCTTCACCTTTTTAACTTTTGACACACTTTCTCCTTCATAATCTTCAGCAGCATCATCTTTTTCATCAAATTATTCTTCATCTTCACCTTCTTTATCTTCTTCTTAAACTTCTTGCTATTCATCTTTTTGTTAACATTACTCATATTCTTCTTATTAAAACTATTATTCTTATTCATATTGTACTTCATCTTCTTCATCATATTCTTATTTGTGACAGAGAATCCTGTACTTGTAATCTGTCAAAGTATGAATTTTTCATCCTTCCGTTCTTGCTGTCACAAAAGATTTAAATTACAACAGTATTTGTCCGTGTTCAGTTTAGCCTGCAGCAGCAGGCATTTTCAAGGGGCACCACGAGGAGGAACGGACTCACCCCCATACACTGCTTAGTCTTCTTCTGCTTATAATTTAGAGCATATATTTTGCTCTTCATTTTGGTCTTATACTTCATGTTCTTCTGCTTTTTGATCTTCTGCTTATTGTTCTTAAGTCTCTTGTTCTGTATCTTGTAGTTTGTCTTAACCTTCTTAGTCCTGTTTGGTAATCTTTTATTTCTTCTTTGTGATGGTGTTTAGGCTGGTTGGCTTGATGCTCGTCGTCCTTGTGGTCGTCATCTTCTTCGGGGTGGTCATCAGGGTCGTCGTCTTAATTGTTGGAGATCCAGAGTGATTACCGAAAAAGCATTAAAAAAATCTTCAATTTGTAAATGTAGCAGAAGGTACAAGAGTCAATGCAAGTAACGAGGACCAGCTGACTGTGCTGGAACCCGGAGGGGCAGCAGAAGGAAAAGAGCCAATGGCACAACCGAGGACCAGCTGACGTTACTGGGACACGGTTACTAAGCAGGAGGTACCTGTGCTCCAAAGCACTACTAAGGACCAGCAGACGTTGCTGGAACTCGGATACCGAGATGGAGGCACCTAGGCCAAAGGCACTGCGGAGAACCAGCTGATGGTACTGGAACCCGGACAGGTAGCAGAAGGTACCCATGGAAAGTTAAGTTGACAGGCCGCGAGCCGGCCGCAGTTACCGAATCCCACAGTACTACAGTGGGTGATTGTCCTATTGTCACAACGGAAACAGCCTTTATTTGCATATCCCGCAGCACACATAGAAGCACCTAAATTCCAAGCACCATAGAGTCGGCTAACCCGACCGCAACATGACAGGACAACTTATTGGAGACTAAGTGACGTTTACACTGACAGGAAACAGATGGCGTGCTGTAACCATTCTGGGCAGGAGTGAGTACCCGTGCCAATGACACTTCCGAGCAACAACTGGCGGTGTTGAAGCCCAGGGATGATAAGACAACAGGGTGAGGCAGCATGACCTTTCGCCGTTCACACAGCAGGGGAACAGCTGACATTACTGAACCCCAGTAACACAGGAGCAAGTGTTGACTGTGCTAACAGCACTTCCGAGCAACAACTGGCGGTGTTGGAGCCCAGGGATGAGAAGAGAACATGGTGGAGGCAGCAGGACTTTTTGCCGTACACACAGCAGGGGAACAGCTGACATTACTGAACCCCAGTAACACAGGAGCAAGTGTTGACTGTGCTAACAGCACTTCCGAGCAACAACTGGCGGTGTTGTAGCCCAGGAATGAGAAGAGAACATGTGGAGGCAGCAGGACTTTTTGCCGTTCACACAGCAGGGGAACAGCTGACATTACTGAACCCCAGTAACACAGGAGCAAGTGTTCACTGTGCTAACAGCACTTCCGAGCAACAACTGGTGGTGTTGGAGCCCAGGGATGAGAAGAGAACATGGTGGAGGCAGCAGGACTTTTTGCCGTACACACAGCAGGGAACAGCTGACATTACTGAACCCCAGTAACACAGGAGCAAGTGTTGACTGTGCTAACAGCACTTCCGATCAACAACTGGCGGTGTTGTAGCCCAGGATGAGAAGAGAACATGGTGGAGGCAGCAGGACTTTTTGCCGTTCACACAGCAGGGGAACAGCTGACATTACTGAACCCCAGTAACACAGGAGCAAGTGTTCACTGTGCTAACAGCACTTCCGAGCAACAACTGGCGGTGTTGTAGCCCAGGGATGAGAAGAGAACATGGTGGAGCAGCAGGACTTTTTGCCGATCACACAGCAGGGGAACAGCTGACATTACTGAACCCCAGTAACACAGGAGCAAGTGTTCACTGTGCTAACAGCACTTCCGAGCAACAACTGGCGGTGTGTTAGCCCAGGGATGAGAAGAGAACATGGTGGAGGCAGCAGGACTTTTTGCCGTTCACACAGCAGGGGAACAGCTGACATACTGAACCCCAGTAACACAGGAGCAAGTGTTCACTGTGCTAACAGCACTTCCGAGCAACAACTGGCGGTGTTGTAGCCATGGGATGAGAAGAGAACATGGTGGAGGCAGCAGGACTTTTTGCCGTTCACACAGCAGGGGAACAGCTGACATTACTGAACCCAGTAACACAGGAGCAAGTGTTCACTGTGCTAACAGCACTTCCGAGCAACAACTGGCGGTGTTGTAGCCCAGGGATGAGAAGAGAACATGGTGGAGGCAGCAGGACTTTTTGCCGTTCACACAGCAGGGGAACAGTGACATTACTGAACCCAGTAACACAGGACAAGTGTTCACTGTGCTAACAGCACTTCCGAGCAACAACTGGCGGTGTTTGTAGCCTAGGGATGAGAAGAGAATGGTGGAGGCAGCAGGACTTTTTGCCGTTCACACAGCAGGGGAACAGCTGACATTACTGAACCCCAGTAACACAGGAGCAAGTGTTCACTGTGCTAACAGCACTTCCGAGCAACAACAGGCGGTGTTGTAGCCTAGGGATGAGAAAGAACATGGTGGAGGCAGCAGGACTTTTTGCCGTTCACACAGCAGGGGAACAGCTGACATTACTGAACCCAGTAACACAAGAGCAAGTGTTCACTGTGTTAACAGCACTTCCGAGCAACAACTGGCGGTGTGTAGCCCAGGGATGAGAAGAGAACATGGTGGAGGGCAGCATGACTTTTTGCCGTTCACACAGCAGGGGAACAGCTGACATTACTGAACCCCAGTAACACAGGAGCAAGTGTTCACTGTGCTAACAGCACTTCCGAGCAACAACTGGCAGTGATGTAGCCCAGGGATGAGAAGAGAACATGGTGGAGGCAGCAGGACTTTTTGCCGTTCACACAGCAGGGGAACAGCTGACATTACTGAACCCCAGTAACACAGGAGCAAGTGTTCACTGTGCTAACAGCACTTCCGAGCAACAACTGGCCGTGTTGTAGCCCAGGGATGAGAAGAGAACATGGTGGAGGCAGCAGAGACTTTTTGCCGTTCACACAGCAGGGGAACAGCTGACATTACTGAACCCCAGTAACACAGGAGCAAGTGTTCACTGTGCTAACAGCACTTCCGAGCAACAACTGACGGTGTTGTAGCCCAGGGATGAGAAGAGAACATGGTGGAGGCAGCAGGACTTTTTGCCGTTCACACAGCAGGGGAACAGCTGACATTACTGAACCCAGTAACACAGGAGCAAGTGTTCACTGTGCTAACAGCACTTCCGAGCAACAACTGGCGGTGTTGTAGCCCAGGGATGAGAAGAGAACATGGTGGAGGCAGCAGGACTTTTTGCCGTTCACACAGCAGGAGAAGAGCTGACATTACTGAACCCCAGTAACACAGGAGCAAGTGTTCACTGTGCTAACAGCACTTCCGAGCAACAACTGGTAGTGTTGTAGCCCAGGGATGAGAAGAGAACATGGTGGAGGCAGCAGGACTTTTTGCCGTTCACACAGCAGGGGAACAGCTGACATTACTGAACCCCAGTAACACAGGAGCAAGTGTTGACTGTGCTAACAGCACTTCCGAGCAACAACTGGCAGTGTTGTAGCCCAGGGATGAGAAGAGAACATGGTGAAGGCAGCAGGACTTTTTGCCGTTCACACAGCAGGGGAACAGCTGACATTACTGAACCCCAGTAACACAGGAGCAAGTGTTCACTGTGCTAACAGCACTTCCGAGCAACAACTGGCGGTGTTGTAGCCCAGGGATGAGAAGAGAACATGGTGGAGGCAGCAGGACTTTTTGCCGTTCACACAGCAGGGGAACAGCTGACATTACTGAACCCCAGTAACACAGGAGCAAGTGTTCACTGTGCTAACAGCACTTCCGAGCAACAACTGGCGGTGTTGTAGCCCAGGAATGAGAAGAGAACATGGTGGAGGCAGCAGAACTTTTTGCCGTTCACACAGCAGGGGAACAGCTGACATTACTGAACCCATTAACAGAGGAGCAAGTGTTCACTGCGCTAACAGCACTTCCGAGCAACAACTGGCGGTGTTGGAGCCCAGGGTCAAGGAGGATGTTTAAATACTATATCAAGTATTTTCCTTGTTACGTGTCAATTAAAAATGTCTATACTCCAAACAAGAGAAATAACCTTTAGTACCATAAGATGATGATTTTACTTAAAAAAATATATGTAAATTAATAATTTACAAACATAAACGCATACATTAACATGTTGAAAAGCAATGCAAACCACAATTAAAATAGGTTAAATAATATGCTATACGGTTTAAAATAAAAGCATACAAGTACATATCAGAATCCATTAATGATGGCTAAGTAACAGTATGTACACCATTTTTATTGTGTAGACAATGAATGGCTGACTTAAAAACATAATCAGCATTACAAGTATCTTTGACATTCATAAAACTTTACATTTGGTGAATAATATCACTAAAAATTTTTTAAAAATATCTAAAATTTCCATCATGTAATACTGATAATATGTGCCAATCATTTATATTAACAAACAAAAAATGTAAAAAGTGCATAGTGCAGAGTGAAAACAGATATTTATGCCTGACTGTGGACTTGCAAACATGACAACGGATAGATAGGTATATATAGATGAGACTGCATAGCCACAGATGGTGAATGGCGATGTAATACTGTACCTCAATAAAGTGTGCGTTACTACTACATCCTTTTTTTATATAGCTTTATAAAAGGTTACGTGCATGTATGGTTGCGCCTTTGTTTGGACGCACAGACTGGCTTCCTGCTGTGACGCGTTGGGTATTGGAGCGTCTGTACATCTTATGACGCAGACTAACATTCACGGTGCGCATCGTTCATCATCGCAAGCGTACCGACAACACAAAGGCGTTGTCATGACTGCTTTACTCAGTAAACATGCACCTATGATGAAACATACACGCATGTGCCCTATTACATAACAAGCTACAAGAAAAACGAGTGTGAGGTGTGAGACAGCTGTTTTGTTAAGGTACAGTATTATATCGACATTGTACAGGTGTCGCTATTCAGTCTGATAAATAGATATCATTCACCTATTCTATCAGTTGTCGTTCTTTCAGCACCACTTACAGGTATATATTTTGCTATTGTGACTATGCACTATTGACTTTACCAAGGTAATGCAGATTTTTGTTAGCGATTATCATGTTTACATGAAGGACCTTTATGATATGGGCTGTTAACTTTCTAATTAAATATGTATTTTTTAAAATGACACAAATATAAGTAATGTTGAAGAGGACTATTCCTACATGCATTGTTTGCACAATATTACAGGTGTACATCACGCCCCTTAATCAACATTGGATTATTATATTTACTTGTATGCTTTTATTTAAAAGGCAAGAACACTGAAGTATAACCTTCGCACTGCAGCAGTTGTCAAAGTTCAACCCACATTATGCACTTCCAACATTGCAGAATTTGAGTCATGATGTGAGTTGGATTTGTCTAAGCTATGGAGTGACAAGGTTGACCATCAGTATCCTATAGCATAAGTAGGCTTTTGTGTTTGCATTTGTTTTCGACATGTGCATATCTGTAATAATATGTCACAATTATTTGTAACAGATTTGTGACAAAGACTAATCATTTTATGGTTTTAAAGTTGACGTTTCAAATGTTTACAGCTTAGAAATCAGGGTGTAGCCTCATATCTATGTGTAGCACTAGACACTTTGACATGTCATGTTTTTTTCACCATGATTAGGTAGCTAGCAGTAATTTTTGCCAGACACACAGCAGGGGAACAGCAGGCGTTACTGAACCACACAAACACATCAGCGATTGTTTTCATCTGTGCATCTAACACTTCTGAGCAGCAACTGGCGGTGTTGAAGCCCAGGGTCAAGGAGGTGTAGGCAGAGGCCTAGTAAGAGATGTTTGAAGTTGAAGTTGTAGTTAGCAGCAGTAATTTTTGCCAGACACACAGCAGGGGAACAGCAGGAGTTACTGAACCCCACAAACACATCAGCGATTGTTTTCATCTGTGCATCTAACACTTCTGAGCAGCAACTGGCGGTGTTGAAGCCCAGGGTCAAGGAGGGTGTAGGCAGAGGCCTAGTATGAGATGTTTGAAGTTGAAGTTGTAGTTAGCAGCAGTAATTTTTGCCAGACACACAGCAGGGGAACAGCAGGCGTTACTGAACCCCACAAACACATCAGTGATTGTTTTCATCTGTGCATCTAACACTTCTGAGCAGCAACTGGCGGTGTTGAAGCCCAGGGTCAAGGAGGTTGTAGGCAGAGACCTAGTATGAGATGTTTGAAGTTGAAGTTGTAGTTAGCAGCAGTAATTTTTGCCAGACACACAGCAGGGGAACAGCAGGCGTTACTGAACCCCACAAACACATCAGCGATTGTTTTCATCTGTGCATCTAACACTTCTGAGCAGCAACTGGCGGTGTTGAAGCCCAGGGTCAAGGAGGTGTAGGCATAAAATATTGAGTTATTGCCTTGTTACGTTGCCATTGCAAATGTAGTACTTCAAACAAGAATAAATGAAGTTTTACTAGGACAATAAAATGATGAATTTCAATTCCAAGAATAGAAAAATATTTATACTTGAAGTCTCTGTGGTTGATACCATTTAATGGCAACATGAAAATATGGTAACAAATTCCAAGCTTTCGAGACTACTCAGGTCTCTTCATCAGGCTAAGACTAAAACAAAAAATGAAGAATCACATATTTCTACACACAACAGGACACAGGAATAGGTAAGACAAGTGAGGGAGGGACAAGTGAGGGGAGACCGGCCAAAAAATGAGAACAAGGATGAATTATCAGCGCCACACAATAAGAGAAAAAATAATGGATTTACCTGTGGCAAAACAATTTTGTATGCCCGGTCATAGCATGATGGATATGGAATTACTGGTATTAAAATATAACTTCAAATATGAGAAAGATACAAAGGTTTCAGAATATAAGCTCATCATGACCTTTGACACTGTTAGTGATGGAATGAATAGATCACACGGATTTATGTCATTCTATATCAATTAAGGAACCTGCGTCTCTGCCCTTCCAGGGGCATGAAAACACAAAACCAGACCCCAATCAGAGGGCAATAAAACTTTCTATCCTTATCTAGGAACTGTTCCAATATTTATGTTCATCCCTCTGTGATAATGACAGTTCTGCTACACGTCACGTCTTACCTATTTCACTATTCCTGTGTCCTGTTGTGTATAGAAATATGTGATGCTTCATTTTTTGTTTTAGTCTTTGCCTGATGAAGAGACGTGAGTAGCCTCGAAAGCTTGCAATTTGTTACCATCTTTTCAGTTATCCATTAAAAGGTAACAACCACTGCGGACTCTCAAGTCTAAATATTTTTGTATCTACTGGCTAACACGGTACGAAGATACACATGTTTCCTAACTTCAAGAATAAAAATAAAGACACTGCAAATATAAACGCATATATGCACATGCCAACAAGAAATGGAACAACACACCACCCAAAAATTGGTTACAAAATATAATGTTGTAAATTTAAGAATAAAAGTCCATTTTTGTATTTATGAATAATGCTTAAGGAACGCTATGTTAAACCATAACATAGTGAAGACAATGGATTTTGTAATAGTCACTCATCATCATCATCATTGCAATTTAGATGTGACAGTCACAGACATTTCAATTATTTAAGTTAATAAAATCGTTACTTTGTACAGCATGTATGACATGTCCAGCATGGACTCATCAATGTGATGACACAATAATGTACGATAAAAAATAACCATTTAAAAAAACATAATGCATTGTCACAATTTAAGTGTGTGTCTGCAAGTGTAGGTGAAACAAAGGCTATGGACAGCAAAGGTATATTCTATGTCTGTATCAGACAGTGGACAGCCTCTGATGGGTAATGGCGATGTTATACTGTACGTCAATAAAGTCTGCGGCTGCAATCATGCATTTTTTGCTTGTACAGTGTTGAAGAGGGTAAAAGCATGTCTGGTTGCGCAAGGCTTTATCCGTCAACACTACCTTCCTACTGTCACGCGTAGGGTAGGGTAGCGTGTGTCAATTAGATGACTCTATAAAATGTGACATTACGCAGCGTTATTGCGCCCTAGGGACGCCAAAAATACGACAGCAGTAATCATTTACTGTCTAATACTCCACCTATGACCAACAAAAAAAGAACGTTCCCTCTTTAACAATCTACAAGACTAACAAGCATAATGGTTGACGCTGACTTTATTGAGGTACAGTATTACATCGACATTGTCCATGAGTAACTATGCACTGTGATACCTATATACCATTATTAATTTATATCTGTTGTGGTTGTTTCAACAGCACTTGCAGGTATAACTACCTATTGTCAGTATGCATGATGCACTTTCTAGATGTAATAATTTATTATTGCACATTATTACCAGGTTTAGATGCTGGCCATTTCATATATGGTGTGTGAAGTTACAGTTGGCATCAGTATGTGTATTTTATAATGTCTGTCATAAATAAAACTCGTGATGATGATGATGAGGATTTTATGATTCTTACATCCATTGACTGCATTATCTTACAGGTACAGATAAAGTTCCTTAAAAAGCATTAATTGATAAGTATGAAATGTACTTTTATGCATTAATTTCAAAAAGTGAAGACTATGTTTTTTCTAATAGACATGTGCAGATATGCGCTGTGATGACAAATTATTATTTGTCCATATTTGTCATAAAAATTTATCATTCTAGGCCTGGAAAACTTCACAATTTCATGTTTTAAGCATAACAATCAGGGTGACGGCTCTTCCCTATTTGGAGCATGTTCGACATGGGTTTTTCTGTGCATGTGTAGGGAACAGGAGACTTCTTGCCGGACACACAGCAGGGGAACAGCTGGCGTTACTGAACCCCACTAACACTATAGCTTGTGTATTGGTCTGTGGACACGACACTTCTGAGCAGCAACTGGCAGTGTTGTAGCCCAGGGAGTAGAGTTCAGGTGGTAGAAAGATGAACATAACAGGAGACATGGATAACGTTGCGAACCAGTTATTTAATCTGAAAACGGACAGACAAATTCTGGCGAGATCCATGCCTTGTTCATTTTCAGAAAAGTAAGCCGGTCTACATTATCGGAGGATAGTCGCATGCGACGGTCTGTTAGTACACCACCTGCAGCACTAAAGACGCGCTCCGATAATACACTGGCAGCAGGGCAAGCCAGCACCTCCAATGCATACTGGCTAAGCTCTGGCCATGTATCCAACTTAGAGACCCAAAACTTGAATGGGGAACAGCCATCTGGGAGTACATTGAGCGGGAAAGACATGTAGTCTGTCACCATCTTACGGAAACGTTGCCTCCTGCTGACTGGAGCCGTCTCGGATGGTGTAGACATTTGTGGCGCTGCCACAAAACTTCGCCACATTTGGAACTTACTGGTCTTGCCTTTTGAAGAGGCGCTGCTTGTGCTCCCTCTTGTTGCAGAGCTGTCTCCACTGCCTCGACGCACAGAGCTGCTTTGTAAAGCAGTAGCAGCAGCAGTGCTCTCGGCTGGAATGGAGAACATTATGGATTGCACCAGTGTGTCTTGGTACTCCCGCATTTTACGCTCCCGGTTCAACGGTGTGATGAGGCTTTGTAAGTTGTCCCGGTAGCGAGGGTCTAGGAGGGTGTACACCCAATAATCAGACGTGGTGAGAATGTGGGCGATGCGGCGGTCGTTTCTCAGGCACTGCAGCATGAAATCAACCATGTGCTGCAGACTCCCAACTGGCCAAGAAACGCTGTCCCCTGCAAGAGGCGTCATCTCTGCCTGCTCTGCATCACCCCACCCTCGCTCTACATACTGACTAGAGCGTTGTGTACCTCCCTCTGGAGCGATGTCTTCCTCCTCCATTGACTCCTCCTCATCCTCCTCACAAAGTGAGCCCTGCCCAGCCCTTTGTGAGGAACCACGTTGCACTGACTGTCCAGAAGGTGATGGAATTTGTGACTCCTCATCCTCCACCTCTTCCAAAACCTCATCCCTTAGTGCTTGCAGTGTTTTTTGAAGCAGGCAGATAAGGGGGACAGTCAGGCTGACTAGTGCATCATCTGCACTCGCCATCCGCGTTGACTCATCAAACGCACGCAAAACGTGGCAGATGTCCTTCATAGAGGCCCACTCAGTAGTGGTGAAGTGTGAACGGCGCAAATTGCGAGTTGATTGCGCCTGATGCAGCTGATACTACATTACTGCTGGCTGCTGCTCACACAACCGCTCCAACATATGTAACGTGGAATTCCACCTGGTGGGTACGTCACATATGATGCGATGTTCAGGAAGGCGAAATCTGCGTTGCAGAGCTGCAATGCGCGATCTGGTCATGCTGGAACGTCGCAAGTGAGCGCACTCTAGGCGGACCTTGTGCAGCAGTGCATCAAGATCCGGATAGTCCCTCAAAAAACTCTGCACGACCAAGTTGAGCACATGTGCCAGACATGGTATGTGAGTGAGGTTGCCAAGGCCCAGAGCTGCCACCAGATTTCGGCCATTGTCACACACTACCAAGCCTGGCTGGAGATTCGCTGGCAAAAACCACACGTCGCTCTCCTGCTTGATGGCATTCCAGAGCTCCTGCGCTGTGTGGCTTCGATTCCCCATGGAAATTAATTTCAGGACGGCCTGTTGACGTTTGGCCACGGCTGTGCTCATATCGGTCGCATCAGGTAAGCGTTCACAGGTCCATGTGGAGGTAGACCGTGACGGCTCCTGCAGCGATGATTCTGAGGAACTGGAGTAGGAGGAGGAGTCAATGTGGACAGACTGGATTCCTGCAATCCTTGGAGTTGGCAGAACACGTACAGCGCCACTCGCAAGATCTGTACCCGCTCCACAACATTGACCCAATGGGCAGTGAGGGAAAGGTATCGTCCCTGGCCATGGGTACTGGTCCACGCATCGGTGGTCAGGTGGACCTTGCTACTGACGGCGTTTAGTAGCGCATGTTTAATTTTTCCCTCAACATGCTTTTGCAGACCAGGGACGGCTTGCCTGCTGAAATAAAATCAGCTGGGCACATTGTATTGTGGGACTGCCAATGCCATTAAGTTACGGAAACTGTCAGTCTCCACCAGCCTGAATGACAGCATTTCAAGGGACAGGAGTTTTGCAATGCCAGCATTCAGAGCCTGTGCTCGTGGATGATTTGCCGAGTATGGCCGTCTTTTATCCCATGCCTGTGCTACCGATGGCTGTTTTGTGGCCTGGGAGTGTGAGGATGACAGGGAACTTGCAGCTGTGGGTGGAATAACACTGGGTCTCTGGACAACAGTGACAGAGGTTCTTCCATGGCGATCCTGTGAGGAAGCCGAACCAGCTGTGTGTGAGCTGGAGGAAGAGGCTCCAACACGAGCTGAAGATGTAGGTGCTGCTGTAGGTTGGCCTACATCTCCAGTGTGTCTTTGTAACTCAACCACGTGCTTTCACCGCACATGTTTCCACATATTTGTGGTATTAAGGTTACTGACACTTTTACCTCTTTTTACTTTTTGATTACACAGCTTGCATTTGACATAGCAAATATCATCTGCAAGTGTGTCAAAAAAGGACCACGCAGTGCAAGTCCTGGGAGCGCCCGTTTTGGCTGTTGGAAGAGAACTGCTACGAACGGTGCCAAACTGGAGGCTACAGGCAACCGAGTCTGCAGTCTACCTCTCCCTACTGTTTGGACCGTTGGGGCAATCTCTTCCTCAGAGCTGCTACCACCACCTTCCTGTTCCTCACGCCATGTTGGGTCTTGGACCTCATCATCTCCACTACCCTCTTCCAACACCTGCTGCTGTTGGGTGGTCTGGCCAGCACCATGCTCAACAGAAACTGGCACCTGAGTCTCATCATCATCAGATGCGTTCTGCGGTGTGCTGACCATCGGCACTGGCTCACCCGCCTCTTCACATTCAGAGAGACACAGCTGTTGCGCATCACTGCATACTGCCTCTTCTTCACATTCCAGAATGCTGCTTGGCTGGGCCCCTGTTTGCAAGCCAACAGATTCTGAGAACAGAAGCAGAGACTCAGCTGGCTCCAGTTCAGAACTCTCTGACTGCCTGGGCAATTTGGCAGGCGGTGAAGAGACAGATGGTTGTTCAACAGTGCTGTGGTCCTGAGAGGAGGTGGAAGCAATTGAAGTCGATGCATTGGCTGCCATCCAACCAACAACGGCTTCAATTTGTTCTTCCCGCAGCAGGGGGGTACGCTGAGCTCCTACAAAAGTGCGCATAAAGGAACGCTCACGGGGAAAACTGGTGGATGCTGTGTCACTGGGTGCGGCAGCAGCCACAGAATCCCCACGTCCTCTCCCTGCTGAAACTCCACGGCCACGACCACGTGCCTTACTCCCTGCCTTCTTCATCTTGGTAGATTGATAAAGAAAGTCAGAAAAGTTATAAGGCCTAAGTGTGGTTATTCCTCAGAGACTGCAGTGAACACTGCAGACAACTGTTCAGTAGCTGTGAAAGGCCCCTTTGTGTACTTCTATAGTGTTTGCAACCAATGTATTGTATACGGATGGAAGCGCGTCACACTAATAGATTAGATTTTTTTCAAATATAATGGAGCAGCACCAATTAGAGAAAAATGTGAAGGATGAGGCAGTGACACACGCTCAGCAGACTACAACCAGCAGTGGTTGAAGAACTAACTGGAGCGTAATCTGCACTCAAAAAATGAAAAGCTCACAGACTACAGTGAACACTGCAGACAACTGTTCAGTAGCTGTGAAAGGCCCCTTTGTGTACTTCTATAGTGTTTGCAACCAATGTATTGTATACGGATGGAAGCGCGTCACACTAATAGATTAGATTTTTTTCAAATATAATGGAGCAGCACCAATTAGAGAAAAATGTGAAGGATGAGGCAGTGACACACGCTCAGCAGACTACAACCAGCAGTGGTTGAAGAACTAACTGGAGCGTGATCTGCACTCAAAAAATCAAACCTCACAGACTGCAGTGAACACTGAAACACAACTGTTCACTATCTGTGAAAGGCTCCTTTCTGTACTTCTATAGTGTTTGCAACCAATGTATTGTATACGGATGGAAGCGCGTCACACTAATAGATTAGATTTTTTTCAAATATAATGGAGCAGCACCAATTAGAGAAAAATGTGAAGGATGAGGCAGTGACACACGCTCAGCAGACTACAACCAGCAGTGGTTGAAGAACTAACTGGAGCGTAATCTGCACTCAAAAAATGAAAAGCTCACAGACTACAGTGAACACTGCAGACAACTGTTCAGTACCTGTGAAAGGCCCCTTTGTGTACTTCTATAGTGTTTGCAACCAATGTATTGTATACGGATGGAAGCGCGTCACACTAATAGATTAGATTTTTTTCAAATATAATGGAGCAGCACCAATTAGAGAAAAATGTGAAGGATGAGGCAGTGACACACGCTCAGCAGACTACAACCAGCAGTGGTTGAAGAACTAACTGGAGCGTGATCTGCACTAAAAAAATCAAAACCTCACAGACTGCAGTGAACACTGAAACACAACTGTTCACTATCTGTGAAAGGCTCCTTTCTGTACTTCTATAGTGTTTGCAACCAATGTATTGTATACGGATGGAAGCGCGTCACACTAATAGATTAGATTTTTTTCAAATATAATGGAGCAGCACCAATTAGAGAAAAATGTGAAGGATGAGGCAGTGACACACGCTCAGCAGACTACAACCAGCAGTGGTTGAAGAACTAACTGGAGCGTGATCTGCACTAAAAAAATCAAAACCTCACAGACTGCAGTGAACACTGAAACACAACTGTTCACTATCTGTGAAAGGCTCCTTTCTGTACTTCTATAGTGTTTGCAACCAATGTATTGTATACGGATGGAAGCGCGTCACACTAATAGATTAGATTTTTTTCAAATATAATGGAGCAGCACCAATTAGAGAAAAATGTGAAGGATGAGGCAGTGACACACGCTCAGCAGACTACAACCAGCAGTGGTTGAAGAACTAACTGGAGCGTGATCTGCACTCAAAAAATCAAAACCTCACAGACTGCAGTGAACACTGAAACACAACTGTTCACTATCTGTGAAAGGCTCCTTTCTGTACTTCTATAGTGTTTGCAACCAATGTATTGTATACGGATGGAAGCGCGTCACACTAATAGATTAGATTTTTTTCAAATATAATGGAGCAGCACCAATTAGAGAAAAATGTGAAGGATGAGGCAGTGACACACGCTCAGCAGACTACAACCAGCAGTGGTTGAAGAACTAACTGGAGCGTGATCTGCACTCAAAAAATCAAAACCTCACAGATTGCAGTGAACACTGAAACACAACTGTTCACTATCTGTGAAAGGCTCCTTTCTGTACTTCTATAGTGTTTGTAACCAATGTATTGTATACGGATGGAAGCGCGTCACACTAATAGATTAGATTTTTTTCAAATATAATGGAGCTGCACCAATTCCACAAAATAAAATAAAAAAAAGAGTCAGTGAGTGACACGTGCAGATGCCTACAAACAGCGGTGGATGCAGAGCAAACTGCAGCGTCACCTGCACTCTCACACACACCTTGCACAGAGCTGTTAAAACAACACTGGCAAAAGGAAGCTTTACACAGCGGTTGGTAAACTAGCCTGCCTAAAGCACAGTACACAAAATCGCAATGTCTAACTGTCCCTCAAAGTCAGCAGAACAGCGTTCTGTCCCTAACTGAGTTCACAGCACAGTGACGCTAAAATGGCGGCGGCGCCTTTTATAGTGCATTCTGACATCATTTCAGCAGCCAATCACAGCCATGCCATTAGTTAAGATGACCGCAGCATTACAGGATGTGCCCACACTTCATAAGATTCCTCATTGGCTGACTAAAATCACATTGCCTCTCAAAGAATTATGGGAACTTCCGATTCCGGTATACGATATTGGAAAAATATCGGAACTAAGTATCGGAATTCCGATACAGCGAATATCGGCCGATACCCGATACTTGCGGTATCGGAATGCTCAACACTAGTCATCAGCAAATTTAATCAGTTTACCCTGAGTTCCTTCATCTAAATCATTGATAAAGAGCCACAGCCCTGTGGTATCCCACTTGAGACATTCTTCCAACTGGATGTGCAGCCATTTACGACCACTCTTTGGGTCCGATCACTAAGCCAGTTATGAATCCACCTAACAGTTGCCTTGTCCATTCCATACTTAGTCATTTTTTCAATAAGGATTGTGTGAGATACTTTGTCAAATGCTTTGCTGAAGTCAAGATATACTATATCTACAGCATTTCCCTGATCTACCCAGTCAGTGATTCTGTCATAGAAATTAAATTAGTCTGACAAGACTTTTTGAAGATAGGAACAACATTTGCTCTTCTCCAGTCTTTTGGGACTTCTGTTCTCCAAGAATTTTCAAAGATTATGGAGAGTGGTTCAAAAATTTCATCTGCTATCTCCTTCAGTACTCTGGGGTATAATTCATCCGGACCTGGAGACTTGAATTAATTTATGTTAGCTAAGTGTTCCCTCACTATCTTTCTGTTTATAGATATCCTGGATTCTTCTATTCACTTAATAGGACAGTGAAGATCAGTTGATGTTACATTTCCTTTCTGAGAGAAAATAGATGCAAAATAGAAATTTAAAAGTTCGGCCTTCTCAACATCCTTTCTTACCATTTCATCATTTTCATCCTGTAAAAATCCTATAGCATCTTTGACTTTTCTTTTACTTTTAAAATATCCCCAAAATCCTTTTTTATTTATTTTGATGTCTCTTGCAAGCCTTAATTGTCAGCTTTAGATAACTTGATTCATGCCCTGCAGGTTCTGCAGACAGCATTATATTCTTCTTTAGATATGCATCCAGTAGTAGTAGTTCCAGCTCTCCTTGTTTGTTGCCCATGCTTTGTGCATTCATATAGAAACATTTTAGGTTGCGATTAATTTCTTTCTCTCCAATATTTTTATTATTTAGATTTTTTTGTCTTTGTTCTTTCCTTCCACTTCTAACAGTAGAGTTCTCAATAGTATTTGTCAGGTGTATGGCTTTTTCTGGTCTTTTGCTTCCCTTCCCACATTGTTCTAGTTTAAAGCTTTCCTGATGAGTTTAAACAGCAAAGAAAAAGGCAACAACACTTACCTGCCCAGATCTTAGAACAAATGCACTACAGGGTGCAGCTGGCCCATAAAGCAAGATGTTAGCAACACAGGTGCAAAATACAAGATCAACAGCCTCTCTCCACATACCCATTCAAGAAGTGGGTGACTGTCCAGTATACAATTGCACAATAAAGGCTGCATAGGGTGTTGTTCACACAAGAGTACTGCATAGTGTCTGGTTCACAGCCTATTAGTCACCCCCCCTACTTTTTGATTAGGCGGGCTGGCCAGCACACTCTCAATGCATCACAGTGTGAACACCCTTCATGCGAGACCAGACGTGTTTGGGCTTGGCTGCACCGCGAAAAATATAGTACAAAAAATACAAAAATAGTGAGGTATTAGTTGATATTTTGGCCAAAATACGTAAGCTCGTAACCTGCTCCAAAGGTCCCCACGCTTACGAGTCCCTACACTAAAACTATTTAGCAAAGCCACTAAAGAAGATTCAAAGTCTCCAAAAATTTTTGGAGACTTTGAGTCTTCTTTCGTGGCTCTCCTGATGAGTGTAGCAAGGCGACTTCCAAATATATGTTTTCCAGTCTTCGTAAGGTGCACCCTATCTCTAGCAAGTAGTCCATCGTATAGATAATTCGCTCCTTGACCTAGAAATCCAAATCCTTGCTGACGGCACCATCGACATAGCCAGTTGTTCACCTGCAGAATCTTATTCCACCTCCTTGTTCCATGGCCATCCACTAGAAGGATGGAAGAGAAGACCACCTGCGCTCCTAGTTCTTTCACTTTCTTACCTAAGTTTTCAAAGTCACTGCAGATGGTTTCCAGGTCATTTCTCACGGTGTCATTTGTCCCCACAAGTATTAGCAAGAATGGACAGTCATCTGTAGGTCTGAAGAGTCCTGTTATCCTGTCAGACACATCTTTAATTTTTGCACCTGGAAGACGGCACATTTCTCTTGAGGTTATAACCAGTCTACAGATAGCAGCCTCTGTTCCTCTCAACAGGGAATCCCCCATGACCACAACTCTCCATTTCTTCTTCAAATTTCTTCTCTTTCTGTAACATGAAGAGATAATTCTGCTCTGTCTAAGAACTCTTCACCTTCCTTAATGATCTTCAATGTAGCTAACCTCTCTTCTAGATTTTGCAACTTTTCCTCCAACAGGGACACAAGCTTGCATTTGTGGCATGTAAAGTTTGGCTTTTCCACTGGTAAGTCTGTGAACATGTAGCAAGAAATGCAGCTCACCAAATGGCTCCTGGCCGCTTCCATGTTCTTATTGTTAAAGAGATATCAAAGCGGTGAAAAATGTGTCAAAATTCATGCGCCGGTAGCCTTGCGGTTTACCAATGTACTCCTTTCAGCTGCAACGGCCAAAATCCAGTGGTCTTTGAGCTCGCGGAGACTTTTCACTTATCCCAGAAGGCACTGGGAATGTGCAAATTCTCTCCTCAGGACTTAATATCAATATTGTGTACAATCATTTCCAATATATTTACAAGATTCACAGTTTTATAATCAGCAGTGGGAGACTGCTATTAGGACTAGATTCACACCTGGTTATGCAAATTTATATGTAGGTAAATGGGAGAAGCTATTTATTCAGAGAGAAAACTAAGGGCAAACCTGGTCCTATGGCAACATTTTATTGACAACTAAGCAAAAGAGAAAAGCGCAATAGGGTCTTATCCAGCTGAAATAGATAAAATAATAAAATAATTAAAAGTTATGTTAACCTAATAATGGTGTGTTCATACATTTAAATGAGCATATAATCCCAAATGCACTTGGTCAACGTGGCCAAAAACCGAGCAGAAATATGTGGAAAGTAAAAAGTGGAAAATTTTGTACTGCTGGTAGATGTATCAGATCCAAGTCTACAATAGAGTAGAATGCGTTTTGTTTATTTTGTCTACGCATTTTGAAGTACCATACTTCTTCCTCAGGAAAAAAAAAATATGACAAATAACAGGTTACAGCAATATATATACTGGTGAGATTTAAAAAAAATGTGGCACCAAAAGACAGACACATGTTGTGTTAAAGTTCATCTCGGGCATTTCGGTGTTGCAGAAATGATTAATGAAGAAAAAATGGTAATAACAGGTTAAACAATATATAATTGCATATTGATCATAAAAAAGAGATGCATTGAAACTAAGAAAATAAAAATATAAATGTATGTGTTGTGGTTATTTAGTTACTCAGATATAATTGTAATGTGGTGTAAAAATATCATTGTAAGTAATGGAATAAAACTCAGAGTCACATTAACAGGATTGGTGTGCGTGGCATGATGTAACATGCCGAGGAGATTGAGTGAATTCAAGGGGATAGGAATAGGTGAAGACCCCGATGAAGCTAGGTTTATTCAATTAGAATTGTAGTGATTAAAATCTTTGGATGTATTTATTTTCACATTAAAATATTGAAAATTTTGAAGATTATGTGAAATTACAAAAGAAAGAACTAAGAAAAGTGACATACTGACCGCATTACGAAATCCAAACACGACATGGCATCTTCTAATTATTCCAGCAAATTTTACATTCAAAATTTTATGGGTTGAACTAGATGGACTAAAAGTCTTCCTTCAACCTTAATAACTATGTTACCATGTTACTGAGTGACCTGAATATAGTAATCTGGTCAGCCGATAATGGAGGAGGATTAGCTATAGAAGATTTTGTTGATTACATCAACAAATCCTGTCAGATATGAATTATTGTGAACTCACACCTCCAGACACACCTCAGAATGTGATTGCTACTTATAACACATTGATTAACCCCTTCCCGACCTTTGACACAGCGTATGCGTCATGAAAGTCGGTGCCAATCCGACCTATGACGCATACCCTGTGTCATGAAAGGATCGCGTTCCTGCGGGCCAGGTGACCGGGGTCACTCAAAGGTCACCCGACCCGCAGTTACAGGACCCTTTGTGCTTCACCACAGGGGGGTTGGCTTAACCCCCCCCATGGCCACGATCGCTCTGATTGGCTGTTAAAAGTGAAACAGCCAATCAGAGCAATGTGTAATATTTCACCAATTTAATTGGTGAAATATTACAATCCAGCCATGGCCGATGCTGCAATAGCATCTGCCATGGCTGGACACCGAACCCTGACCCCCCACACGTAGTCACGGCGGCGATCGGCCGCCGCCACCAAAAGATGGCGGTGATCGGTCACCGCCGTCACTATCTGCTCCCCTCCTCCTTTGCTCCGCTGCCCCCACCTTCCGATCCCCCCCTAACCTTCCGACCCCCCTACTCACCTCTCCCGGTCCACCGATGTCCCTGGATCGGTCCCGGCGTCCGCCCGGGCCTCTTCAAGGGCGCCGCCATCTTGGAAAATGGGGGGCGCATGCGCAGTGCGCCCGCCGGCCGGCGCATGCGCAGTGCGCCCCCAAGTGTTCAAAAATTTATTTTGATCACTGTGATAAGCTGTCACGTGATCAAATAAAAAAAAGTAAATGAACCCCCCTTTATCATATGTAGGGACAAATAAAAAAATAAAGAATTTTTTATTTTTTTTTCCTAGCGGATTTTGCTGCTGATCCGCAGCTGATTTTGCAGCGGATCCGCGCGGATATTGCTGCTGATCCGCGGCGGATTTTGCTGCTGATCCGCGCGGATTTTGCTGTGGATCCACGGCGGATTTTGCTGCGGATCCGCGGCGGATTTTGCTGCGGATCCGCGGCTGAATTTGCTGCTGATCCGAGGCGATTTTGCTGCGGATCGCGCGGATTTGCTGTGATCCGCTGCGGTATTGCTGCTGATCCGCGGCGGATATTGCTGCTGATCTGCGGCGGATATTGCGCTGATCCCGGCTGATTTTGCTGCGGATCCGCGGCGGATTTTGCTGCTGATCCGCGGCTGATTTTGCTGCTGATCCGCGGCTGATTTTGCGTCTGATTTTGCTGCGGATCCGCGGCGGATATTGCTGCTGATCCGCGGCGGATATTGCTGCTGATCCACGGCAGATTTTGCTGCTGATCGGCGGATTTTGCTGCGGATCCGCGGCGGATTTTGCTGCGGAACCGCGGCGGATTTTGCTGCTGATCCGCGGTGGATTTTGCTGGGGATCCTCGGCGGATTTTGCTGGGGATCCTCGCGACGTGCGTCATTCAGTGACGGAGCCTCGGACACGGGCTGCAGCGTCTGGGCTCCGTCACCGCTAGCACAGATGAATCATCTGCTGATTCATCTGCGCTAGCGGGTATAGCATAACGTGATCGCGTTATGCTATACCGTTACCAGCCGGTCAACACTACGTGTTGAACGGGCTGGTAAAACGCAATATGAACCCAGCCTTAGGGTTAGGGTTAGCATTAGGGTTAAGGTTAGAATTAGGGTTAGGGCTGGAATTTGGGTAAGGCTTGTGGTTAGGTTTATGGTTAGAGTTGGGATTAGGGTTAGGGTTTGTATTAGGGTTAGGGTGTGTAGGGGTTAGGGTTGGGGTTAGGGGTGTGTTGGGGTTAGGGTTGGAGTTAGAATTGAGGGATTTCCACTATTTAGGCACATCAGGGGGTCTCCATACGCAACATGGCGCCACCATTGATTCCTGCAAATTTTGCATTCAAAAAGTCAAACAGTGCTCCCTTTATTCCAAGCCCCGACGTATGCCCAAACAGTGGTTTATCCCCACATATGGGGTATCAGCGTACTCGGGAAAAATTGCACAACAACTTTGGGGGTTCTAATTTCTCCTGTTAACATTGGGAAAAAAAATTGGGGACTAAAAAATTATTTTTGTGGAAAAAAAATGATTTTATATTTTCACGGCTCTGCGTTATAAACTTCTGTGAAGGACTTGGAGATTCAAAGTGCTTATCACACATCTATAGGAGTTCCTTAGGGGATCTAGTTTCCAAAATGGGGTCACTTGTGGGGAGTTTCTACTGTTTAGGCACATCAGGGACTCTGCAAACGTAACATGACGCCCGAAGACCATTCCATCAAGTGGGCATTTCAAAACGTCACTACTTCCCATCCTAGCCCCGACGTGTGCCCATACAGTAGTTTTCTCCCACATATGGGATATCAGCATACTCAGATATGAATTATTGTGAACTCACACCTCCAGACACACCTCAGAATGTGATTGCTACTTATAACACATTGATTAACCCCTTCCCGACCTTTGACACAGCGTATGCGTCATGAAAGTCGGTGCCAATCCGACCTATGACGCATACCCTGTGTCATGAAAGGATCGCGTTCCTGCGGGCCAGGTGACCGGGTCACTCAATGGTCACCCGACCCGCAGTTACAGGACCCTTGTGCTTCACCACAGGGGGTTGGCTTAACCCCCCATGGCCACGATCGCTCTGATTGGCTGTTAAAGTGAAACAGCCAATCAGAGCAATGTGTAATATTTCACCATTTAATTGGTGAAATATTACAATCCAGCCATGGCGATGCTGCAATAGCATCTGCCATGGCTGGCACGAACCTGACCCCCCCCACGTATCACGGCGGCGATCGGCCGCCGCCACCAAAGATGGCGGTGATCGTCACCGCCGTCACTATTGCTCCTCCTCCTTTGCTCCGCTGCCCCCACCTTCCGATCTCCCCCTAACCTCCGACCCCCTACTCACTCTCCGTCCACCGATGTCCCTGGATCGTCCCGGCGTCCGCCCGGCCTCTTCATGGGCGCCACCATCTGAAAATGGCGGGCGCATGCGCAGTGCGCCCGCGCGGCGCATGCGCAGTGCGCCCCAAGTGTTCAAAATTATTTGATCACTGTGATAAGCGTCAAGTGATCAAATAAAAAAAAGTAATGGTGAAATTAATTGTGAAATATTACAATCCAGCCATGGCCGATGCTGCAATAGCATCTGCCATGGCTGGACACCGAACCCTGACCCCCCCACACGTAGTCACGGCGGCGATCGGCCGCCGCCACCAAAAGATGGCGGTGATCGGTCACCGCCGTCACTATCTGCTCCCCTCCTCCTTTGCTCCGCTGCCCCCACCTTCCGATCTCCCCCCTAACCTTCCGACCCCCCTACTCACCTCTCCCGGTCCACCGATGTCCCTGGATCGGTCCCGGCGTCCGCCCGGGCCTCTTCATGGGCGCCACCATCTTGGAAAATGGCGGGCGCATGCGCAGTGCGCCCGCCGGCCGGCGCATGCGCAGTGCGCCCCCAAGTGTTCAAAAATTTATTTTGATCACTGTGATAAGCTGTCACAGTGATCAAAATAAAAAAAAGTAAATGAACCCCCCCTTTATCATATGTAGGGACAAATAAAAAAATAAAGAATTTTTATTTTTTTTTCCTAGCGCATTTTGCTGCTGATCCGCAGCTGATTTTGCTGCGGATCCGCGGCGGATATTGCTGCTGATCCGCGGCGGATTTTGCTGCTGATCCGCGGCGGATTTTGCTGTGGATCCACGGCGGATTTTGCTGCAGGATCCGCGGCGGATTTTGCTGCAGATCCGCGGCTAAATTTGCTGCTGATCCGAGGCTGATTTTGCTGCGGATCCGCGGCGGATATTGCTGCTGATCCGCTGCGGATATTGCTGCTGATCCGCGGCGGATATTGCTGCTGATCGCGGCGGATATTGCTGCGGATCCGCGGCGGATTTTGCTGCTGATCCGCGGCTGATTTTGCTGCTTCCAGCAAATTTTACATTCAAACAGTCAAATGGCGCTCCTTCCCTTCTGAGCCCTGCCGTGAACTCAAACAGTAGATAGATTTTCCCCACAAATGGGTATCAGCATAATCCATTTACCCTCGTAAAAATAAAGTTTGGGTCTAAAGTAAATTTTGTGTGAAGAAAGTTAAATGTTCATTTTTTCCTTCCACATTGCTCCAGTTCCTGTGAAGCAAAAGAAGGGTTAATGACCTTCTTGAATGTGGTTTGAACACCTTAAGGGGTGTATTTTTTAGAATAGTGTCTCTTTTGGGTATTTTCTGTCTCATAGGCCCTCAAAGTCACTGCAAATGTGAGGTGGTCCCTAAAAAGGATGGTTTTGTAAATTTTGTTGGAAAAATGAGATTGCTGGTCATGCTATGTACTGTAGTTGTGATGTTACACAGGAACCCACAGCTCCATTTTTGAAAGGATGATAGCTGTTGAAAGCACCAGCAGCCGGGACACCATCCACATACAGTCATGGCCAAAAGTTTTGAGAATGACACAAATATTATATTTTCACATGATCTGCTGCCCTCAGGTTTTTATGTGTATTTGACAGATGTTTTTATCACAGACAGAAATATAATAATTGCAAACATATGAGTGACAAAAGCTTATATTGACAGAATGAGTTAATGCAGCAAGTCAATATTTGCAGTGTTGACCCTTCTTCTTCAGGACCTCTGCAATTCTCCCTGGCATGCTCTCAATCAACTTCTGGACCAAATCCTGACTGATTGCAGTCCATTCTTGCACAATCAATGCTTTCATTTTGTCAGAATTTTTAGGTATTTGTTTGTCCACCCGTCTCTTGATGATTGACCACAAGTTCTCAATGGGATTAAGATCTGGGGAGTTTCCAGGCCTTGGACCCAATATCTCTATGTTTTGTTCCCTGAGCCATTTAGTTATCACCTTTGCTTTATGGCAAGGTGCTCCATCATGCTGGAAAAGGCATTGTTGATAGCCAAACTGCTCTTGGAGGGTTGGGAGAAGTTGCTCTTGGAGGACATTCTGGTACCATTCTTTATTCATGGCTGTGTTTTTAGACAAGACTGTGAGAGAGCCGATCCCTTGGCTGAGAAGCAACCCCACACATGAATGGTTTCAGGATGCTTAACAGTTGGCATGAGACAAGACTGGTGGTAGCGCTCACCTTGTCTTCTCCGAATGAGGCGTTTTCCTGATGTCCCAAACCATCGAAAAGGGGATTCATCAGAGAAAATAACTTTACCCCAGTCCTCAGCAGTGCACTGCCTGTACCTTTTGCAGAATATCAGTCTGTCCATGATGTTTTTTCTGGAGAGAAGTGGCTTCTTTGCTGCCCTCCTTGAGACCAGGCCTTGCTCCAAGAGTCTCCGCCTCACAGTGCGTGTAGATGCACTCACACTGCCTGCTGCCATTCCTGAGCAAGCTCTGCACTGCTGGTAGCCCGATCCCGAAGCTGAAACACTTTTAAGAGACGGTCCTGGAGCTTGCTGGTCTTTCTTGGGCGCCCTGGAGCCTTTTTTGCAACAATGGAACCTCTCTCCTTGAAGTTCTTGATGATGCGATAGATTGTTGACTGAGGTGCAATCTTTCTAGCTGCGATACTCTTCCCTGTTAGGCCATTTTTGTGCATTGCAATGATGACTGCATGTGTTTCTTTAGAGATAACCATGGTTAACAGAAGAGAAACAATGATGCCAAGCACCAGCCTCCTTTTAAAGTGTCCAGTGATGTCATTCTTACTTAATCATGACAGATTGATCTCCAGCCATGTCCTCATCAACACCCACACCTGTGTTAATGGAGCAATCACTGAAAAGAGGTTAGCTGGTCCTTTTAAAGCAGGGCTGCAATGATGTTGAAATGTGTTTTGGAGGATAAAGTTCATTTTCTAGCCAAATATTGACTTTGCAAGTAATTGCTGTTAAGCTGATCACTCTTTATAACATTCTTGAGTATATGCAAATTGCCATTAGAAAAAGTGAAGCAGTAGACTTTGTAAAAATTAATATTTGTGTCATTCTCAAAACTTTTGGCCAAGACTGTACATTCTGTGGACAGCAAATTACAAACTCTGGATACCATCACCAACCATAGTACATTTGGACACTTACTGGCTGTCAACAGGTTGGCTAATCCTTAGTTTCATATGTTTATTAACTTTAAGTGCATAACGCTATATTAGGCTGTATTGTCAGTTTGTGCAAACAGTTTTTTTTACTTAAAATTACTTTTGTCTTGTTACACTGACAGAATCCTGCTATTATGACCTGTAAGAGGGTCACAGGCGATATACTGGAAGGGAGATATGTTTCACTGAGATTAACTTTAATGATATGAACCTGGAAGTTTGCTCCAGCATGCTATGTGCTGAGAGGGTGTAACGTGGATGATGGATGGCCACAGGATGAGAAGTAAAGCAGTAATCAGCAGATATGCACAAAGATTGGATAATATAATAGAAATATTTACTAATCAGTTTATAAAAACAAAAAGAAAGGATGGTAAACAATGTACCGTATTTTTCGGACTATAAGACGCACCGGACCATAAGACGCACCCCAACTTTTCAGAAGGAAAATTGGGAAAAAAAAAAATGTGTCAAATGGGGGTCCGTCTTACAGTCCGAATTTAGCTTACCACTGTGTGAGGTGGTTGGGCACTGTGGGGTGGTTGGGCACTGTGGGGTGGCTGTGTTATGTGGGGTGGCTGAGTTCTGTGGGGTGGCCAGGGTGGCTATATACTCACAAATCCGTTGGTGGTGGCGCTCCCAATGCAGCTTCCCTGCGGTGCGGTGGTGGTGTCCGGGCAGCAGCGGGCCTCTGGGCTGCGTGGGGGGCTCCGCCGGCATCTCGTCCCAGCCGGAAAGCCCCCCCGCAGCTGCGACGCGGTGCCGGGCTGAAGGCCGCCAGGGGCCTCCGGTGGCGGTCCCGATCCAAAGTGTGGTGCGGTGGTGGTGTTCGGGCAGCAAGGGGCCTCTGGGCTGCGTGGGGGCTCTGCCGGCATCTCGTCCCAGCCGGAAAGCCCCCCCGCAGCTGCGACGCGGTGCCGGCATGAGGAATGGCCGCCTGGGGCCTCCGGCAAGATGGCCGTCGCATACTCTTGTTCAAATCTCGGCAACGAGATCTCTTCCCGAGATCTCAGGACAAGATCTCGTTGCCGAGATTTGAACGAGAGTATGCGGCGGCCATCTTGCCGGAGGCCCCACTCTCTGTGTTCTGAAAGTGAGCTGTGCTCTTGTTTAACAGAGCTATGTCTTGATTTCTGAGCAGGCAAACCCCGAAGTTATATTGACTGTGATGAGTGCTGTTTTCCACGTCAACAAGACTGAATATGTATTATGAAATTGTGTATCCTACACTTAGGAGGAGGTATTGGGATTATTGCATGATTATTGCATGTTCTGTCAATTTTTTGAGGATGTGCACTCCTCCCATTTGACACAGGTGATTTTAACTAGCAGGAGACTGCAAAGAAAGGGGTCTAGCCCATTTCTGCTCTCACTGGAGAGCTTGAGGAAGGTGAGTTTCAAAGCACCTTTCATTTGGTGTTGGAGCTGTGTGGCGGCCATTTTTGCTGTGGTTTTGTGCTGATGGGGTGGCACGGTCAGGAGTCATGGGGACTCAGTCTTGCAGCATGGGCGCTGTGAGGCACCAGGCTGTCTGCCCTGCCTGTACAATGTCAAAGCGCGGCGGCCGGCGCACGGCTCCACTCCGATAAGGCGATAGGAACCCACTAGAGGTTGCCGTGACGTGGCAGTGGGCTTCATACAGTCTGGTCAGAATGTTAAACTAAGACCCTCATGTTCAGTGATATATATTTTTGCCTAGTGGCATTAGATCAATGTATGATTTTTGGAGGTGCTTTCCATTCTCTTTTTCAGCATTGGGATTATCTAAGTGCTCCTTCTGATAGGGATTTTAGAGTAATATGTGTAGAAACCACTCAACCTACAGTGATAGTGTGCACAGAATATATTAGTAGCCTTATAGTGCCCTCATTAGAAAAAATTATTGAAAATGTCGGGCTTCAGAGCACACACATAAAGCTATTGAGAATATAGGACTTTAGAGCACACACATATTACTAGAGATCCAATGCAGGTGGATATATATTCCTATATGTAAATTCAGGAGGTGCTAATTTGCATTTGATACCACCTCAAAATCAGGCTTGCGGTGTGTGCTCTAAAGCCGTACATTCTCAATAGCTTTACGTGTGTGCTCTGAAGCCCGACATTTTCAACAAATATACATGCCTAACTTTATTTTTGTATGATGGCGCTATAAGGCTCCTAACTTATTCTGTGCACACTATCACTGTAGTAGGTTGAGCGATTTCTACACTTATAACTAGAATCCCTATCAGACGGAGCACTTCGATTATCCCAATACCTCCTCCTAAGCGCAGGTTCACAGTTTCATATTTTATTTCAATTTTATCGACAAGTGGATTGATCAGATTACCTGCAGCTGGCTTAAGACTAGAGGATAGTCAGGAGCTCCATTGTGGTCATTCACATTCGCTTAGTGTAGACTGAACATGTATATTTTGTTTTGGACTGGTTTATTAAGCATGTTTTTAATAAACCAGTTGAAGATTTATATGAAAAGCATTCCAATGAGTACCTCGTTAAGCAGCCGAGTGAGCTGATCTACCACAGACCTATGAGATAGATTGACAGTCGGTGGTATATGACATTTCTAAATCACAGCAGCAGAGCTTCTATCTGCTCATGCTCACAAGAACCTGTCCTAATAACATTCTATATTTCTGTAAGAAAAATAAGAAAATAATCATCTTAATTTAATATAGTTAGTAGCTCTTTAGGCAAATCAAGCACTATGTGCTAATTTTAAGATATTTTGGAAGTTACTTAATATGGTATTTTGTCTGTTACAATCTGTTTTCTATTCCCGGGGAGCCCCTTTATGTCATTAGTTTGCTAATTTTATTGATTTGTGCTGCACACTATATGGTATACTAAAAAACTGAGTCGGTATAAGAGGTTTCTGAAACATCTATGTAATATACTGCAATAACTTTCACTTACTATGTGTCAGATACTTGGAGAGTGGTAATATGAGAAGGTAATTATGTGCTGGTTGCATGCAGAAAGTAGCACTTCCAGTATATGACAAGGTCAGTAGGGGATTTCATAGTTTGTGGCCTTAACGTAAATAACGTAGAGGAATATTATAGAATTCTCTATTTGAGTCCAATTCTTTTTCTTTTTGTAAAATTATACAATGGATTACATTGTGATCTGATTTATATTCCTCAGACATTCACCAGGACAGAGGGTATAGTTTCAAAACGTACAGCCGGAATACCATAGACGATGAGAATGCATTATTAATCTCTGTCCGAATAGATCTACCTTTCTTATTGACCATTAAGCCATTCTCGAAATAATATTCTGTCTACTTTAAATCATGACATTTTGATTTGCTCACATTTATTAGCATGATAAGATTTACAATGTCTGTTGTTGGTAGACAGAAGCTGTCCAATGAAGATGAATGGACGCAATGCACAAGCCGATTTCACCATGAATTTTAAATGCATCTTTAAATCTAAGCCACACTAGGAATACTCACTGGATATCAAAACGCAAACAGCGCTGTGACCGCTTTGACCTAATAAATATTGCATGTCTACTGTAGATGGTAGGTGCATCCATAGGAAACCCAGAGTGTCAGATAAGTAATGGTATACTGGGAGCATTCATTTAAAGTGGTTTTCTGTGAGTACAGTACAGGTATAAAATATTAGCTGTGATAATATTCTATGTTACTTTTTATATTTCTTGTTCAGTTAATTCAAAAGAACATTTTTTTATATTCAGGGGGCATAGCGGTCATGTTTTGTATTCATGTGACAGTGTTCGGCTTTTTTTATTTCCACGGCTCACAATACAGCCCGTTCTTTTTATACAGTGGTGAACAGTTTTTCCATTCATGGTGCACTTTTTTTTGGATTTTTTTTCCGCTATCATCTGCCTCTAACTGTTAACCTGTTCAATACTGCTGTCAATCTGTGATAGCAACATTAATAGTGCGCCGGCAGGGTGTGTGCTCTTTTATCCCTTCATCTGCGCTTCTGCAATGTCATCCAGGGATGCCGATGTATTGCCATGGCAACCAGGGGTCTGCTGAAGACCCCTGTGTCTGTCATCACAGTACTCAAGTGAAAAGCAACCCATGATTTCTACTATATATAGCAATGCTATGGCATTTGAATTAAAATTTGTTACCCGAATATAACCTACATCAAGGGGACTGGGTAGTCTCTCTTTATTATTTTCATGGTGTAGGAACCTACTCTGGCACCTTTTAGGCTGTGCACACGATTTATCTTTCTACACTGGGTAGTCAAAGGTGACCCCTTTAAAACAATATCTTAAAAAAAATAATAATTTGGACCCTGCATATCATGTCCCTCGTTCATAGGCATTGCAAGTTTCCATATTTATAGTTCAATAGTTTAATGCTCCATTTTTCCCAGCATTTATGTTCTTTATAGCCACTTAGCTTACACACAGGAATTTTTTACTATTTATGCACTGGCACTTTAAATACATTTATTCCTGATGTGTAGATCAGTGTCATTACCATATAAGTATTGACATATTTGTATAGTTTGATGGATCTCTTTACTGCAGGTTCTCTTTTTTATAATGGACATTTTTCCCCACTTAGAAAGTTATGTTAGGACATAAAAAATTAGGAGAATTTTCTATCCTTATGTATAAATGTGTTTTTGGATGATATTTATCCATGCCCACCGTACTAATTTGTGTTCTTTGGATGCATAATATCATTACTGCATGCGTAGGTCTGTCATTGTACAATCCCCCACACCAGCTTTTTTAACTTTGATACGTCATTATTTTTTGTGAGTAATTTCTGCAATAAAATATTATTTTTTTAAGATATTGTTTTAAAGTGGTCACCTTTCTTTACCTGGTCCTCTTGATTTAAGGTATATCCGGTAGCACATTTTGATTCAAATCATTATTAGTGACACTTGTGACAGGGTATGAGTCACAAAGGTTGCTTTCCTGCGTGATGTAAAAGCCATAAGTGTTCTCTCCAGCATGATTTGTGCTGAGAGCAATCCAATTGCTATATAGGCATGGCTTTTATGGTGGGTAGGTCAGAGATGGGCGGGACGCCTACCTACCATATCTCCACCTCCAGGGTGTCGTTGAAGGGAGTTAAATGTACAGCCAGTTTTTTTCCTGTTTCTATGTGTGAGGAGGAAAGCAAGCCTCCTGATTGCTAGCTCCTGCGAGAGCTGCTGTATGTGTTGTCCCAGAGGACCTGGGCAAGATGGTGTATAAACTGTTTATTTTCATTTGAGCCAGACAGGCTGTTTTTCTGTTACCATTTTGTTTTGTTTTTTTGGTTTATGAGGCAATAAACCCCGAGAGACTTTAAATAAAATAAAAATGACAACCTGCGCCCCCAGAGTAATCCAATCAGGACTAAACCCCTGCACTAAAAATGTGTAATGAGTACCTATAACTACGACAACTCAATGGAGTGAAAGCATGCTTACATGTAATGACAGTATGCTTGCTGGCAGAGGTGCAGGGAAGTGAATCCGAAGAGGAGGAGGGAAGTCCCAGCTTCGTGCAAATGTTCCCCGGTCTGCACACAGTCCGTGTTCAAAGCAGGGAGCGTCCTCCCTGCAGTTGGAGTAAACTTGCTGTGTGAAGTCGTTCAGAGTCCGGGTGCTGGGCGGCGTTCTCAGGCCACGAGACGCCGCTGTTCTGATACAAACAGGACGGGGGACGGGACAAAAAATGGTGACGTCACCTGGGTAATGGAGGCAGGAAGGGTCAAAAAATATCCGACGTGTTTCAAAGGTACACGGACCTTCTTCATCAGGGGTCACCATTTTTTGTCCCGTCCCCCGTCCTGTTTGTATCAGAACAGCGGCGTCTCGTGGCCTGAGAACGCCGCCCAGCACCCGGACTCTGAACGACTTCACACAGCAAGTTTACTCCAACTGCAGGGAGGACGCTCCCTGCTTTGAACAAGGACTGTGTCTTTCATCTGTGTGTGCAGACCGGGGAACATTTGCACGAAGCTGGGACTTCCCTCCTCCTCTTCGGATTCACTTCCCTGCACCTCTGCCAGCAAGCATACTGTCATTACATGTAAGCATGCTTTCACTCCATTGAGTTGTCGTAGTTATAGGTACTCATTACACATTTTTAGTGCAGGGGTTTAGTCCTGATTGGATTACTCTGGGGGCGCAGGTTGTCATTTTTATTTTATTTATTTTATATATATTTGCACCAATTTTTGGGCATTTTAGGATCAGTGATTGCACAGCAACTGACCCAGACTCCAGCAGCCTCCATATTCATCTATTTAAACACACGTTTTGTGTTCATTGGTCTGGGATTTTTTAGGATCCCTAGGTAGCGCCAGTGTATTTTACCCTTTTCACCGAGAGACTTTAACCACCTGTGTGCCTGAGTCTACCTTGAGGAGCAGGTAAGCGTGTCAACCCCTCACACACTATACCAATTAATGGACTTCATTTTTTGATTTAATGCTATGGCACTGTTGTATATAGCACAAGCGATCAGAAGATTGCAGCTTCAAGTTCCCTTTACAGACTAGCAAATACAGTGAAATGTAAAAAAATTTGAAAAAGATGTCAATGTTCAAATCACTCCACTTTTCCCTCATTAAAAATTAATACATACAAAAATACACATATTTGGTATCGCTGTATTTGAAAAAGTTAAATCTATTAAAATATAAATTAAAGTATTCCGATCTGTAAACGGTGTAGTGAGAAAAAAATAAAAATGCCAGAACTGCAGTTTTACAGAAGCTGCAACAACAGAGAAAAATGCATATTAACTCGAAAATTATATCAATAAAATCATTGGAGCAAAAAACGAGCCCTCACAAAGCCCCACATCTTTAAAACCTTGCAACCTTCGGGAAATGTCGACATAAGCTAATTTTTTTTTTTTTACAAATTTCTGAATTTTTTTTACTTTTAAAGACAAACAAATTACTCTACTCACTTTCCCTCACTCCCACGCTGCATGCATCCTCTTCTGTAGCTGGCTCAGGAGACAGCAGCTTACTTAGGTGTGCCGGTACGGTCAGCGCATGACATCACTGCTGATATTATTATTATTATTATACAGTCATGGCCAAAAGTTTTGAGAATGACACAAATATTAATTTTTACAAAGTCTACTGCTTCACTTTTTCTAATGGCAATTTGCATATACTCCAGAATGTTATAAAGAGTGATCAGCTTAACAGCAATTACTTGCAAAGTCAATATTTGGCTAGAAAATGAACTTTATCCCCCAAAACACATTTCAACATCATTGCAGCCCTGCCTTAAAAGGACCAGCTAACCTCTTTTCAGTGATTGCTCCATTAACACAGGTGTGGGTGTTGATGAGGTAGTAAGAATGACACCACTGGACACTTTAAAAGGAGGCTGGTGCTTGGCATCATTGTTTCTCTTCTGTTAACCATGGTTATCTCTAAAGAAACACGTGCAGTCATCGTTGCAATGCACAAAAATGGCCAAACAGGGAAGAGTATCGCAGCTAGAAAGATTGCACCTCAGTCAACAATCTATCGCATCATCAAGAACTTCAAGGAGAGAGGTTCCATTGTTGCCAAAAAGGCTCCAGGGCACCCAAGAAAGACCAGCAAGCGCCAGGACCGTCTCTTAAAAGTGTTTCAGCTGCGGGATCGGGCTTCCATCAGTGCAGAGCTTGCTCAGAAATGGCAGCAGGCAGGTGTGAGTGCATCTGCATGCACTGTGAGGCGGAGACTCTTGGAGCAAGGCCTGGTCTCAAGGAGGGCAGCAAAGAAGCCACTTCTCTCCAGAAAAAACATCATGGACAGACTGATATTCTGCAAAAGGTACAGGCAGTGGACTGCTGAGAACTGGGGTAAAGTTATTTTCTCTGATGAATCCCCTTTTCGATTGTTTGGGACCTCAGGAAAACGCCTCATTCGGAGAAGACAAGGTGAGCGCTACCACCAGTCTTGTCTCATGCCAACTGTTAAGCATCCTGAAACCATTCATGTGTGGGGTTGCTTCTCAGCCAAGGGATCGGCTCTCTCACAGTCTTGCCTAAAAATACAGCCATGAATAAAGAATGGCGCCAGAATGTCCTCCAAGAGCAACTTCTCCCAACCCTCCAAGAGCAGTTTGGCTATCAACAATGCCTTTTCCAGCATGATGGAGCACCTTGCCATAAGGCAAAGGTGATAACTAAATGGCTCAGGGAACAAAACATAGAGATTTTGGGTCCATGGCCTGGAAACTCCCCAGATCTTAATCCCATTGAGAACTTGTGGTCAATCATCAAGATACGGGTGGACAAACAAAAACCTAAAAATTCTGACAAAATGAAAGCATTGATTGTGCAATAATGGACTGCTATCAGTCAGGATTTGGTCCAGAAGTTGATTGAGAGCATGCCAGGGAGAATTGCAGAGGTCCTGAAGAAGAAGGGTCAACACTGCAAATATTGACTTGCTGCATTAACTCATTCTAACTGTCAATATAAGCTTTTGTTACTCATATGTTTGCAATTATTATATTTCTGTCTGTGATAAAAACATCTGTCAAACACACATAAAAACCAGAGGGCAGCAGATCATGTGAAAATATAATATTTGTGTCATTCTCAAAACTTTTGGCCATGACTGTAGATTTTTATAGCGCCATTTATTCCATGGCGCTTTACATGTGAAGAGGGGCAAATATAGACAAGTACAGTAAACATGAGCAATACAAGGCACACACACAAGTACAGAAGGAGAGAGGACCCTGCCTGCAAGGGCTCACAGTCTGCAGGGATGGGTGAGGATACACTAGGAGAGGGTAGAGCTGGTCGTGCAGTGGTTCAGTAGACTGATGATCACTGCAGGTTGCAGGCTTGTCGGAAGAGGTGGGTCTTCAGGTTATTTTTGAAGATTTCCATGGTAGGCGCGAGTCTGATGTGTTGGGGTAAAGAGTTCCAGAGTATGGGAGAGGCACGGGAGAAGCTTTGTATGCGGTTGTGGGAAGAAGAGATAAGAGGGAAGTAGAGGAGGAGATCTTGAGAGGATCGAAGGTTGCGTGTGGGTATGTACCGGGAGACCATGTCACATATGTATGGAGGAGACAGATTGTGGATGGCTTTATAGGTCATGGTTAGGGTTTTGAACTGGAGCCTCTGGACGATAGGAAGCCAATGAAGGGCTTGGCAGAGAGGGGAGGCTGGGGAATAACGGGGAGACAGGTGTATTAGTCGGGCAGCAGAGTGCAGGATGGATTGGAGTGGTGCCAGAGTGCTAGAGGGAAGGCCAGAGAGTAGGAGGTTGCAGTAGTCGAGGCGGGAGATGATGAGGGCATGCACTAGTGTTTTTGTAGTTTCATGGTCAAGGAATGCATGGATCCAGGAAATATTTTTGAGTTTGAGACGGCAGGAGGAGGCAAGGGTTTGGACATGTGGCTTGAAAGAGAGGGCAGAGTCGAGGATCACTCCGAGGCACCGAGCGTGCGGGACTGGGGAAAGTGAGCAGCCACTGACGTTGATGGACAGGTCTGGTGGGGGGGGGGTAGAGTGAGATGGGGGAAAGATGATGAATTCTGTTTTGTCCATGTTCAGTTTTAGAAAGCGAGCAGAGATGAAAGCAGAAATAGCAGACATACATTGTGGGATTTTGGTCAGTAAGGAGTTGAGGTCAGGTCCAGATAGGTAGATCTGCGTGTCGTCGGCGTAGAGATGATACTGAAAACCATGGGATTCTATGAGCTGTCCCAGGCCGAGGGTGTAGATGGAGAAGAGTAGGGGTCCAAGAACTGAGCCTTGGGGAACACCGACAGACAGGGGGCGAGGTGAGGAGGTGGTGTGGGAGAGGGAGACACTGAATGTTCGGTTTGTTAGATATGATGAGATCCAGGATAGGGCCAAGCCTGTGATGCCAAGAGATTAGAGAATCTGTAACAGGAGGGAATAGTCCACAGTGTCGAAGGCAGAAGACAGGTCCAGGAGAAGGAGGACAGAGTAGTGACGCTTGCTCTTGGAGGTTAGTAGGTCGTTGGTGACTTTAGTTAGGGCAGTTTCAGTTGAGTGATGCAGATGATATAGAACGGTTAATGTTTTTCCCTCTCTGTTCTGCATTTTGTTTAGTATTAAGCAGCCTTATTTTCTCAAGTTATCTCATATACAATGTTTTGGGGTTCTGCAAAAACTGTGTTATAGGTACATGATAAATAAAGTCATGACCTGGGTATTGAGTCACATTGTCTGTAAATGGTAAAAGAAGAAGTATTCATAGAAGAATAAACAGAATTGCTTTGCTCACAAGTGTGCATTCTTTTCTCCGAGCACTCGTTATTTTGGAGGGCCTAATCTCTTAATTCGGCCTCACTGATTATCTGATAATCTGACTTTGGGTCAGAACAAAAACAGCTACAACACTGTCAGTCGGTGCACGTAACTGGCAAGCCAAAGTTTTTGAGACTCTGCATAATGTGTCTCTGCATCGCAATAGATTTCTCCTGAATGTGTGTTTGAGGTCGCGCATCCAGGTGAAATTGGTGTCAGTGGGCCCCACCTCCAGCACAGGCCGAGTCATGGTCGCACCCTCTGCTTTTACTGCATAATACAACTAAGAAAATTTCTGAAAAATTCTACTAATTATACTAGAACAGCTAAACTTTTCATAGAGCTAATCAGAATAACTTTAAATGATGGTAGCTGTCTACTGACTACTATTTAACATGGATTTAAATGTAATTGACTAATTCTGAACACAATCACATAACTAACTATTAGAGGGTACTCTGTTGTGAACACTCTTGGTCCGGCTTCTGAGTTTGGGCTCCCTTTGGTGGTTGCTGCTGGTAATGCAGCTGCCCTGGCTAACAGAGGTCGATCACCTGAGGAGGATGATTGGCGATCAGGTGTTTCTGACTAGAGAGATATAAGTGAGCAACCTTCCTTGGGTTGTTGCCAGTGATTTGGTCTTCTTCCTGAATCTTCTGGAAGTCAGCTTGTTCCCTGCTTTGTCCTGCACCTTTCAGATAAGTTGTTTGTCTGTTTTGATCTGTGGCATTTTTCCCTTTTTGCATTTCTCTGTGCTCTGCCTTGCTGGTGCAGTCCAGCCGGGTTCCCTTTGGGACCTGTGCTGGACTCTGCTTTCTTTGCCACAGTTTATGTCAGTCTGTTCAGTATTGCTAGTCTCCTGTTATTTCAGTATCTGTTGTTTTGCGTCCAGTGCACACCAGAGTTCTGATTTAGTGGGGGTGAGGTCGTGTGGCCTCAGTATTTTTGCATATCAGACATGTTGGAATTTTTCTTAGGGTTTTTGTGGGATTGCAGACAGCATCTTTTTCTGTCCTGTTCTATCTAGACAGTTTGGGCCCCAGCATTTGCTTACGCTATTTTCTGCCTGTGTTTTGTACTTCATCTGCCTCACCGTCAATATATGTTTGGGGGCTATTTATTCCTTTGGGGCTCAACTCCGGGGCAGTTTAGCTTTCCCCTTTCTCTCTTTAGGCTTAGTTAACTCTTTGGCTGTGTCGAGGCGTCTAGGTCATCGTAGGTACGTCCCACGGCTAATTCTAGTTGTGTTGTCAGTTTGGGGGTCTGCAATCCGCTAAGTTACCAACCTCTCTGGTGTTGTGCGGCCTAGCCTATTTCTTTGTTGTCCTCCTCGGTTACCATATCATAATGGTTTGTTGTGCTTTAGCTAAGCCCCTTTCCATCTTTGTCGTTGACTCAGCGCCACTTGCACAGAAAGCTTTCACTCACATGGTACATGATGTAAGACTGAGGGTAGGGTTGGTTCATTGTGAAGTAATTCCTTGCTATGTCCTGGATGGTCTTCCCACTCCAATTGTATTGGGTCTTCCCTGGTTGGTGAAACATAATTTGTTGGTGGATTGGCAAGCCAGGGAGGTCAATCAGTGAGGGGATTACTGCCAGAAGAACTGTTTAAATATTTCCCTTTCTTAAGTCTCTACAGAAACCTCACCCATATTTTTATCTGGGTTTCAGGACGCTTTTTAGGCTATGTGCATACGTAGGAGAATTGCCGCGGAAATTTCCGCAGCAATCCCGCACCTCCCTGCCACGGGAAGTACGCATTTTATAGGTATGCATACTCCCGCCAGAAACTAGCGTTTTGCAAGCGTAATTAGCTTGCAGAATGCTAGCGTTTTGCAAGCGATCTGTAGCAATGCTTGGAAAACTGATTGACAGGTTGGTCAACTAGTCAAACATAGTGTTTGACAAGTGTGACCAACTTGTTACTATTGATGCTGCCTATGCCGCATCAATAGTAAAAAGATCTAATGTTAAAAATAATAAAAAAAATAATAAATCATGATATTCTCACCTTCCGGCGGCCCCCGCAGCTTACGTGCCTCTCAGCGACGCTCCCGGCAAGTTCCGTTCCCAAGGATGCTTAGCGACAATGACCCCAGATGACGTAGAATCACGCGAGACCGCTACGTCATCTGGGGTCATTGTCGCTAAGGACGCCTGGGAACGGGATTGGCCGGGAGCGTCGCTGAGAGGCGGGAAAGCTGCGGGGGCCGCCGGAAGGTGAGAATGTCACTATTTTTTATTTTAATTATTGTTTTAATATGGATATGGTACCCAGGGCCTGGAGTAGAATCTCCTCTCCTCCAGACCCTGGGTACCATCCGCACATGAACCGCTCTCTTTGCGCATGGTGGGCATAGCCACATGCGGAAAGTAAGCGGTTCAATGCATTCCTATGGTGGCGGAATCGCCGCAATTCCGGAAAAGAATGAACAAGCTGCGTTTTTTTAGCGGAAAAAAACGCAGCATGTGCACAAAAATTGCGGAATGCATTCTACTAATAGGATGCTTAATGCATGCGTTTTTGCAGTGGAAAACCGCCTCAAAAACACTTAAAAAAAGCTAAAAATTCTCAGTGTGTGCACATAGCCTTATGAGAGTGGATTTCAGGATTTGCCTCCTCATCGTGAATATTACTGTCCTGTTAATCTTGTTCTTAGAGCTAAACTGCCAAAATCCAGACTGTACAATCTTTCCAGTCCTGAGAAACAAGTCATGAAGGATTTTATTGCAGAAAGTCTGGAGGAAGGACACATCAAACCCTCATCTTCGTCCGTGGTGGCAGGGTTCTTCTTCGTGAAGAAAAAAGATGGCAGGCTATGTCCCTGTTTAGATTTCCGGGAATTAAATCAAATTAACATCCACGATCCATACTCTCCTCCTATGATTCCGGATCTGTTCAGCCAGGTCTTGGGAGCTTAAGTATCCAAGTTGGATATATAATTGTAAAAATATTTTAAAAAATAACAAAAGAATCAGTATTTATTCTATCACTTAATAAATATTTGAATAAAAACAAAATCTAAACAATGAAAGTACACATATTTGGTATTGCCACGTCTGTAACGACCCGACCTATAAAACGGTCCCACTAGTTAACCCCTTTAGTGAACACTATGAAAAAAAACAAGTAAAAAAAGAATGCTTTATCATCATACCGCCAAACAAAAAGTGGAATAACACGCGATCAAAACATCATCTTATCCCATAAAAAACGAGCCGCCATACAGCATCATCAGCGAAAAAATAAAAAAGTTATAGCTGTCAGAATAAAGTGATGCAAAAACAATTATTTTTTCCATAAAATAGTTTTATTATATAAAAGCGCCAAAACATAAGAAAGGATATAAATGAGGTATCGCTGTAATCGTACTGACCCAAAGAATAAAACTGCCTTATCAATTTTTCCACTTGCGGAACGGTGTAAACACCCCCCCAAAAGAAATTCATGAACTGCTGGTTTTTGCTCATTCTGTCTACCAAGAATAGGAATAGAAAGCGATCAAAAAATGTCATGTGCCTGAAAATGGTACCAATAAAAACATCAACTCTTCGCGCAAAAAAAAAGACCTCACATAACTCTGTGGGCCAAAATATGGAAAAATTATAGCTCTCAAAATGTGGTGATGCAAAAACTATTTTTTGCATTAAAAAGCGTCTTTCAGTGTGTGACAGATGCCAAGCATAAAAACCCGCTATAAATAGTAAATCAAACCCCCTTTATCATCCACTTAGGGAAAAATAATAACATTAAAAAAATGTATTTATTTCCATTTTTCCATTAGAGTTAGGGCTAAAGTTAGGGTTAGGGTTGCGGCTAAAGCTATGGTTAGGGTTGGGGCTAAAGCTATGGTTAGGGTTGGGGCTAAAATTAGGGTTAGAGTTGGGGCTAAAGTTACGGTTAGGGTTGGGGCTAGAGTTGGGGTTAGGGTTTGAATTTCAGTTACGGTTGTGTTGTGAATACTCTTAATCTGAGTTCTGAGTTTGGGCTCCCCCCGGAGGCTGCTGATAGTAATGAAGCTGCTTTGGCTAACATAAGTCTATCACCTTGGGGTGAGGATTGGCAATCAGGTGTTATTGACTGGGGAGATATAAATGAGCAACCTTCCCATGATCCTTGCCGTTGATTTGTTTCTTCCTGGTCCCTTTTGGAAGTCAGCTTGCTTTCTGCCTTGTCCTGCAACTTTCAGATAAGTTATTTGCTGTTTATTTCTGTCGCATTTGTTTTCCCTTTTGTCTGTCCCAGTTTTCTGCCCTTCTGGGATTGTACAGCCAGGTTCCCCTGCGGGGGCCTGCGCTGGATTCTGTTTCTCATTTGCCACTGTTTATGTATTTTCAGTCACTGTTATTTCAGTATCTGCTGATTTGCTACCAGTTCACACCAGAGACTGTTTATGTATTTTCAGTTCCCTGTTATCTCAGTATCTGCTGATTTGCTACCTGTTCACACCAGAGACAGTTTCTGTATTTTCAGTTCCCTGTAATTTCAGTGTCTGCTGGTTTGCTACCTGTTTACACCAGAGTTCTGATCTAGCGGGGGAGAGATCGTGTGGTCTCAGTATTTTTGCATATAAGACATGTTGGAATTTTTCTTAGAGTTTTTGCTGGATTGCAGACAGTATTCTTTCCTGTCCTGTTCTATCTAGACAGTTTGGTCCCCAGCTTTTGCTTGCTCTGTTTTCTGCCTGTGTTTGTATTTCATTTTGTCTTACCGCCAATATATGTTTGGGGGCTACCTGTTACTTTTGGGGCTCTACTCAGGGGCAGTTAGCTTTCCCCTTTTCTTTCTTTAGGCTTAGTTAACTTTCCGACTGTGTCGAGGCATCTAGGGCACAGTAGGTATGTCCCATGGCTACTTCTAGTTGTGCTGTCAGTTTAGGGTCTGCAATCCGCTAGTTACAAACCTCTCTGGGTGTCTGGTTGCCTTGCTTATTTTTGCTACTGTCCTCCTCGGCTACCAAATCATAACAGAATCACCGGTCTGACTGTAAACTCTAGCGTATTCAAAAGAAGGAAAGAATAGAAAAAAAAAGTGTCCGAACTTTTTTATATATCTTTTCCTCTTTTTCTCTGGGGGCCGCAGGAGGATTTTTTCTTCAATGGAGGCTAAACATTTGTCTGACCGTGTTGAGCAGCTCGCTGCTGCAGTTCGGAAAATTTTCCATCTCGCTCAGTTGTCTACTGCAGAACCTAAGATCCGTATTCCTGATTTGTATTTTGGGAATCTGTCTAAATTTTCGAATATGAAGAAGAATTATAAATTGTTTTATGCCTTGAAACCTAATTCCGCGGGGGACTCTGTACAGCAGGTTAAAATTGTCATCTCCCTGTTGCGCGACGACCCTCAGGACTGAGCCTTTTCCCTGACACATGGGGATCCTGTTTTGGCTAATGTTGATGCATTTTTTCAGGCTCTGGGGATGTTGTATGATGAACCTAATGTTATTGATCAAGCTGAGAAAACCTTGTTGGCATTGAACCAGGATCAGGAAGCGGCAGAGTTATATTGTCAGAAATTCCAAAAGTGGGCAGTCCTTACTAAATGGAACAATGATGCTCTAGCGGCTCTTTTTCAGAAGGGTCTGGCAGAAACCGTAAAAGATGTTATGGTGCGATTTCCTGTCCCCTCTGGTCTCAATGACTCTATGTCATTAGCCATTCAAATTGACAGACGTTTACGTGAATGTAGAACTATGCGAGAGGTGGTGATGCCTTTCAAACGAACCTCTGAGCCCATGCACTGTGATGGGGTTGTTTCTGGGGCTCTGCGTCGAGAAATTCTCATTTTCTACTCAGGCCGATTCAGGAGCAGCCCTGAACCTGATGGATTTGACTTTGCCAAACGTTGTGGTTTTCCCATGGTACCCGCGGACTCCTATTCCTTTGCTGGGTATTGATGCAACCCCTTTGGCGTAGAATAAACCACAGTTTTGGACCCAGGTGATAATGCGGGTAGCCCCGGACCACCAAGAGAATTGTAAATTTTTGGTGTTGCATAATTTACATGACACTATTGTACTGGGTTTTCCTTGGTTGCAGACCCATAATCCTGTTTTGGATTGGATGTCTGTGTCTGTGGTCAGTTGGGGTTGTCAATGTGTTCATGGTGACACTCCTGTTTTTTCCACCTCTCCCCAGTCTCAGGATGTCCCTGACTATTTGGCTGATTTTTCTGATGTGTTTAGTGAGAATAAGTCGGCGTGCTTGCCTCTTCACAGGAGTTATGATTGTGCGATTGAGTTAGTGCCTGGTTGTAAATTTCCATGGGTCGGCTCTTCAATTTGTCTGTACCTGAGCATGATGCTATGCGATCTTATATCAAAGAGTCATTGGAGAAGGGTCATATTAGACTGTCCTCTTCACATTTAGGGGCCGGCTTTTTCTTTGTGGCCAAGAAGGATGGTTCATTGAGGCCATGTATTGACTATCGTCTCCTTAATAAGATCACTGTTAAATATCAGTATCCATTACACCTGATTTCCGATTTATTCTCCATAGTGAAAGGTGCTAGTTGGTTTACCAAGCTTGACCTTAGGGGGCATATAATCTTATTTGCATTAAGCACGGGGATGAATGGAAGATGGTGTTTAATACTCCTGAGGGGCATTTTGAGCACCTAGTGATGCCTTTTGGGCTCACTAATGCCCCTTCCGTCTTCCAATCTTTCATGAACGATATTTTCTGGGATTTTGTGGATAAATTTCTGATCGTTTTATTTGGACGATATTTTGATTTTTTCCAATGACTGGGATTCTCATGTGGAACATGTTCGGATGGTATTCCGGATTTTGAAAGAAAAAAGCTTTGTATGTTAAGGGATCAAAATGTCTCTTTGGCGTACAGAAGGTTTCGTTTTTGGGATTCATTTTGTCTCCGTCCGCTATTGAAATGGACCCGGTCAAGGTTCAGGCCATTTGTGATTGGGTTCAGCCCACTTCCTTGAAGGCTCTTCAGAGATTTTTGGGTTTTGCTAATTTTTACCGTAAATTTATAAGTAATTTCTCTGCTATTGTGAAACCACTGACGGATTTGACCAAAAAGGGTTCTGATGTGGTGAATTGGTCTCCAGAGGCAGTTTCAGCGTTTCAGGATCTTAAGCGGAGATTCACTTCTGCTCCTGTTCTACGGCAACCTGATGTTTCTCTACAATTTCAGGTGGAGATAGATGCTTCTGAGATTGGTGCTGGAGCCATTTTGTCCCAAAAGGATCCTGTAACCTCTAAGAGTAACGCTTGTGCCTTCTTCTCTCGAAAATTTTTCCCAGCTGAACGTAATTATGATGTGGGGAATCGGGAATTATTGACTATGAAGTGGGCTTTTGAAGAGTGGAGACATTGGTTGGAGGGAGCCAAACATCAAGTTGTGTTCCTCACTGACCACAAGAACTTGATATATCTTGAATCAGCCAAGCGATTAAATCCTAGACAGGCCAGGTGGGCCTTGTTTTTCACGCGTTTTAATTTTGTGGTCTCCTTGCTTCCGGGCACTAAGAATGTTAAGGCGGATGCCCTCTCGAGGAGTTTCTTTGCGGATTCTTTGATGTGACTGAGCCTAGTGGCATTCTGAAGGAGGGTGTGGTTCTTTCTGCTATCTCACCTGATTTGAGACTGGCCTTGGGGGAATTTCAGGGGGATAAACCTGAACGATGACCTGTGGGGAAGTTGTATGTCCCCGACCAATGGAGGAAGAAAGTAATGTCTGAAATTCATTGCTCCGCATTGGCTGGTCATCCCTGTATTTTTGGTACCAGATATTTGGTGAGTTGGTATTTTTGGTGGCCTACTTTATCTCGTGATGTCAGGAATTTTGTGCAGTCCTGTGGGACTTGTTCTCGGTCCAAACCCTGCTCTCGCTCTAGTGGATTGTTAATGCCACTGCCTGTGTCCAGGAGGCCATGGACCCATATCTCTATGGATTTTATTTCCGACCTACCTGTCTCTCAGAGAATGACTGTTATCTGGGTGATCTGTGATAGATTCTCCAAGATGGTCCATCTTGTGCCACTGCCTAAGTTGCCATCCTATACCGAGTTGGTGCCCTTGGTTTTTCAGCAGGTGGTTTGTTTGCATGGCATTGCGGAGAACATTGTGTCTGACAGAGGAGTCCAATTTGTTTTCAGATTTTGGAGAGTCTTTTGTTCTAGACTGGGAATTCAGTTGTCTTTCTCCTCTGTGTTTCTCCCTCAAACCAATGGGCAGACTGAGAGAGCAAACCAGACTTTGGAAACTTATTTGAGATGTTTTGTGTCTGCTGGATCAAGATGACTGGGTCTCTTTTTTGCCCTTGGCTGAATTCTCTCTAAATAATAGGGCTAGTTCTGCCACTTTGATGTCCCCTTTTTCTGCAATTTTTGGTTTCATCCTCGGTTTTCTTCTGGGCAGGTGGAGGCTTCTGCCTCTCCAGGTGTTGACTCTATGGTAGAGAGAATGCAGCAGATTTGGAATCAAGTAATGGATAAATTGTCTCTCTCAGGAAAGGGCCCAACAGTTTGCCAACCGGCATAGGACTGATGGTCCCCGGTTTAAAGTAGGTGACATGGTTTGTGTAACGAATTGAAGCGGAGGCAGAGGTGGTGAAGTTCACATTGGTTTTTATTTTTTAATGTGGAACCTCGAGACCGCGGTCCGGGGGGCTCCGAAGGGGGCGTAACTAATGAGCCCCGGGTACCCGTAGTAAGGTCCCTCGAACAGGACCAGAATGGAATACCCGGAGGACACAGGTGCTACCTCCAGTTAGACCCCGGACACGTGGCAGCTGTCCCAAAGGGACCAAAAGGGTAACAAGTATTTACAGAGTCCGTGGAAAGTTCTTGACGGAGAAGGGTAAGGTCCTGGTCCAGAACGGATGGTAGAAGGCTGGCTTCAGTGATCTTGTCACGGTCCACAGGTACGGATGGCTGATGGCGGAACGGATGACACTTGCGCCAGTAATAGCCGAGATTGTCCAGATTAGCCAGATACGGGTTAGCAATGATCTGAGGAGACAAACAGTATCAGCGAAGCACAGAGACTGCAGACGCAGCGCAGACAGAACAGGCACAGAACCGGATGTAGCAATGATAGAACACGTTGCTCCGGCACTCCCCTAATGGTGGAGTGACCAGATATAGTACTGAGTGCGCAGCCATTGGATAATTAGCTATTTCAAAAGATGCACGCTGTCCCGTTAAGAGAGGCGGTGGGCGCGGCCTCGCGTCCTAAGCCGACTGTCTGGAGGCCTGCCAGCAGCGTGCCAGGAAGTGGAGAAGGACTCAGGACGCCGGAGAGCAGATGGGACAGGAGACCCCAGCCCACGCACAGACCGCCGCAGAGGGACAGCCCGAGGAACAGGTGAGTGAGCAGAACGGAGTGCAGAGGCAGCGCTGGGACCGGGTGTAACAGTATCCCCCTCTTTACCCCCCCTCTTTTTCAAGCCTGCGTGAAATCTTTTAAGAAGAAGAGGGGCCTGGATGTTCTCTTTAGGCTCCCAAGACCTCTCCTCAGGACCAAAACCCCTCCAGTCCACCAGGTAATAGATCCTACCTCTTACTCGCTTAGAGGCCAAGATATGTTTTACCTCAAAAACATCATCCTCAGAGACCGGATCAGGAGTGGTACCCGGGTCCTTAAAAAAGGAGCTCAACACTACTGGTTTGAGGAGGGAAACATGAAAGGAGTTAGGTACTCTTAGAGAATTAGGCAATTTCAGTTTATAAGAGACCGGGTTGATCTGTCTCAAAACTTCAAAGGGACCAATGAAACGAGGACCCAATTTGTATGATGGTAACTTCAGACGGATGTACTTGGAGGAGAGCCATACCTTGTCTCCTGGACGAAAGATGGGAGCCTCCAAACGTCTTTTGTCCGCATGCGTTTTCATACGTTGAGAAGCTTTCTCCAAAGCCGACCTTGTCTCTCTCCAAATGTCCGAGAAATTCTTTGACAAGGTATCGACTGCCGGAACATCCGACAATCCCGAGACAGGATGAGGAATTCCGGGTTGCAGTCCAAACACAATCTGAAAGGGAGACTTTCCAGAAGATTCACTTACTTGATTGTTGTAGGAGAATTCCGCCCAGGGCAGTAATTCTACCCAGTCATTATGATGAGCGTTGACGAAGTGACGCAGGTATCCAGCCAGGATTTGATTGATCCTCTCCACTTGCCCATTAGACTGGGGATGATATGCAGAAGAAAAATCTAGTTCAATTTTTACAATTTTACAGAGTCCTCTCCAGAACTTAGAGGTGAACTGGACACCCCTGTCGGACACGATGTGGAGAGGAAATCCATGTAGACGAAAGATGTGCTGGATGAAGTGAGTGGCCAGTTCTGGAGCAGACGGGAGGCCAGATAGCGGAACGAAGTGAGCCATTTTAGAGAAGCGGTCCACCACAACCCATACCACTGAGTAGCCAGAAGAGATGGGAAGATCCGTGATGAAATCCATCGCGATGTGCTGCTAGGGAGCGGACGGAATCGGAAGAGGCAGAAGCCTGCCGGCTGGTAGATGTTTAACAGTTTTGTTACGAGCACATGAAGGACATGCTGCGACGAACTCCTGGATATCCTTGACCATGGTAGGCCACCAGTAATACCGGGAGATGAGTTGCTGCGTCTTTTTCTGACCAGCATGGCCAGCCAACTTAGAAGAATGACCCCAGCGCAGAACACGAGTACGGTCAGAAGCAGACACGAAAGTCTTCCCAGGAGGAAGCCGGGCCAGATCAGTGGAGGCAACAGAGACTAACCTAGAAGGTTCAATAATGTGCTGAGGTTCCTCCTCCAGTTCAGGAGGCAAGAAGGCCCTAGAGAGTGCGTCTGCCTTGATGTTCTTGTCAGCTGGACGGAAATGAAGTACAAAATTGAAACGGGCAAAAAATAATGCCCAACGGGCCTGACGGGGATTCAGTCTTAAAGCAGATTGGAGATAGGCAAGGTTTTTATGGTCGGTGAATATGATTACCTGGTGATGAGCTCCTTCAAGAAGATGTCTCCATTCCTCCAGAGCCAATTTGATGGCCAACAGTTTGCGATCACCGACAGAGTAGTTCCTTTCTGCAGGAGAAAAAACCTTGGAAAAAAACCACACGAGATCATCCGCCCGGTAGACGACTTCTGGGTCAGAACTGCTCCTGCACCTATGGAAGAAGCGTCAACTTCAAGAAAAAATTGCTCACTTGAATTAGGACGATGGAGAACGGGTGCGGAAGCGAAGGCTTTTTTGAGAGAAACAAAGGCCTCTTCTGCCTCGGAGGACCATTCCTTAGAGTTTACACCTTTCCGGGTTAAGGCTGTGATTGGAGCCACTCGGGTGGAAAAGTGTGGAATGAATTGCCGGTAGTAATTGGCGAATCCGAGGAACCTTTGTATGGCTTTTAGCCCAGACGGACGAGGCCAGTTGAGAACTGCAGACAACTTCTCCGGATCCATCTTTAATCCTGTGGAAGATACAATGTACCCAAGGAAAGGCAAAGAGGACTGCTCAAAGAGGTATTTCTCATATTTGGCATAGAGCCTGTTCTCTCTCAGTCTTTGTAAGACCAGGCGTACTTGCCTCCGGTGTGGACGTCAAGTCAGCAGAAAAAATCAAAATATCGTCCAGGTAAACCACGACACAAGTATAGAGCAAGTCCCTGAAAATGTCATTAACAAATTCCTGAAAAACCGCAGGTGCATTGCTTAGGCCGAATGGCATTACCAGGTATTCATAGTGGCCGTCACGGGTGTTGAAGGCTGTTTTCCATTCGTCTCGCTCTCTGATTCGGATCAGGTTGTAGGCCCCTCTGAGGTCCAATTTGGTGAAGATCTTGGCCCCTCGGAGATGATCAAACAGCTCTGAAATAAGAGGCAATGGATACCTGTTTTTTACCGTGATTTGATTTAGACCCCGATAGTCAATGCAGGGCCGCAAGGATCCGTCCTTTTTCTTCACAAAGAAGAATCCAGCTCCTGCCGGTGAAGATGACTTTCGGATAAATCCTCTAGCCAAATTCTCTTGAATGTAGTCCGACATGGCCTGAGTCTCTGCCTGTGAAAGAGGATAAACTCTCCCACGAGGGAGTGATGCTCCTGAAAGAAGCTCTATCTGACAGTCATACGACCTGTGTGGAGGTAGTCTCTCAGCCTCTTTTTTCCCAAAGACGTCAGAGAAGGACCAATAGGCGGAAGGCAACCCTGGCAGGGTATCAGGCTGGACTGGAGGCGAAACAGGTTGAATCCGGGTTAAGCAACGATTCATGCAGGTATCTCCCCAACGCAGAACTTCTCCAGTTTTACAATTAAGGACTGGTTCATGCATCTGGAGCCAAGGTAAACCTAGAAGCATGGGATGGGATAAACCAGGATATACATAAAATCGCATTCGTTCAGTATGCATTAGACCTACCCGGAGTTCCACCAACTCGGTTTGAAACTGGACGGGCTCGGTCAGCGGTTTGCCATCCACGGCGGACACCTGTAACGGATCAGGAAGACGCTGGACTGGTAAGCGGTAATGATCCACAACCGCCTGCTGGATGAAGTTCCCTGCAGCTCCAGAATCCAGTAGACAGTGTTCGGAGAATTTTATTGCTCCATAGGACACGGTGACAGAGATGTGTAAAGAGGGAGAGGACTGCTCTTTACCTAGGTTGGCCCCTCCTACCGGACCTAGGCACTGGAGTTTCCCGACTTTTTAGGACAGAAATTAATCAAATGTTCAGAACTACCGCAGTAGTAACAACTTCCCTCCTTGCGACGTGCCTCCCGGCGGCGGGTGGCCAAACTTACATGGTCCACCTCCATGGCCTCGGAGGCGGAGGGTGAAGTACCTGTTTTGTACCAACTAGAGTCCAGGTGATAGGACCTTTTGTCCCGCTTGATCTCCATGGAGCGCTCCTGAAAACGCAGGTCAATTCGGGTTGCCAAGGATATTAGCTCTTCCAAGAAAGTAGGTCTGTCCCGTCCCGCCAGCTCATCCTTGATTCTTCCGGATAGGCCTTCCCAGAAGTTAGCAACCAGGGCCTCATTGTTCCACGATAATTCAGACGAGAGGGTGCGGAATTTAACAGCATACTGAGCTACCGTGAGAGTACCTTGGCGCAGGCGGAGCAGAGCTGATGCAGTCGAAGTGGTACGACCAGGTTCATCGAAAGTCCTGCGAAAAGCCTCTAGGAAAGATTGAAGATCGTTAACCACCGGATCCCCTCTCTCCCATAGCGGGTTTAGCCAGGCGAGGGCTTCTCCTCCCAGGTGTGACATGATGAAGCCCACCTTGGCTCGGTCAGAAGCAAACATATGCCCCAAGATTTCGAAGTGTAGAGTGCACTGATTGAGGAAACCCCGACACAGAATAGGATCACCCTGGAAAAGTATAGGAGCCGCCAGACGGGGACCTTGATTTGCCATGGGAACTGGTACCTGATTATTGATAGAAGAGTCAGGTGCAGACGAGGACCCTAGGGAATCCATGCGGGTAGACAAGCTGCGAAGATAAGTCGTGATCTTGTCCTGTTGAACTCCCAAACGGGCCACCTCCTGGCACAGATCCGTGGTCGGAGGTCTCTGGGATCCAGCGGGTTCCATGGCCGGAGCAATCTGTAACTAATGGAAGCGGAGGCAGAGGTGGTGAAGTTCACATTCGTTTTTATTTTTTAATGTGGAACCTCGAGACCGCGGTCCGGGGGGCTCCGAAGGGGGCGTAACTAATGAGCCCCGGGTACCCGTAGTAAGGTCCCTCGAACAGGACCAGAATGGAATACCCGGAGGACACAGGTGCTACCTCCAGTTAGACCCCGGACACGTGGCAGCTGTCCCAGAGGGACCAAAAGGGTAACAAGTATTTACAGAGTCCGTGGAAAGTTCTTGACGGAGAAGGGTAAGGTCCTGGTCCAGAACGGATGGTAGAAGGCTGGCTTCAGTGATTTTGTCACGGTCCACAGGTACGGATGGCTGATGGCGGAACGGGATGACACTTGCGCCAGTAATAGCCGAGATTGTCCAGATTAGCCAGATACGGGTTAGCAATGATCTGAGGAGACAAACAGTATCAGCGAAGCACAGAGACTGCAGACGCAGCGCAGACAGAACAGGCACAGAACCGGATGTAGCAATGATAGAACACGTTGCTCCGGCACTCCCCTAATGGTGGAGTGACCAGATATAGTACTGAGTGCGCAGCCATTGGATAATTAGCTATTTCAAAAGATGCACGCTGTCCCTTTAAGAGAGGCGGTGGGCGCGGCCTCGCGTCCTAAGCCGACTGTCTGGAGGCCTGCCAGCAGCGTGCCAGGAAGTGGAGAAGGACTCAGGACGCCGGAGAGCAGATGGGACAGGAGACCCCAGCCTACGCACAGACCGCCGCAGAGGGACAGCCCGAGGAACAGGTGAGTGAGCAGAACGGAGTGCAGAGGCAGCGCTGGGACGGGTGTAACAGTTTGGTTGTCCTCAAAAAATATCCCTATGAAGGTTGCGTCTCCAAAATTTAAGCCAAGGTTCTTTCGACCTTATAAGATTTTGGAAATCCTTAATCCCGTTTCTTTCCATTTGGCTCTTCCAGGGATGTTTAAGATTTACATCGTCTTCCATAAATCTTTATTGAAAAGTTTTATTGAGCCAGTAATTCCTATGGCTACGCCCCTGAACCTGTTTTGGTTGAGGGCAATCTGGAGTATGAAGTGGAGAAGTTATTGGATTCTCGTCTGGCTAGATGGAGACTCCAGTAGTTGGTCAAGTGGAAAGGTTATGGTCAGGAGGACAATTCTTGGGTGTTTGCTTCTGACATTCATGCTGATAGATTGGTTTGCGCCTTTCACCGGGCTAATCCGATCGGCCTGGTGGCTTGGGTGAGGGTTCGGTGACCCCTCCTCAAGGGGGGGTACTGTTGTGAATACTCTGAATCTGACTTCTGAGTTTGGGCTCCCCCTGGTGGCTGCTGATAGTAATGAAGCTGCTTTGGCTAACAGAAGTCTATCACCTGGGGCGAGGATTGGCAATCAGGTGTTACTGACTGGGGAGATATAAGTGAGCAACCTTCCCTTGATCCTCGCCAGTGATTTGTTTTTTCCTGGTCCCTTTTGGAAGTCAGCTTGCTTCCTGCCTTGTCCTGCAACTTTCAGATAAGTTATTTGCTGTTTATGTCTGTCACATTTTTTTTCCTTTTGTCTGTCTCAATTTTCTGCCCTTCTGGGATTGTACAGCCAGGTCCCCCTCCAGGGGCCTGCGCTGGATTCTGTTTCTCATTTACCACTGTTTATGTGTTTTCAGTCCCTGTTATTTCAGTATCTGCTGATTTTCTACCAGTTCACACCAGAGACTGTTTATGTATTTTCAGTTCCCTGTTATCTCAGTATCAGCTGATTTGCTACCTGTTCTAGCGGGGGAGAGATCGTGTGGTCTCAGTATTTTTGCATATCAGACGTGTTGGAATTTTTTGCTGGATTACAGACAGTATTCTTTCCTGTCCTGTTCTATCTAGACAGTTTGGGCCCCAGCTTTTGCTTGCTCTGTTTTCTGCCTGTGTTTGTATTTCATCTTGTCTCACCGACCAATATATGTTTTGGGGCTACTTGTTCCTTTGGGGGCTCTACTCTGGGGCAGTTAGCTTTCCCCTTTTCTCTCTTTAGGCTTAGTTAACTCTCCGGCTGTGTCAAGGCGTCTAAGGCACCGTTGTACATCTCACGGCTACTTCTAGTTGTCATGTCAGTTTAGGGGTCTGCAATCTGCTAGTTACCAACCTCTCTGGATGTCTGGTTGCCTTGCCTATTTTTGCTACTGTCCTCCTCGGCTACCAAATCATAACACAGTTGGGATTAGGGTTAGGGTTGGGCTTAGGGTTATGGGTGTGTTGGTGTTAGGGTTAGGTTTCTGTTTAGGGTTATGTTTAGGGTTGGGATTAGGGTTAGGGTTGTGTTGGGGTTAGGGTTGGAGTTAGAATTGAGGGGTTTTCACTGTTTAGGCACATCAGAGGTTCTCCAAACGTGGCATGGCATCTGATCTCAATTCCAGCCAATTTTGCATTGAAAAGTCAAACGTCGCTCCTTCCGAGTTCTGCTATGCACCCAAACAGTGGTTCCCCCCACATATGAGGTATCAGCGTACTCAGGACAAATTGCAGAAAAACTTTTGGGGTCCAATTTCTCCTGTTACCCTTGGGAAAATAAAACAAATTGGATCTGAAGTAAATTTTTTTGTGAAAAAAGTTACATTATATACTCGTGTATAAACTGAGATTTTCAGCCCATTTTTTAGGGCTGAAAGTCCCCCTCTCGGCTTATACGTGGGTCATATACGGGGGTTGGCGGGGGAGGTGGAGCGGGGGTGTCGGATCATACTCACCCCTCCGCCGGCGCGGTCTCTGCAGCCCCCTGCTTCTCCCACGATCTCCGGCTCCTTCCTGCAGCGGTCATGTGGTACCGCTCATTAAAGTCATGAATATGCACATATTCATGACTTTAATGAGCGGTGTGACCGCTGTAGGAAGCAAGAGCTGTGGAGACTGCCGGGAGAGGAGGAGACGCTGCAGAGAGAGACGCGCCGGCGGAGGGGTGAGTATAGCGATATTTACCTGTCCCGTTCCACCGCTGCGCGCTGCTCCGACCTCCTCGTCCGACTCTGAATGTTCAGGCAGAGGGCGCGATGACGTCGTTAGTGCGCGCCGCGCCCCCAGCCTGATCATTCACTGCCGAGGACCCGGAAGTGGGAGCAGCGCAACGGTGGAGCGGTCCAGTGACAGGTAAATATCTCAGGTGCCGGAGTCTTGAGCGAGCGGTGACACCGGCACCTGTCCCCCATAAGGCGTCGGTGTCATCGCCTGCTCAGGACACCGGCACCTGGCCCCCAGCGAAGAGAGGTGAGTATGTCATTTTTTTTTGCAGCAGCAGCGCGGCAGCATAAGGGACATACTGTGGGGCATAATCTGTGGATCATACGGGGCATAATCTGAGGGAGCATATGGGGGCCTAATCTGTGGAACATATGGGGGCATAATCTGAGGAGCATATGGGGGCATAATCTGAGGGGCATATGGGGGCCTAATCTGTGGAACATATGGGGGCATAATCTGAGGAGCATATGGGGGCCTAATCTGTGGAAAATATGGGGGCATAATCTGAGGAGCATATGGGGGCCTAATCTGTGGAACATATGGGGGCATAATCTGAGGAGCATATGGGGGCCTAATCTGTGGAGCATATTGGGTATAATCTGTGCAGCATATGGGGGCATAATCTGTGGATCATACGAGGGCATAATCTGTGCAGTTTATGGGGGCCTAATCTATGGAGCATATGGGGGCATAATCATTTTTCACCTAGGCTTATACACGAGTCAATAAGTTTTCCCAGTTTTTTGTGTCAAAATTAGGGGGGTTGGCTTATACACGGGTCGGCTTATACATGAGTATATACGGTAAATGTTTTTTTAACATTCCAAAAATTCCCGTGAAGCACCTGAAGGGTTAATAAACTTCTTGAATGTGGTTTTAAGTTCCTTGAGGGGTGCAGTTTTTAGCATGGTGTCACTTTTGGGCATTTTCTTTCATATAAACCCCTCAAGTGACTTCAAATGTGATGTGGTCCCTAAAAAAAATGGTGTAAAAAGAAAATCGATGGTCAAATTTTTTAAACCCCTTTTAACTTCCCAAAAAAAAAAAAATTTTGGGTTCCCCAAATTGGTTGTGTAAAGAAAACATGTGGGAAATTTATTTTTTAACTATTTTTTGTGATAATCTCTTTATTTTAAAGGCAAAAAAATTGAAAGTTTGAAAATTTTTTGTTTTTTCCAAATAAACCAAGTTATATTGAAGAAATTTTACCACTAAGTGAAGACAATATGTCAGTAAAAACAGTTCAGAACGAAAGATTGTTGAACATTTTAGAGTTAAAACCCCCTAAAGGACGTGGTCGTTGTAAAATTTGGGCCCGGTCATTTAAAAACCACGAGGGGTAAAAGGGGTTTAAAAAAATGAGTGGGCACCCAAAGTTGTCAAAAAAGATTTAATGTGGAGTAACAAGACTGGCAATTTAAAAA
>JARQOD010000006.1:307056935-307101846 GCA_033576555.1 Oophaga sylvatica
TCATTGCAGGTTGTAGGCTTGTCGGAACAGGTGGGTCTTCAGGTTCTTCTTGAAGGTCTCCGTTGTTGGTGAAAGTCTGATGTTTTGCGGCAGGGAGTTTCAGAGTATGGGGGAAGCCCGGGAGAAGTCTTGCATGCGGTTGTGGGAAGAAGAGATGAGGGGGGAGTTGTGAAGATCTTGAGAGGATCGAAGGTTGCGTGTAGGTAGATAGCGGGAGACCATGTCACAGATGTATGGAGGAGAAAGGTTGTGGATGGCTTTTATGTCATGGTTAGGGTTTTGAACTGGAGACTCTTGGCAATAGGAAGCCAGTGAAGGGCCTGGGATAGGGGGGAGGCTGGGGAATAGTGGGGAGACAGGTGGATTAGTCGGGCAGCAGAGTGTAGGATAGACTGGAGTGGTGCCAGAGTGCTAGAGGGGAGGCCAGACAGTAGGAGGTTGCAGTAGTCGAGGCGGGAGATGATAAGGGCATGCACTAGTGTTTTTGTGGTTTCATGGTAGAGGAATGCGCGGATCCGGGAAATATTTTTTGAGTTTGAGGCGGCAGGAGGTGGCGAGGGCTTGGATATGTGGTTTGAAAGAGAGGGCAGAGTCGATGATCACCCCAAGGCACCGAGCTTGCGGGACTGGGGAAAGCGAGCAGCCATTGACACTGATGGATAGGTCTGGTGGAGGGGTAGAATGAGGTGGGGGAAAGATGATGAATTCTGTTTTGTCCATGTTCAGTTTGAGAAAACGAGCAGAAAAGAAGGCTGAGATAGCAGACAGACACTGTGGGATTTTGGTCAGTAGGGAGGTGAGGTCAGGTCCAGATAGGTAGATCTGCGTGTCATCGGCGTACAGATGATACTGCAAGCCATGGGATTCTATGAGCTGTCCCAGGCCAAAGGTGTAGATGGAGAAGAGTAGGGGTCCTAGGACTGAGCCTTGAGGAACACCGACAGACAGGGGGCGAGGTGAGGAGTTGGTGTGTGAGAGGGAGACACTAAATGTTCGGTCTGTTAGGTATGATGAGATCAAGGATAGGGCCAAGTCTGTGACGCCAAGAGATGAGAGAATCTGTAGCAGGAGGGAATGGTCCATGGTGTCGAAGGCAGAAGACAGGTCCAGGAGAAAGAGGACAGAGTAGTGTCACTTGCTCTTGGCGGTTAGCAGGTCGTTAGTGACTTTAGTCAGGGCAGTTTCAGTTGAGTGATGTGGTCGGAAGCCAGATTTTAACCGGTCAAAGAGGGAACAGGAGGAGAGGTGGGAGGACAGTTCAAGATATACATGCTGTTCCAGTAGTTTTGAGGCATAGGGGAGAAGAGATATCGGGCGATAGTTAGACACAGAGGATGGGTCGAGGGAGGGCTTTTTTTTACATGCCCCATGTCCTCTGGTTCTGGCTGCTGCTCCTCGGCTGTCAGACAAGTGGAGACAGTGATCGTAGCTCACAGTCAGAGGCCGAGCCTAGCTGTGTCTTGGCTGCTGTTGGAGTTGATGGCTTTGCTATAGGGAGCTTTGAAGGAGAGCACACTGAGCCAGGATTGAGTGAGAGACCTTCCTTTCCACTCTTCTCTGCAGACTGCAGAAGAGCGGTCACATGACTCACTCCCTGCACTCTGATTGGAGGACTGTCCTCACTTCTCATGTGATGATTCTCTGTGATGCGCTTGTACTGTGCTTGGTAGTTTTGATACATGTGCAGTACATACCCAAGGGAAATAAAAAATAATAATTGCCTGGAGGCATGGGCCTTTTAGAGGATAGGGGCCCTAGTGCCGGCCGGCCCTGGCACTAGCCGTCCCATGAACTCGTCCTCCATTCTAACAAGTGGTTGGGCATCAGTGTACTCAGTCTTTTCCACTTCTAGGTCAGGGCCGGGTAGACGGCCATTAAATCTCAGCCAGCAGACTCATCAAAATGCAGAAGAGACTGTTGCATGACTTGGGGCTGAGACTGCTTGGTTGATTTGCAATGGGATGAGGTGAGCCCTCAGATGTCAACCCTGCACTTTCTGCACTGGAATGGGAGGAAGATAAATCAAAGGAGCTGGAGGCACTCCAATCGAACACCGTCTCAACATGTTCTGGCCTCACCATTTGTGTACTTAGCCCTACGAAATGATGCAGAACGTCCTATTGCCTCCATGCTCCAGAGGAGGGTGTTTCATTTGGGCATATAGCAGGCACAGAATAACCATGTCCTTTCCTTGCAGCTTCTACACCACCACCACCAACAGCAGCTGCACCAGCACCACCACGGCCACGTCCATTAACCCTATCTGATGCTCTCCTCAATTTTTTAAAGTGATTTTTAAGCACACTACTCCAACACACACATGTACAGAATACAACTATTTGTCTTTAAGCACATTGCTCCAACAGACATGGGTGCAGTGTAGAACAGTTTGTTTTTATGGACACTACTCCCACAGACACGGATGTAGTGCTGAACAATTTGTTTTCATGCACACTACTCGTAAATACACAGATGCAGAGTATAACAATTTTTTTTTATGTACGCTACTCCCACAGATGGGGTGCAGAGTAGAAAATAATGGTTAGGCACACTATTCCCACAAACAATGGTGCAGAGTACAAAAAATTGTTTTCAGGCACACTACTCCCACAGACTCAGGTACAGAGCAGAACATTTTGTTTTTACGCACACTACGTCCACAGACACGTGTGCAGAGTAGAACAATTTGTTTTTAGGCACACTATTCCCACAGACACAGGTGCAGAATATAAAAATTGGTTTTAGGCACACTACTCCCACAGACACATGGGCGGAATATAAAAAATTGGTTTTAGGCACACTACTTCCACAGACAGGGGTGCAGAGTATAAAAAAATGGTTTTAGGCACAGTGATACCATAAACATGTGTGCAGAGTATGAACAAGTGGTTTGGCACACTAGTCCCACAGACACGGGTGCACAGTATAAATAAACTTTATTCAGCATCCAAACCCAAACAGTAAACCTGACTTCTGGTACAAAGTCTGTGTTCGGGGTTTGATACCAAACTGTGCCAATCCCGAATTTTACAGTTCGAGTTCGCTCATCCCTAATTACCATTAATTAACTGTTATCATCAGTGATGTCTTAGTCCTAATACCCCAACTCACAGAGCTTCACTACTTGGCCCGATACCGTCATCATTCTCTAGGCAATACAAAATGTCACACGTGCCCTAAATGGGGTCGCCAATACTACTCACTAGGCCACAAGTTCCACGTTGGTGACTTATTCGACCCACTTGTCACACTGACCCCCTAGGTACAGCCCTTTTGCTCTTCACTTAGTGTTGATGCTGCCGCTTGTTCAAGGATGGATAATAAAGTTTCAGCAGCTGATCGGGCCTCCTCTTCTTTGGGACCCTTGTGCAGGTGCACCAGCTGCACTGAGGTATGCCCACCCCGGCACTATGGTACTTATACAGCCCACACATACTTTATGATAACACCACAGCCCCCACTCACTTTGATGCCTCCCAGTTTTCCCTCATGAAAAGTGACTGAAAGTGTGATGTCCCACACATTGCTGTCTAAGCTCCCACACAGTGTTTTTCCCCCATGGCTCCCAACACATATTACAATGCTCCCCACCATAATAACCCCACAAACTGCATGGTATTCCCACACCATGATGCCCGCACACAGTATGATGCCCACACAGCCCACAACACAGTATAATGTTCCCACAGCTCCACCACGCAATATAATGCATGGCATGCACAATTTCCCTTAAGCACTGTTTAACAGTAATAATAATCTAAAAAAAATCATACTTACCTCACTCCATTCTCTGTGCCACTGTAATCTTTGCAGTGTGTGTGCAGAGGCTTCATGAATCAGGCATGATTTAGAGATGTCATCACACCTGCTGCGCTTTGACTAAATCACAGGGTCAATGGTAGCATAGGCAGATGACAACCTGTTCCACCATATTATTCAATGGTATATGCATCCTGATAATACATATACTATTGAAATGCTGGGCATGGCTGGTGTGACCATGTGGTGCATGTCCAATTTCAAAACCTTTGGCCCTCTAAGTCCACAGGCAAGACAGCAACAGCCAAAATGCTGGATGTGGTCTGTGGCCGCACTTTGACCAGGTTTATTATAATATAGTGTTTCCTAAGTCCAGTCATTCTGGTCCCCTAACAGATCCTGTTTTCATGTTTTCAGGATTTCCTTTGAAGGCAACTGTTATAGATTTTCTAACTTGTGCAATACATGACATTTTGAAAACCTGATCTGTTGGGGGGCTGTGAGGACTGGATTTGAAACTCTGCTCTAGTGAATGCTTCCCACCCCTTATCACACCAACACCACAGTGTTAGGTCTAAATACTCTTGCTTCCACACAGTCCCAAGCTACACCCAACTTGATGACTTTATTCAGTGTGGGATAATAATTCTAAAAATATATATTTTATTATAGCTGAAAATGAATGATTTTTATATGCGCTTGTCTGAACATGGCTTAATGCTTCATTGAGCCGTCTGTTCTTCATGAACAAATTCTGTTTCTATATTTCACAGACAGAACATCTACTCGATATTCTATGGGCTAGTCACATGTTCGTGTTTTTTAGCAGACCGAGTTCTTGCAAAACAACACATAGAGACAAAAGCCAAACAAAATCCAAGCTGCGTCCCAATGCTTTCAGTGTTTCAATGTCTATCTGCTAAGCTGAGCTTGAAAAACCTCCATCAGTTTTCTTTTGCATAATTGACGAGATGATGAAACGATGATGATAATAACTGCATTCCGACCAAATACTGATGAAAATGTAGTTCAGCATACAAATTAAAATCAGTCTGTGTTTTTCATGTTTGAGAAAGAAACCAGATGTATGAAGCCTACTGTGGTGATTAAAAGTTTTTGAACCTTTTCAACCTAAAAACTGAATCAGATTTTTACAAGTTCTATAAGTAGATAAGGTGAACCACATAAAGCAAATGAGTCAAAATATTAGACTTTGTCATTTTTTATTGAGGAAATTAATCCATAATCACATGTCTGTGAGTGGCAAAAGTATGTGAACCTCTGCTTTCAGTTTTCAGTTAATGATCTGCTCATGCTCCAGGGTAGGACTGTAGGCAGAGTCTTATCTTCCTGCTCTAAGTGAGAAACCAAGGAAAGACCTGACCACTGGCCGCCCCCAAGCACAAACAGAATTTATCCTAAAAAGTCTCCTGAAACCATGAGGGTGCTTTAAATTTTGAGTGTGTACAGTAAGTAGACAGCCATTTGAAATCTATTAAAATTAATCCGTCAGCAGATGTTTGCTATGTAATCTGAGAGCAGTATGATGTAGCGGTTGAGATTTTTGTGATGTGTTATTTACTAGGCTGTATGTTTCGGTGTCAATAAATCAGTTTTCTATCAGCTTAAGATTATCACGAGAGGACTAGGTGCCTCATGTCTCCTAAGTAAACCATGCCCCCCACCACTGATTAGCAGCATACTATCAATGCACAATTAACACAGAAAGCTGCCAATTAGTGGTGTGAGTGGGGTTATACAAGGCTCAGCATGCAGAGCACTGCTTAGCAGCAGAGAAAACAGTGTTTGTATCAAAATAACAACATTCAGACCAGCAAGTGTCAGAATCGTGGTCTCAGCCCCTACATTATGCTGCCCTCAGATTACATAACCAAAACCTGGTGACAGATTCCCTTTAAAAAATAGGCTGATTGATTATATAAATTCATGTAATAGACAGACCACCTTGCATTCACATGTGTTTCTGAATATATTTCCAGGATGTTAGGATGTTAATGAGCTAATCAGACCCACTGTTCATTTTCAAGAATTAATAATTTTGTCAAAATATTGAATATAGACACTTAATATGAATAACAGGTCAGACAATGATATCATTTTGACAGTATTAGCACTGAATTCAATTAGGCTTTTGACAGGTATAATATTAGCAAGCAGCACATAAATTGCACAAAAGGTAATTAAAGTATATTACAAAGATGCTCGGATATTTAAGCTTTTTTTCAATTATAGACTGATTAAATAATTACAAGTATTTATAGAACAATTATTGTTCTACTGTTGCCTTTGCTTTTCACTCTTGATTTTGTGATGCATATCTAATATTATCTCTATATACACAGAGAAAAGAAAGGTATGTTTTGGCAGAGGTGCCAGCTCTCTGGCTATACCTTCATTTTATATAAAACAGAAAAAATTTGTAATTAGTAATTGTGTAACGAAGAGGACCAGGCCGCGGGTACTTGTTCTGCACCGGGTCCAGAACTATCGGGGCTGTCTCCTCTGTTGTCCAGGGGAAAGAATATGGGACCGGACAAACCTTGCACCAGGAAACAAGTGGTGGGGCTAAGCGGCAGCAGCCACTGCGTGCGCGGAAGCAGTCAGTCTTGGCTGGAGCAGACAGCGCTTTTGCAGAGAGAGAGGGGTGCTCCGTCCTTTGAGCACCAACACTGCGCAGCCCTGCGTCGGTTGACCGCCATCAGCGGGGACTAGAGAGAGAGAAGTGCAGTGTACCTGGTGACTACCAGAGAGCAAAGCGCAGCCCGCTCCGGGTCCGTGAGTACAGTGCGTTTGCCGCCTAAGAGACCAGGTATGGGACAGACGTTTATCTCCTGAGTTGCCAGTATATACTTGCCGGTTTACGTAGGTTTCGGATAGTGCTGTGGCCTTCCCTGTCTCAGCTGCATCAATCTATGGACTAGGGGCTCAGTGGAAGGTACCGGAGACAGACCGCTGCTGTCACAAAACGGATCGTTGTTGCTCACAGGATTTAGTCGAACCAGCACCGCGTCAGTCATCGTGGCACCATCAGGTTTCCCTGCAGCTCTCACAGCCTGAGGAACTACTAACATGATAAGATACCCCAAAGAACTGCCATTATCTTATCCATTGTTCCTTGTTCCTGCATTACCTCTGCAATTGAACTGTTTATTCCCCCATTTAACTGTTTGCTCCCTCATTTAACTACCTCCATACTGCAAGGAGTATCTCATTGTTAACGTAAAGTTGTTAACCCTTGCTCTGCCTCTCATGCCTTCCTGCATCTTGGAACTTGCTCACACTTGCACGGATTGAAGCTGTGTCCTCTAGTCAGCCGCGCCAACCAGATGGCTGTGTCACTAGTCGGGGAGCGCCCTTGCTCAATACAAGTGTATGGAGCGAGTCCGCCGTCACAGGACAGGCTCTGGCTGGAAGTATGTATAACCCACACATACCCTCTGGTTCAGGCTCAGAAACCTCCAAATCCCCACAGCACACAGCATTACACAGAGTGACTGCAGACTTATCGATTTTGACTGGAAAACCCCTCTAAGGAATTACAGATGTCTATTGAAGCATATGATGAGGGAAGTGGGTGAGAGGTGGAGTGAAAAAGAGAGGCTCAGAATTAGAGTTCACCTTAATTCTGAATTTACTGCTACAATGCTAAGCACTGCTGTATGAGATCCTTCATGTTACTCCTGCTTCTAAACATGATACATAAACACAAGAGAGAAGAAATGTCTTTGTGTGCTGTGCATAGGAGACATCATAGCAGTTAGCTCCCACCCACTAGCTCAGACACAATTGGAAATTAAAGATAGAACCTGCAGAGGTGAAAACTGGTGAAATATGCAGGATAAAATTAATCCATTGGCCAGAAGTGTTAGGCTAAGTACACAATGCATACAGTAGTGATTTGATGGCTTCCATGAAGGACTTCAGACCAAATCCCTGTGAAACAGAATTCAGTTGTGCCCCTGATAGAACCACTTACTACAATGAGACAAACATACTACAAATAGACTGGGTTTACTCTCCTTTTAGGAGGTGTTCATCTTTTCAAATGGAAACATGAACGTAGTTGACTACATTCTTGTGCCTATGTGAAAAAACGAATGGAGTGCAAATGGTCTCAATTTGTCTCCAAAGTAATGATTGTCTCAGAAGTCATTAAAGCTCTACTGAATGCATTGTGTACTATCTCTGAACGTAGTTTCTTGCTACCCAAATTCCTCATGAACACACATATGAGAATTTATCCTAAAAAGTCACCTGAAACCATGAGGGTGCTTCAAATTTTGAGTAAGTAGACAGCCATTTGAAATCTATAAAAAAAATCCATCAGCAGATATTTGCTATGTAATCTGAGAGCAGTATGATGTGGGGGCTGAGATCAGCAGTAAATAATCACAAGAGGACTAGCTGCCTCATGCCTCCTGATTCAACCATGCCCCCACCACTAATTAGCAGCATACTATCACTATACAGTTAACACAGAAAGCTGCCACTCATTGGCGTGGGCAGGGTTATACAAGGCTCAGCATTCAGAGCACTGCTGAGCAGCAGAGAGAACAGTGTTTGTATCAAAATAACACCATGCAGATCAGCAAGTGACAGAATAAGGGTCTCAGCCCCTACATTATGCTGCCCTCAGATTACATAACCAGAACCTGGTGACAGATTCCCTTTAAAAATAGGCTGATCGATTATATTGTCATGTAATAGACAACTCTGCATTCACATGTGTTTATGAATATGTTTCCAGGCTGTTAAGATGTTAGCGAGCTAATCAGACCCACTGCTCATTTTCAAGACTTAACAATTTTGTCAAAGTATTGAATATAGACAATATGAATAATATGAATTTCACTCTTAATTTTCTGATGCATATCTAGTATTTTCTTTATACACACAGAGAAAAGAATGGTATGTTTTGGCAGAGGTGCCAGCAGTCTGGCTATACCTTCATTTTTCCTAAAAAGAAAATATTTGTAATTAGCTGAAAGGTAATTAGTTACATCCTGTTATTAAATGCAGTGAAGGCGTTAGACAGGGTCAAATGTCCTTTCTCTTTCTGGTTCTATAGAAATTTGGTCTGGGACCTGATTTTTTTTTATAATGGCTAAGAATCGTAAATAGCTGACCTAGGCTAAATATTAGGATAAATGGGGAAGGACAGAATTTTTTTGTCTATCGAGAATGAACAGCCAGGGTTGCCCCCCCATCCTCGATGACAAAATATTGCTGTATGTACATGATGCCCTGTTATTTCTTATGAAGACAAATTGCTGCATTGGGCTATGTGGGTTGTGTAGGAGTTCGGGGAGGTAACTGGAATAGACCATAATTGGAAAATAATAATTGTAACTAGAGTTGAGCATTCCGATACCGCAAGTATCGGGTATCGGCCGATATTCGCTGTATCGTAATTCCGATACTCAGTTCCGATATTTTTCATATATCGTATACCGGAATCGGAAGTTCCCATAATTCTTTGAGAGGCAATGTGATTTTAGTCAGCCAATGAGGAATCCTAAGAAGTGTGGGCACATCCTGTACTGCTGCGGTCATGTTAACTAATGGCATGGCTGTGATTGGATGCTGAAATGATGTCAGAATGCACTATAAAAGGCGCCGCCGCCATTTTAGCGTCACTGTGCTGTGAATTCAGTTAGGGACAGAACGCTGCTCTGCTGACTCTGAGGGACAGTTAGAGATTGCGATTTTGTGTACTGTGCTTTAGGCAGGCTAGTTTACCAACCGCTGTGTAAATCATCCTTTTGCCTTGCAGTGTTGTTTTAACAGCTCTGTGCAAGGTGTGTGTGTGAGAGTGCAGGTGACGCTGCAGTTTGCTCTGCATCCAACGCTGTTAGTAGGCATCTGCACGTGTCACTCACAGACTCTTCTTTTTTTCTTTAGTGTAATTCTTGCTGCTCCATTCAATTGAAATTATAGTGTGACGCGCTTCCATCCATATACAATACATTGGTTGCAAACACTATAGAAGTACACAAAGGAGCCTTTCAGAGATAGTGAACAGTTGTGTGCAGTGTTCACTCTAGTCTGTGAGGTTTTTTTTTTTTTCAGTGCAGATCACGCTCCAGTTAGTTCTTCAACCACTGCTGCTTGTACTCTGCTGAGCGTGTCTCATTGCCTCATCCTTTACATTTTTCTCTAATTGGTGCTGCTCCATTCTATTTAAAAAAAATGAAATCTATTAGTGTGACGTGCTTCCATCCTTATCCAATACATTGGTTGCAAACACTATAGAAGTACACAAAGGAGCCTTTCAGAGATAGTGAACAGTTGTGTGCAGTGTTCACTGTAGTCTGTGAGTTTTTTTTTTTTTGAGTGCAAATCACGCTCCAGTTAGTTCTTCAACCACTGCTGCTTGTACTATGCTGAGCGTGTCTCACTGCCTCATCCTTTACATTTTTCTCTAATTGTTGCTGCTACATTCTATTTAAAAAAAATGAAATCTATTAGTGTGATGTGCTTCCATCCGTATCCAATACAATGGTTGCAAACAATATAGAAGTTCACAAACGGGCCTTTCACAGCTACTGAACAGTTGTGTGCAGTGTTTACTGTAGTCAGAGTTTTTCATTTTTGGAGTGCAGATCCCGCTCCAGTTATTTCTTCAACCACTGCTGCTTGTACTCTGCTGAGCGTGTCTCACTGCCTCATCCTTTACATTTTTCTCTAATTGGTGCTGCTACATTCTATTTCAAATAATTCAAATCTATTAGTGTGACGTGCTTCCATCCGTATCCAATACATTGGTTGCAAACAATATAGAAGTTCACAAACGGGCCTTTCACAGCTACTGAACAGTTGTGTGCAGTGTTTACTGTAGTCAGAGGTTTTCATTTTTGGAGTGCAGATCCCGCTCCAGTTAGTTCTTCAACCACTGCTGCTTGTACTCTGCTGAGCGTGTCTCACTGCCTCATCCTTTACATTTTTCTCTAATTGGTGCTGCTACATTCTATTTCAAATAACTCAAATCTATTAGTGTGATGCGCTTCCATCCGTATATAATACATTGGTTGCAAACAGCCTTTTTGTTAAGGTACAGTATTATATTGACATTGTACAGGTGTCGCTATTCAGTCTGATAACTAGATATCATTCACCTTTTCTATCAGTTGTCGTTGTTTCAGCAAAACTTGCAGGTATATATTTAGCTATTGTGACTATGCACTATTGACTTTAACAAGGTAATGCATGAGTTTTGTTACCGATTCTCATTTTTACATGATGGACCTTTATGGTATGGGTTGTTAAATTTGTAATTAAATATGTATTTTTTGAAATGACACAAATATAAGTAATGTTGAAGAGGACTAGTCCTACATCCATTGTTTGCACAATATTACAGGTGTACATCACGTCCCTTAATCAACAATGGATTATTACATTTACTTGTATGCTTTTATTTAAAAGCCAAGAACACTGAAGGCTAACCTTCGCACTGCAGCTGTTGACAAAGTTCAACCCACATTATGCACTTCCAACATTGCAGCATTTGAGGCATGATGTGAGTTGGATTTGTCTAAGTTATGGAGTGACAAGGTTCACCATCAGTACCCTATAGCATAAGTAGGCTTTTGTGTTAGCATTTGTGTTCCACATGTGGATATCTGCAGAAATATGTCCCAATTATTTTGATACAGATTTGTGACAAAGACTAAGAAATTTATGGTTTTAAAGGTGACGTTTCACTTGTTTACAGCTTAGAAATAAGGGTATAGCCTCTTATCTATGTGTAGCAGTAGCCACTTTAACATGTCATGTTTTTTTCAACATGTGTAGCTACCTAGCAGTAATTTTTGACGGACACACAGCAGGGGAACAGCAGGCATTACTGAACCCCACAAACACATCAGCGATTGTTTTGATCTGTGCATCCAACACTTCTGAGCAGCAACTGGCAGTGTTGTAGCCCAGGCAGTAGAGTTCAGGTGGTAGAAAGATGAACATAACAGGAGACATGGATAACGTTGCCAACCAGTTATTTAATCTGAAACCGGACAGGCAAATTCATGCGAGATCCATGCCTTGTTCATTTTCTGAAAAGTAAGCCGGTCTACATTATCGGAGGATAGTCGCATGCTACGGTCTGTTAGTACACCACCTGCAGCACTAAAGAAGCGCTCCGATAATACACTGGCAGCAGGGCAAGCCAGCACCTCCAATGCATACTGGCTAAGCTCTGGCCATGTATCCAGCTTAGAGACCCAAAACTTGAATGGGGAAGAGCCATCTGGGAGTACACTGAGAGGCCAAGACATGTAGTCTGTCACCATCTTACGGAAACTTTGCCTCCTGCTGACTGGAGCCGTCTCGGATGGTGTAGACATTGGTGGCGCTGCCACAAAACTTCGCCACATTTGGAACATAGTGGTCTTGCTGTTGTGAATGTGCTAGAAATGAATTCTGAGCAGAAGCTCACTCTGGTGGTTACAAACAGTACTGAACTATCCAATGAAGATTGTGAAGATTGGAGATCAGGTGCTACTGACTGGTGTTATATAAGGGAGGTTCCCTCCCATCAGGGTTGACGGTGATCAATTGTTCTGGTCTCATCTTTGATTCCTATACACTTTGTAGCTTGCTGTTTCGTGACTGCATCGTTTTCAAACAGATAAGACATTTTCTTCTTTTTTTTTTTTTGTTTTTTTTTTGGCATTTTGTCCTGCACTTCTGTGGGGGTCTGCCGGGTCCCCTTGGGGGGCTTGTGCTCCTCTCAGTTTAGTTCAGCCACTGTTGTTTGTTCATTTTCCTTTTCCACTTTTTTCTGTGGCTGCTGTTTATTTTTTGTTACACCAGAGAACTAATTTAGGTGCTAGAGGTCGTGTCATCTCAGGTGTTTTTGTAATTAGTAGAGTTGGTACTTTTCAGGGTTTTTTGTGATTGCATAAAGTGCCCTTCCTATCCTTTTCTATTTATGAAGTTTGAGCCCCAACGTTTGCTTATACTATTTTCTGTCTGTGTCAGTATTTCTTCTTCTCTAACCGCCATTACATGTTTGGGGGCTTTCTATGTTCTTTGTGGATCTGCTCCGGGGCAGATAGCTTTCCTCTTTCTATCTTTAGGTGTAGTTAGCTTCTCAGGCTGTGACGAGGCGTCTAGGACCAACGTAGGTACGCTCCACGGCTGCCTTTGGTTGTGGTGGTTAGTCAGGGTACTGCAATCCCATAGATTCCAAACTCTCTGATGTATTGGCTTTTTTGCCTGCTCTCCTCAGCTACCAAATCATAACATCTTGCCCTGTGCAGAGGCGCTGCTTGTGCTCCCTCTTGTTGCAGAGCTGTCTCCACTGCCTCGACGCACAGAGCTGCTTTGTAAAGCAGTTGTAGCAGCAGTGCTCTCGGCTGGAATGGAGAACATTATGGATTGCACCAGTGTGTCTTCGTACTCCCGCATTTTAGCTTCCGGTTCAACGGTGTGATGAGGCTTTGTAAGTTGTCCCGGTAGCGAGGGTCTAGGAGGGTGGACACACAATAATCAGACGTGGTGAGAATGTGGGCGATGCGGCGGTCGTTTCTCAGGCACTGCAGCATGAAATCAACCATGTGCTGCAGACTCCCAACTGGCCAAGAAACGCTGTCCCCTGCAAGAGGCGTCATCTCTGCCTGCTCTGCATCACCCCACCCTCGCTCTACATACTGACTAGAGCGTTGTGTACCTCCCTCTGGAGCGATGTCTTCCTCCTCCATTGACTCCTCCTCATCCTCCTCACAAAGTGAGCCATGCCCAGTCCTTTGTGAGGAACCACGTTGCGCTGACTGTCCAGAAGGTGACGGAATTTGTGACTCCTCATCCTCCACCTCTTCCAAAACCTCATCCCTTAGTGCTTGCATTGTTTTTTGAAGCAGGCAGATAAGGGGACAGTCAGGCTGACTAGTGCATCATCTGCACTCGCCATCCGCGTTGACTCATCAAACGCACGCAAAACGTGGCAGATGTCCTTCATAGAGTCCTTCGCCAGTCCTTACACTGGCTGCCCATTCATTATAGTATCCAATTCAAAGTAATGGTTGTCACCCACAAAGCTCTCCACAGTGCAGCACCCCCCTACATCTCCCTCATTTCTATCTATCGGCCTAACCGACTGGTGCGCTGTGCAAACGACCTTCGACTAACCTCTGCACTAATCCGTACCTCCCACTTCCGACTACAAGACTTCTCCCGTGCTGCGACAATACTCTGGAATGCTCTACCCCAAGAAATTAGGACTATCCGCAATTAGCAGGGTTTCAGGCGCTCCCTCAAAACACATTTGTTCAGAGCGACCTATCACATTCACAAATCAAAGTCATTCTATGTGTAAGTCTGTGTGTGTAGCCCATTCACTATCTCCATCCATCCATCACTCCCTCAAAATGGCTGGACCATCATTGTAAATACACCATTGTATATAAACACCTGTACTTTGTATCTCCCCCACCTCATTGTAGATTGTAAGCTGTCACGAGCAGGGGCGGCTTATATTGCTTTAATTATTGTATTGTTAACGTCGTTACTTATGACTTGTGTTCTGAAACTGTTAAACTGTAAAGCGCTGCGGAATATGTTGGCGCTCTATAAATAAAGATTATTATAATTATAGAGGCCCAGTCAGTAGTGGTGAAGTGTGAATGGCGCAAATTGCGAGTTGATTGCGCCTGATGCAGCTGAGACTCCATTACTGTTGGCTGCTGCTCACCAACCGCTCCAACATATGTAACGTGGAATTCCACCTGGTGGGTACTCACATAAGATGCGATGTTCAGGAAGGCGAAATCTGCATTGCAGAGCTGCAATCAGCGATCTGGCCATGCTGGAATGTTGCAAGTGAGCGCACTCTAGGCGGACCTTGTGCAGCAGTGCATCAAGATCCGGATAGTCCCTCCAAAAACTCTGCATGACCAAGTTGAGCACATGTGACCAGACATGGTATGTGAGTGAGGTTGCCAAGGCCCAGAGCTGCCACCAGATTTCGGCCATTGTCACACACTACCAAGCCTGGCTGGAGATTCGCTGCCAAAAAAACCACACGTCGCTGCTCCTGCTTGATGGCATTCCAGAGCTCCTGCGCTGTGTGTGCTTCGATTCCCCATGGAAATTAATTTCAGGACGCCTGTTGACGTTTGGCCACGGCTGTGCTCATATCGGTCGCAACAGGTAAGCGTTCACAGGTCCATGTGGAGGTAGACCGTGACGGCTCCTGCAGCGATGATTCTGAGGAACTGGAGTAGGAGGAGGAGTCAATGTGGACAGACTTGATTCCTGCAATCCTTGGAGTTGGCAGAACACGTACAGGCACCGCAACTCCGCCAAATGATGGGGAAGTTCGTACCCCATGGGACGGTCCACCATCGTACATTGGACCCACTGGGCGTGAGGGAAAGGTATCGTACCTGGCCATGGGTTTTAGAACCCTCTTGTTAGGTTTTGTTTCAGTTTGCTGGTCACATGACCTTTTTTCCCTATTTAGTCTGGCTCCGCCCTTCTGGCTTTGCTTGACTTCATTGTATTATCTACTGTTAAGCTAGCCGGGTGCTTAGGTGCCTTACTCAGTCAGTTTTGGTTGATGTTAGGATCTCAAAGTATTTTGTTTTCTGTTTAATTATCCCTGCTACAATTTCTGTTAGGAGGTGTCCACCTTTTCTCCCAGTCCCTAGATCTTGTAGGGATTCCTCCCTCGCAACTATAGGTCTTCGTTCAGACTAGCTGAGGACTTTAGCGGGTCTGGTCGCAGGATCAGGTTCCCCGTTACATCGTAGGGATTCAGCTTAGTTCTATTGTAGGGACAGAATTCCCTTCTTTCCTTAGTGGTTGTAGCAGATCATAACAATGGGTACTGGTCCACGCATAGGTGGTCAGGTGGACCTTGCTACTGATGGCGTTTAGTAGCGCATGTTTAATTTTTCCCTCAACATGCTTTTGCAGACCAGGGACGGCTTGCCTGCTGAAATGAAATCGGCTTGGCACATTGTATTGTGGGACAGACAATTATATTAAGTTACGGAAACTGTCTGTCTCCACCAGCCTGAATGACAGCATTTCAAGGGACAGGAGTTTTGCAATGCCAGCATTCTGAGCCTGTGCACGTGGATGGTTTGCCGAGTATGGCCGTCTTTTATCCCATGCCTGTGCTACCGATGGCTGTTTTGTGGCCTGGGAGTGTGAGGATGACAGGGAACTTGCTGCTGTGTGTGGAATAACACTTTGTCTCTAGACAACAGTGACCGAGGTTCTTCCATGGCGATCCTGTGAGGAAGCAGAACCAGCTGTGTGTGAGCTCGATGAAGAGGCTTCAACACAACCTGAAGATGTAGGTGCTGCTGTAGGTTGGCCTACATCTCCAGTGTGTCTTTGTAACTCAACTACGTGCTTTGTCCGCACATGTTTCCACATATTAGTGGTATTTAGGTTACTGTCACTTTTACCTATTTTTAATTTTTGATTACACAGCTTGCATTTGACATAGCAAATATCATCTGCAAGTGTGTCAAAAAAGGACCACGCAGTGCAAGTCCTGGGAGCGCACGTTTTGACTTTTGGAAGACAACTGCTCCGAACAGGTGCCAAACTGGAGGCTACAGCCAACCGAGTCTGCAGCCTAACTCTCCCTCCTGTTTGTACCGTTGGGGCAATGTCTTCCTCTATCTTCCTTCTATCACTAACCACTTCTCTAGGCCTCTCACAGCTTTCAACCAAAGTACTGGTTCTCAGCCACAAAGCTATCCACAGTGCAGCACCCCCCTACATCTCCTCCCTCATTTCTATCTATCGGCCTAACCGACTGCTGCGCTCTGCAAACGACTTTCGACTAACCTCTGCACTAATCCGTACCTCCCACTCCCGATCCAAGACTTCTCCCGCGCTGCGCCAATCCTCTGGAATGCTGTACCCCAAGAAATTAGGACTATCCACAATTTGCATGGTTTCAGGCGCTCCCTCAAAACACATTTGTTCACAGCGGCCTATCACATTCACTAATCAAAGTCATTCTATGTATTCTGTGTAAGTGTGTGTTGTGTGTCTAGCCCATTCACTATCTCCATCCCTCACTCCCTTAAGATGGCTGGACCATCATTGTAAATGCACCATTGTATATAAACACCTATAGTTTGTATCTCCCACACCTCATTGTAGATTGTAAGCTGTCACGAGCAGGGGCGACTTATTTTGCTTAAATTATTGTATTGTAAACGTTGTTACTTATGACTTGTGTTATGAAACTGCTAAACTGTAAAGCGCTGCGGAATATGATGGCGCCATATAAATTAATATATTATTATTATTATTATTGTAGTATTCCTCTGAGCTGCTCCCACCACCTTCCTGTTCCTCACGCCATGTTGGGTCTTGGACCTCATCATCTCCACTACCCTCTTCCAACACCTGCTGATGTTGGGTGGTCTGGCCAGCACCATGCTCAACAGAAACTGGCACCTGAGTCTCATCATCATCAGATGCGTTCTGCGTGTGCTGACCATCGGCACTGTCTCACCCGCCTCTTCAGATTCAGAGAGACACAGCTGTTGCGCATCACTGCATACTCCCTCTTCTTCACATTCCAGAATGCTGTTTGGCTGGGCCCCTGTTTGCAAGCCAACAGATTCTGAGAACAGAAGCAGACACTCAGCTGGCTCCTGTACAGAACTCTGTGACTGCCTGGGCAATTTGGCAGGCGGTGAAGAGACAGATGGTTGCTCAACAGTGCTGTGGTCCTGAGAGGAGGTGGAAGCAATTGAAGTCGATGCATTGGCTGACATCCAACCAACAACGGCTTCAATTTGTTCTTTCCAGAGCAGAGGGGGGGTACGCCGACCTCCTACAAAAGTGCGCATAAAGTAACGCTCACGGGAAAACTGGTGGATGCTGTGTCACTGGGGGCGGCAGCAGCCACAGAATCCCAACGTCCTCTCCCTGCTGAAACTCCACGACCACGTGCCTTACTCCCTGCCTTCTTCATCTTGGTAGATTGATAAAGAAAGTCTGAAAAGTTATAAGGCCAAAGTGTGGTTATTCCGCAGAGACTGCAGTGAACACTGCACACAACTGTTGACTACCCAACGCGTCACAGCAGGAAGGCAGCCTGTGCGTCCAAACAAAGGCGCAAGCATACATGCACGTACCCAGTTTATAAAGCTATATAAAAAAAATTATGTAGTAGTGACACACACTTTATTGAGGTACAGTATTACATGGCCATTCACCATCTGTGGCTATGCAGTCTCATCTATATATACCTTATCTATCCGTTGTCATGCTTGCAAGTCCACAGTCAGGCATAAATAGCAATTTGCACTATGCACTTTTTAAAGGTTATGTTTGTTAATAAAAATGATTATTGGCACATATTATGAGTATTACATGATGGAAATTGTATAATTTTTATAAACTGTTTAGTGACATTATTCAGCAAATGTAACATTTTATTAATGTGACAGATAACTTGTAATGCTGATGATGTTTTGAAGTCAGACATTCATTGTCTATACAATAAAAATGGTGTACATACTGTTACTTATCCATCATTAATGGATTCAGATATGTACTTGTATGCTTTTATGTACAACCATATAGCAGATTGCTTAACTAATTTTTTTTGTGGTTTGCATTGCTGTTAAACATGTTAATGTATGCGTTTATGTTTGTCAATTCTTTATTTATCTCGATATTTTTTTAAATGAAATCATCATCTTATGGTAGTAAAGCTTATCTTTCTCTTGTTTGGAGTATAGACATTTAAAATTGACATGTAACAAGGAAAATACTTGATCTACTATTTAAACATCCTCCTTGACCCTGGGCTCCAACAACGCCAGTTGTTGCCTAGAAGTGCTGTTAGCACAGTGAACACTTGCTCCTGTGTTACTGGGTTCAGTAACACCAGCTGTTCCCCTGCTGTGTGTACGTCAAAAAGTCCTGCTGCCTCCACCCTGTCCTCCTCTCATCCCTGGGCTCCAACACCGCCAGTTGTTGACTGGAAGTGCTGTTAGCACAGTGAACACTTGCTCCTGTGTTACTGGGGTTCAGTAACACCAGCTGTTCCCCTGCTGTGTGGACGGCAAAAAGTCCTGCTGCCTCCACCCTGTTCTCTTCTCATCCCTGGGCTCCAACACCGCCAGTTGTTGCTCGGAAGTACTTGGCACGGGTACTGACTCCTGCCCAGCCTGGTTACAGCACGACAGCTGTTTCCTGGCAGTGTCAACGTCAATTAGCCTCCAATAAGTTGTCCTGTCGTGTTGCATTCTGGTTAGCTGACTATATGGTGCCTGCAGTTTTGGTCATTCCTATGTGTGCTGTGGGATATGTAAATAAAGGCTGTTTCCGTTGTGACAATAGGACAAGCACCCACTGTAGGACTGTGTGATTCGGTAACTGAGGACGGCTTGCGGCCTGTCAACTTACATTTTCATGGGTGCCTTATGGTACCCGTCCGGGTTCCAGTACCGTCAACTGGTTCTCCGCAGTGCCTTTGGCCTAGGTGCCTCCATCTCGGTATCCGAGTTCCAGCAACGTCTGCTGGTCCTTGGTAGTGCTTTGGAGCACAGGTACCTCCTGCTTAGTAACCGTGTCCCAGTAACGTCAGCTGGTCCTCGGTTGTGCCATTGGCTCTTTTCCTTCTGCTGCCCCTCCGGGTTCCAGCACAGTCAGCTGGTCCTCGTTACTTGCATTGGCTCTTGTACCTTCTGCTACCCGTCCGGGTTCCAGTACCGTCAACTGGTTCTCCGCAGTGCCTTTGGCCTAGGTGCCTCCATCTCGGTATCCGAGTTCCAGCAACGTCTGCTGGTCCTTGGTAGTGCTTTGGAGCACAGGTACCTCCTGCTTAGTAACCGTGTCCCAGTAATGTCAGCTGGTCCTCGGTTGTGCCATTGGCTCTTTTCATTCTGCTGCCCCTCCGGGTTCCAGCACAGTCAGCTGGTCCTCGTTACTTGCATTGGCTCTTGTACCTTCTGCTACCCGTCCGGGTTCCAGTACCGTCAACTGGTTCTCCGCAGTGCCTTTGGCCTAGGTGCCTCCATCTCGGTATCCGAGTTCCAGCAACGTCTGCTGGTCCTTGGTAGTGCTTTGGAGCACAGGTACCTCCTGCTTAGTAACCGTGTCCCAGTAACGTGAGCTGGTCCTCGGTTGTGCCATTGGCTCTTTTCCTTCTGCTGCCCCTCCGGGTTCCAGTAACGTCAGCTGGTTCTCGAAAGTTTGTCAGCCTTCTTGTACCTTCAGCTACATTTACAAATTGAACATTTTAAAAATGTTTTTTTGGGTAATCACTCTGGATCTCCAACAATGAAGACGACGACCCTGATGACCACCCCGAAGAAGATGACGACCACAAGGACGACGAGCATCAAGCCAACCAGCCTGAACAACATCACAAAGAAGAAATAAAAGATTACCCAGAAGAAGATCACCAACAGGACAAAGAAAGTTAAGACAAACTACAAGATACAGAAAAAGAGACAGAAGAACAATAAGCAGAAGATCAAAAAGAAGAAGAACATGAAGTATAAGACCAAAATGAAGAGCAAAATATATGCTCTAAATTATAAGTAGAAGAAGACTAAGCAGTGTATGGGGGTGAGTCCGTTCCTCCTCGTGGTGCCCCTGGAAAATGCCTGCTGCTGCAGGCTAAACTGAACACGGACAAATACTGTTGTAATTTAAATCTTTTGGGACAGCAAGAACGGAAGGATGAAAAATTCATACTTTTACAGATTACAAGTACAGGAATCTCTGTCACAAATAAGAATATGATGAAGAAGATGAAGATGAAGAAGTAGAATATGAAGAAGAATAATAGTTTAATAAGAAGAATATGAGTAATGTTAACAAAAAGATGAATAGCAAGAAGTTTAAGAAGAAGATAAAGAAGGTGAAGATGAAGAATAATTTGATGAAAAAGATGATGCTGCTGAAGATTATGAAGGAGAAAGTGTGTCAAAAGTTAAAAAGGTGAAGAGCATGGAAGTTGTGAAACATACATATTTGCCAAAATAGAAAAAACGTTAACAACATTGTCAATTTCTTCGTCAATCCGAACATCTTTAAAAAAAAAAATATTAATGCTATTCCATTTGATTGGGTTAAACATCTATGCCTTTAATGTCTCCTCAACCTCCCCCAATACATTCTACATTACTCTTTGTTGTTTTCCTTCATGTACAATTAACCAACAAGGCAAGAATGGGGTTTTTTTAATTCCGATATTTTGTTCCCATAGACTTACATTGGATTTCCGGTATCAGTATCAGGTATCGCCGATATTTTTGGGGTATCGGCGATACCATTCCGATTCCGATACTTTTGGATATCGGAAAGTATTGCTCAACTCTAATTGTAACACTATGAAGGGAAGATATTTTATGTCTGGGGGTTATGGTGTTAAAGAAGAATTAATATTTTAAATATCTAGGACAACAGTTTACCACTAATAGCAGCAGACCAATAGGCTGCAAAGTGACCTAGGTGGTGGGTGGAGTTGACCAACGGCACTGATCCCTGCACAGCATCTTAAATTTAATGGGATCTGCATTCTCAAGGTGTACGAGTTACTGTGGGGCAAATTGTGTGGAGAAATTAAATGTGAGGGTATCTTAATGTGTTTGTAAGGCTTCATATTCTGTGGGGGCCATAAAAGGATATTGTAGTGGGTGAGAACACATCGATTGTGGTCTCAGTGTTGAGCTATATGTGAGTATCCTACAAGACAAGTTACTTTGTATACTCCAGTACTATGGGTACAAAAAGGACAATATAGTGTTTCAGCAGGACAACAACTGAACATACGTCAGATTTGCGAAGAAATGGTCAATGACAAGGAAGGGCTGTTGGGCCTCAGTCTCCAGACCTCAACCAATCGACACTTGTGGTAGAGTTGAAGAAAAATGTGTTCATGCATCAACTTTGAACATGTAAGAATAGGCTATGGTTCCAAGGTCCGGAACATAGCGCTTTGACGGAGCGGAAATCCGCTCGTCTAAGCCCCGCCCCTTTCTGACGCGCGATCTTTCCGGAGGTGTTCAGGACACCTCCGAACACCTCCGGAAGAGCGCAGGCTACATAGCCTGGTTAATATGTTGCGCGAGCACCGCGCCGCAATACGCGAGGGCATGCTGCGGTCTGAAAAGACGCGCCGCATGTCCGTTTACCAGGTTGCCACCTGCGTATTGTTACGCATAGTGGAGACGGGATTTCTTTAAATCCCCTCCACTATGCTGAACATCTGACGCTGCGTGTTTGGCGCTGCGCCAGCGCACAGCGCCAAACACGCAGCGTTTCTGACCGTGGAACTCACCCTTAGGATCAGACTTCAGTCGAGACATCTTAGAATCTGATCGAGAGGATTCAGGCAGTGTTGAAAGACAAAACTGGATTTACAAAATACTGACAAATAATAAAAATGTAAATTTAAATTTTTAGGAACAAAACAGTAATAATGCAGTGACGTGACAAGAATCTACATAACTAATCATATGCTAAATAGTTGAAAGTCAAATTTATGTATGAGATATCCAAGATGATTGCCTATAAAATGAGGGAAGTCTCACATTTGAAGCAATAGTGGATGGTGAGATATGGAGCGTGAAAGTCAAAAGTTAGAAACATTGTTACCCTTTTACTCATCAGTGTATCACCTTTAGTAGACAAAATAAGAGCCAATATTAAGTTTTGAAATAAACTTCAACTATCAATGGCAGATTACAAAGCTCTGGTCCAGATGATAGCACTTCCCCAGCTCCTGTATCTACTCCTTAAATGTTCAACAGTAATAACAAATAAGACATTTAAATCCTAGAGAGAATTATAAGAAAGCTTGTTTGGCACTGCAGAAGAGCACATATTATAAAATCATTGTTGACAAGATGGTAAAAAACACAAGAAACTGTATGTCCCATACTAACATTTATTTTCTCTCAAATCAAATAATAGATTTACTGAATTTATCACCATTTGCATACTTGATTAGTATGACTATTAATATATTTTATAAAATGTTCAAAGAGAAAAATATCGGCACCAGTCAATGTGATATGTTCCGTGGAAGGATGGATTAATGTCCCCTTTTTTGAGCAACAACGGCTGATCGAACAGTATTAGGTGCTCTGCATGAAGTTTATACCATGTGCAAAATAACAGAAAAAAAAATGCAGCACTCACCAGTTCGAAAGAATGTGCAATAGTCCTTTATTCCATACCTTGGGATTTTTACTTGCAACATGACATGCAGGTTACAGAGGCACGCAGGGAGAAACAGAGCGGACAATAGCCGCTTCGCGTGACAACCCTTCAATGGTCCAGGTGTGTAATTACATGGAAGTCACTCCCTTTTAAAAGGGCTGGACATAAAGTGCAATGTTAAAATTATATATTGTGTTATTTTTAAAGAAATAAATGACAATAATTATAAAGTAACTACAATTTTTACAGACATATCGTTACTTTAGAGGAAAATAGTCCAAACGGACCTTGCGCTTAAGTTTATAGGCCCCATATCACTCACAAGGGTTCCAACCTCCAAACTAAGGCCGGAGTAACACTACCGTGCAATATGGCCGGGTGCTATGCAATAAAACATCGCATAGCACGCGGCCCAGTGTTACTCTATAGGGCAGCTCATATTTGCAATTATTTTCTCATGCTGAATTGGCATGTGAGAACAATCGCAGCATGCTGCTACTGGCACCAAGACTCAGCCGAGTCTCGGCTCACTCACACCCTTATAAGTTTATGGGTGTGAGAGACACAACGCATAGCACTTGGATGTCATCCGAGAGTGGTGCGATATATGCCTATGTCATCAGCGGAGAAGATGGAGAAATTACTTTCTCTGCCTCCTCCGCAGCTGTGCTCTGATCCTCTGTGAGAGGCTCGGAGCACAGTAGCATGACACTCGGCTCCAGCTCGCCGGCTCCAGTATGGCCATTAAAAGTCTAGGAGACCCGCTCCTTTTTAATGGGACATTTTCTATGAGGCCCTCCTGCATGTTTCTTCCAAGGGGTTATTGGGGTTATTGGGGTGCATATGAATTAGTAGCAGGGCAGGCCTTGCAGTCAATGCATAAGAAAACAGAATGGGAGTACAAAATGAATAATGTGGAGTGGATTTTCCTGTGCCAATCCAGTATGTGGTTTCAAAGGCTTAATGGGGTGCATATGACTTGGTAGCAGGGCAGGCCTTGCAGTCAATGCATAAGAAAAGGGAATGGGATTACAAAATGAATAATGTGAAGTAGATTTTCCTGTGCCCATCCAGAATGTGGGTTCAAAGGTTTATTGGGGTGCATATGACTTGGTAGCAGGGCAGGCCTTGCAGTCAATGCATAAGAAAACAGAATGGGAGTACAAAATGAATAATATGAAGTGGATTTTCCTGTGACCATCCAGTACGTGGCTTGAAAAGCTTATTGGGGTGCATGTAACTTTGGGGGAAGCCAGGCCTTGCATTCAATGTAATCTTTCTTCATGAAGCTCTCCTGTACCTCTTGTAAAAGTAGTATTGTGGTGCGTCGTAATTCTTTATCAGCCCATCCACTCACTGCATAGGCAATAGCAGTTTAGAAGACCCACTGTTTAATAATGGCTCTTTAGGAAGATTAATGCCGCCTGATGCCCCAGTAAAAATAGGCTCTTTGACTTTGAGTCCCTCATTCATTAATGAAACAAGATGTGTCTGCTTATGTGTCACACACCACATGGCCAGCTGGGGTTGTTAAATACTACAATGATATTTCCAAGTAAATGCATTTGTATTGGTTGAAAGCAATGTTAAAGTTGAAAAACGCTTCAACTGAACATAGCCCAAGTGGGGGAGGAACATTTTGGTCTGGGATTAATTATTTTGCCTTATATACAAGTCAATAACCTGGAAAGGATGTACCTTTACATGTTTCCCAGCAAAATTCGTTTTGGTTTCGTTTTGGTATGTTTTTTGGTGAACCGGTAAAAATGGCATGAAACTCTGACAACATTGTTTAAAGCTGTGATCTAGGAGTCAGAAATGCTTCCAGGGGCGATCCCCATGATGTCCCCGTGTCATCTGAGCAGTGTTTCCATCATTTTCAGATGTTTTTAGACCTTAAAAGGACCCCCTGGGTGGATCGCGGTAAAAATGCTCAGGTCTCCCATAGACTTACATTGGGCTCATTGTTCTGTCTGAGTACCCGAGTATTCCAATTTGCTCGACAAGAGCAACAAGCACCAGAGCATATTAGTGCTTGCACATCACTAATAGCCAGATCTGTGCCTTGCCACAATTCTGTCTCTGAGCTCCTTGGCCAGTTCCTTTGACCTCATGATTCTCATTTGGTCTGACATGCACTGTGAGCTGTGAGGTCTTATATAGACAGGTGTGTGCCTTTAAAAATCAAGTTCTATCAGTTTAATTCAGCACAGCTGGAATCCAATGAAGGAGTAGAACCATCTCAAGTCAGATCACAAGGAAATGGACCGCATGTGACTTAAATATGAGTGTCTGAGCAAAGGGTTTGAATATCTATGACCATGTGATAGTTCAGTTTTTCTTTTTTAATAAATTTGCAAAAATTTCTGCAGTTCTAGTTTTTTTCAGTCAAGATGGGGTGCAGAGTGTTCATTAATGAGAAAAAATGAACTGTTTTGAATTTACCAAATGGCAGCAATGTAACAAAGAGTGAAAAATTTAAAGGGGTCTGAATACTTTCCGTACCCACTTTATTTAGGGGATGCTCGTGTAATAGTTGTCCATATACACATGGCACCCTTAAAGGAGAAAGGGCATCATTAGCTCCCAGAAAATTTTTCCTTGAATGCCAAATGTCTGGTACATTTTGGGGGGTTGTTTTGGCGGTCCCTACCTTTATAAATTAGAAAGGCTGAAGTGTACCCTGATGAGCTCTCGCATGTTTTGTACAGTGTGAGTCCGTATTTGGCTCACTTGGAGGGAATAAATTGTCGAAATGACAGATGGTGTGATGGAAATATATATGTATCTTATTTACATCAGGTAGATCTTACTTGCTTGTCACCGTACTAACCCTATATACCAATATATGTATATCCATATTGTGGTGTAATGACCCATGATACAGCTAGGGGGCGCTGTGTATGCTCCTCGGGATATGCATTGAGGCATGTTGTGGCTGGTAAGATAATCCCCGGCATGGTTATAAATGGAAGATATGTGTCGCAGAGCTCCTCTGCGCTGTAGGTCAGGAATGTTGTTCTGGGACTTGTAGTCCCATAAGAGTTCTAGTTATTGTCAAGGGTGACCTACAGGGTTAGCTTGTGAGCTGGGTGGGACTGGCTAACCACACATACACCGCTCATTGATGTATGTGAGTGTTTGTGAAGGACCTGTGATGAGGTCAGGAACATTTGACCAGATCATGTGCTCCATACCTTAGCTGGGGGAGTGGCTACAGCTATGAAAGGGAATGTTTGGCACATGGTGTGGGTAAGTCTGTCTTGGAGAGTCTATCTGAGACTGAAGAGAGTGATGTGGGAGTCTGCCAGTATGGACAGACTTCCATGTGGGACATTACAGGGAGGTCTCTGTGTAGGAATGGAGAAGCCTTCCTGTATCTGTGTTTGAAGAGAACTTAAGCCTTACTGAAGACTTGTATTGCATGTGGCATTGTGGTTTATGGAGCAATAAACCTGATGACTTTTTGCATAAGAAAGTGAGTCCTGATTTACCTCTGAAGCAGCCGAGTGAGTAAAACCTTACAATTGGTGGATGGAATGCTGGCAGCGACCCAAGGAGCACATGTTCCAGGACTGGGAATCAGGAACCAGAGGAGGAACGGACGGTCTGTGAAAACCGTGAGTGTGACCAGTGGTCACGAATAAACTGTGCATTGATGTTTATATGTGGTGCCTCTGAAGATAAGAGGTATCTGAAAATGGAGAAAAAGCATGCTGAGAGGATACCTCAGAGGAGGTGTCTGGAAAATCTCTCTGGCTGAGAGTGTAACAGACAGGAGTCTGTGGTGTGCTGACGGATCAGTGAGAAAGACTGTATTTTTGTGTTTGCTGGGTACCTCTGAGGCTGAGGTCTCCAGGAACCTGTGTGGCTGACGCCAACAGGGGACGGTCTTGACAACCGTGCTAGGCTGGTCTGGATCAGTGAGAAGAATTAGTTAGAAACTGTTTTTTTTTTTTGTTTTTTTTTCGTGTTTTTTTTTCTGGAACACGTGTGAGGTGTGTGCTGTGGCTCATCGGAGTCCACGAAGGTGACAAGCGGCTGGCTGTGACTCGTGGGGTCACGAAGGTGACAAGCGGCAAGACAGCGCAGCGTGCAGAGACCTGTGGTAGCAGGAGCTACAGTGACTTGCAGCAAGAGGTTCTGCAGCAGCAAGAGCTGCAGTGGCAGCAGCGGCTTGTGCGCGGCAGCCGGAGGTGCTGGCGGGTGGTGGCAGTACCAGCAGGAGCTGGTGAGGTACCAGAAGAATATCAGAGGTACAGAGTGGGTGACCTCTTAAAGTGACGGTACCAGCCCCGAGAGACATAAGGGTCTGTGCGAACTGGGGTCTGGTAGAGTCGTGGGGGAGTCCACGGTGTATAACCCAAGGAGGGGTGGTGTCCCTAAAAAGGGGTGGAGTCCCAAAAGGGGGTGGCAACCCGAAAGGGGATGATGGCCCAAAAGGGGGCGGAGTCCAAAAAGGGGGCGGCAACCCAAAAGGGGATAGTTGGCAAAAAGGGGGTGGAGGATCCCAACGTTAAAGGGGAGGTGCAGACGAACTGTTGCCCGGGGCAAATATGTTGTGTGTGTCCAGTCTGCCTTACGAACTATCCACCTGGCACACTACTACGGGGGTGTGCCCTGCAGATAAACCATGAAGACGTGGTGGGTCTGGTCGACTCGTGGAGTCTGGTGACTCTAGTGAGGGTTGCACCTGAGGGGTTTCAAATAGTTGGAAGAAAGGTCGGGGTCACCTGTATCCATGGGGACACTAAAGATTATCCAGTGGCCAGGGTAGTCTTTGAGACAGGCTGGGACATTGCGGGACAGGATGTCGCTATAGTCCCTAATCTGTCGTGTCCAGTGGTCATAGGTCGGGACTCTAAACTGTTCTCTGGCTTGTGGGACAGGGGAGTTCCTCTACAGCAGGAGGAGGGAGGCCTCTCTACTGTTGGGGTGGCAGACATTGGGACAGTGACGCCTCCCAAAACTGACAGGTCAGACGGTGACACAGAAGGAAAGGATGCGTCTGCCCAACTTACTGACATGATGTCCCCCGAAATGTATGACAGAAAACCGATAACGATGGGGTAGATAAGACGTCTAGAACGGACACCCAGTTAGAGGGTAACTGGAGGGTTAACGATACAGGGGAATGTGACTCAGACTCCGAGGGTGACTGTGACTCTAATAGAGAAAGGGAGTACAGTAATGAAGGGCCCCACAAGGAGAAAAAGTCCTCCCGTCGTCTGAGACGTAAAGGGCGCAAAGAGCCTGAGCCCCTTGCACCCATTGAGGAGGTCAATGAAGAAAAACCTGTTGCTGAAGAGCTGGAGAGTGTGGAGCTCTCTGAAGGTACAAAGAGTCGAGAGGTACCTGAGGATGACCGGGCAGAGCCTCAAAAAAGGTTGAAGAGGTCTGATATGGAAGTCACCAACTCCGTGCAATTGGAGCGGGTGTGCCACCTGGAGTCCGAGTTTGCAGCACTCAAAGCCCAGTTTGGAGAAAAAGCACAGGAGTTCCAGGACCTTGCTAACCAGTTGTCTGGTGAGAAGCAAAAGTCTGCTGATTTACAGGCCGAACTAAAGATCATTAAATAGCAGGTCGGAAAAGAAAAGGCCCTGAGACAAACTGCTGAGCAAGGAGTGGATGAGCTGGAGAAGGGAGTCTCTGAGCTCAGAGGTCGCCTGTCAACGTGGCAAAGTGTGAATAAGACCTTAAGGGAAGATGTGGAAGTGCTCAGAGAAGCAGTAAGAGGTCTTCTGCAGGAAAGGAAGTTGGTGGTCGAAGACAAGAAGGAGCTGCCAGTGTCCATCTTGGCAAGGGGTCTTGAAGAAGGTAAATCTCAGGAGGATCTTGAACTAAGAGCTGAACAAGACACTCATCCGGTCGTGGCAGATGTCTTGAAGGAAGTGTCTAAGGTAAACCAGGAAGAAAATGAGGCTTCGCTCTTTAAGTGCGTGATGGAGGTACCCGAAGACATGTGAGAAGCCTGTGCCAGTGAGGGGGGTGCATGAGGCCTTTAAAAAGGCGGTAAAAGCTGATAGTGTGAACTGGGCACCAGAGACGAACCAGTTGGTGATCCTGGCAGAGGGGGAAGACACAGGGAAGCTAGTGGCTGTCCTGAAGGATATGCATCTGCAGTGTCTCCACGCGAAACAGATGATTATGTTAAGTAACATGAAAGCCGCTCGACGTCTGGAGCTGGCGAAGGAAGCTCAAAGTCAGCTGGGCTTTGTAGAAGACATAATATCGATACCCAGAGAACTGGTGGGCAAAGTCATTGGAAGACTTGGAAAAGTAATGCAGGAGATGGTGAATCGTTCCGGTGTGAAGAGAGTGAGGATCCCACCTGAAGGTGAGGTCCAGGTAGCTGATAAAGAAGAGATGGTTCCATTCGTCATCAAGGGCTCAGTGGAGAGCCTTAAGAACATCCGAATGCTCCTGGAATATCGAATGACGTACCTACGAGAGGTGGAGCAGCTGATCTTTGAAAGAAAGCAGATTAAGAAACATCTACAGGAGTTGGAACAAAGAGGGCGACTACTTCCAGCCCGAGATATGGAGAGACGAGAGGCTTCTCTGGGGACTGGTAGTACACGGTCTGAAGCAACGAGAATTAGAGGAGATGACGACTCTGTTGGCTCAGGGCTGAGTGACTTAAGTGGGAGACCCTGTAGCGGACGAAAGGACAGAGGGTCAGGCTCGCATCAGCCAGTAGGCTCGACTGGACGATGGTCTCATGACCGTAGGAGGCGGCCAGGGAAAGAAAGGTCGTGTGAACGGGTACACTTGGAAGGTGGGTCGTTTAAAAAGGGTCTGGTGACACAGACAGAAGGACAAGGCCAATATTCTGACCGCTGGGGCGGGGGAGGCCTAACAAAGAGGTGATGTTACATGATGCCCAAAATCAACTGAGACGGTTTGACTGGCAGAGACGACCGAGAAGGATCTCTGGTCGGGTAATGAATGTTCAACCCCACAAGTTTGAACAGGGGGGGGAGGTATGTGGTGTAATGACCCATGATACAGCTAGGGGGCGCTGTGTATGCTCCTCGAGATATGCATTGAGGCATGTTGTGGCTGGTAAGATAATCCCCGGCATGGTTATAAATGGAAGATATGTGTCGCAGAGCTCCTCTGCGCTGTAGGTCAGGAATGTTGTTCTGGGACTTGTAGTCCCATAAGAGTTCTAGTTATTGTCAAGGGTGACCTACAGGGTTAGCTTGTGAGCTGGGTGGGACTGGCTAACCACACATACACCGCTCATTGATGTATGTGAGTGTTTGTGAAGGACCTGTGATGAGGTCAGGAACATGTGACCAGATCATGTGCTCCATACCTTAGCTGGGGGAGTGGCTACAGCTATGAAAGGGAATGTTTGGCACATGGTGTGGGTAAGTCTGTCTTGGAGAGTCTATCTGAGACTGAAGAGAGTGATGTGGGAGTCTGCCAGTATGGACAGACTTCCATGTGGGACATTACAGAGAGGTCTCTGTGTAGGATTGGAGAAGCCTTCCTGTATCTGTGTTTGAAGAGAACTTAAGCCTTACTGAAGACTTGTATTGCATGTGGCTTTGTGGTTTATGGAGCAATAAACCTGATAACTTTTTGCATAAGAAAGTGCGTCCTGATTTACCTCTGAAGCAGCTGAGTGAGTAAAACCTTACAATTAGAGTTGAGCGATACTTTCCGATATCCAAAAGTATCGGAATCGGAATTGTATCGCCGATACCCAAAAAATATCGGCGATACCCGATACCGATACGGAAATCCAATGTAAGTCTATGGGAACAAAATATCGGAATTAAAAAAACCCCATTCTTGCCTTGTTGGTTAATTGTACATGAAGGAAAACAACAAAGAGTAATGTAGAATGTATTGGGGAAAGTTGAGGAGACATTAAAGGCATAGATGTTTAACCCAATCAAATGGAATAGCATAAATATTTTTTGTTTTAAAGATGTTCGGATTGACGAAGAAATTGACAATGTTGTTCACGTTTTTTCTATTTTGGCAAATATGTATATTTCACAACTTCCATGCTCTTCACCTTTTTAACTTTTGACACACTTTCTCCTTCATAATCTTCAGCAGCATCATCTTTTTCATCAAATTATTCTTCATCTTCACCTTCTTTATCTTCTTCTTAAACTTCTTGCTATTCATCTTTTTGTTAACATTACTCATACAACAGTATTTGTCCGTGTTCAGTCTAGCCTGCAGCAGCAGCAGGCATTTTTCCAGGGGCACCACGAGGAGGAACGGACTCACCCCCATACACTGCTTAGTCTTCTTCTGCTTATAATTTAGAGCATATATTTTGCTCTTCATTTTGGTCTTATACTTCATGTTCTTCCGAGCAACAACTGGCGGTGTTGTAGCCCAGGGATGAGAAGAGAACATGGTGGAGGCAGCAGGACTTTTTGCCGTACACACAGCAGGGGAACAGCTGACATTACTGAACCCCAGTAACACAGGAGCAAGTGTTGACTGTGCTAACAGCACTTCCGAGCAACAACTGGCGGTTTTGTAGCCCAGGGATGAGAAGAGAACATGGTGGAGGCAGCAGGACTTTTTGCCGTTCACACAGCAGGGGAACAGCTGACATTACTGAACCCCAGTAACACAGGAGCAAGTGTAGACTGTGCTAACAGCACTTCCGAGCAACAACTGGCGGTGTTGTAGCCCAGGATGAGAAGAGAACATGGTGGAGGCAGCAGGACTTTTTGCCGTACACACAGCAGGGGAACAGCTGACATTACTGAACCCAGTAACACAGGAGCAAGTGTTGACTGTGCTAACAGCACTTCCGAGCAACAACTGGCGGTGTTGTAGCCCAGGGATGAGAAGAGAACATGGTGGAGGCAGCAGGACTTTTTGCCGTACACACAGCAGGGGAACAGCTGACATTACTGAACCCCAGTAACACAGGAGCAAGTGTAGACTGTGCTAACAGCACTTCCGAGCAACAACTGGCGGTGTTGTAGCCCAGGGATGAGAAGAGAACATGGTGGAGGCAGCAGGACTTTTTGCCGTTCACACAGCAGGGGAACAGCTGACATTACTGAACCCCAGTAACACAGGAGCAAGTGTAGACTGTGCTAACAGCACTTCCGAGCAACAACTGGCGGTGTTGTAGCCCAGGGATGAGAAGAGAACATGGTGGAGGCAGCATGACTTTTTGCCGTACACACAGCAGGGGAACAGCTGACATTACTGAACCCCAGTAACACAGGAGCAAGTGTAGACTGTGCTAACAGCACTTCCGAGCAACAACTGGCGGTGTTGGAGCCCAGGGTCAAGGAGGATGTTTAAATACTATATCAAGTATTTTCCTTGTTACGTGTCAATTAAAAATGTCTATACTCCAAACAAGAGAAATATAACCTTTAGTACCATAAGATGATGATTTAACTTAAAAAAATATATGTAAATTAATAATTTACAAACATAAACGCATACATTAACATGTTGAAAAGCAATGCAAACCACAATTAAAATAGGTTAAATAATCTGCTATACGGTTTAAAATAAAAGCATACAAGTACATCTCAGAATCCATTAATGATGGCTAAGTAACAGTATGTACACCATTTTTATTGTGTAGACAATGAATGGCTGACTTAAAAACATAATCAGCATTACAAGTTATCTTTGACATTCATAAAACTTTACATTTGGTGAATAATATCACTAAAATTTTTTAAAAAATATCTAAAATTTCCATCATGTAATACTGATAATATGTGCCAATCATTTATATTAACAAACAAAAAATTTAAAAAGTGCAGAGTGAAAACAGATATTTATGCCTGACTGTGGACTTGCAAGCATGACAACGGATAGATAAGGTATATATAGATGAGACTGCATAGCCACAGATGGTGAATGGCGATGTAATACTGTAGCTCAATAAAGTGTCCGTTACTACTACATACTTTTTTTTATATAGCTTTATAAAAGGTTACGTGCATGTATGGTTGCGCCTTTGTTTGGACGCACAGACTGGCTTCCTGCTGTGAATCGTTGGGTATTGGAGCGTCTGTACGTCTTATGACGCAGACTAACATTCACGGTGCGCATCGTTCATCATCGCAAGCGTACCGACAACACAAAGGCGTTGTCATGACTGCTTTACTCAGTAAACATGCACCTATGATGAAACATACACGCATGTGCCCTATTACATAACAAGCTACAAGAAAAACGAGTGTGAGGTGTGACACAGCTGTTTTGTTAAGGTACAGTATTATATCGACATTGTACAGGTGTCGCTATTCAGTCTGATAAATAGATATCATTCACCTATTCTATCAGTTGTCGTTCTTTCAGCACCACTTACAGGTATATATTTTGCTATTGTGACTATGCACTATTGACTTTACCAAGGTAATGCATGATTTTTGTTAGCGATTATCATGTTTACATGAAGGACCTTTATGATATGGGCTGTTAACTTTCTAATTAAATATGTATTTTTTAAAATGACACAAATATAAGTAATGTTGAAGAGGACTATTCCTACATGCATTGTTTGCACAATATTACAGGTGTACATCACGTCCCTTAATCAACATTGGATTATTATATTTACTTGTATGCTTTTATTTAAAAGGCAAGAACACTGAAGTATAACCTTCGCACTGCAGCAGTTGTCAAAGTTCAACCCACATTATGCACTTACAACATTGCAGCATTTGAGTCATGATGTGAGTTGGATTTGTCTAAGCTATGGAGTGACAAGGTTGACCATCAGTATCCTATAGCATAAGTAGGCTTTTGTGTTTGCATTTGTTTTCGACATGTGCTATCTGTAATAATATGTCACAATTATTTTGTTACAGATTTGTGACAAAGACTAATCATTTTATGGTTTTAAAGTTGACGTTTCAAATGTTTACAGCTTAGAAATCAGGGTGTAGCCTCATATCTATGTGTAGCACTAGACACTTTGACATGTCATGTTTTTTTCACCATGATTAGGTAGCTAGCAGTAATTTTTGCCGGACACACAGCAGGGGAACAGCAGGCGTTACTGAACCCCACAAACACATCAGCGATTGTTTTCATCTGTGCATCTAACACTTCTGAGCAGCAACTGGCGGTGTTGAAGCCCAGGGTCAAGGAGCGTGTAGGCAGAGGCCTAGTATGAGATGTTTGAAGTTGAAGTTGTAGTTAGCAGCAGTAATTTTTGCCAGACACACAGCAGGGGAACAGCAGGCGTTACTGAACCCCAGAAACACATCAGCGATTGTTTTCATCTGTGCATCTAACACTTCTGAGCAGCAACTGGCGGTGTTGAAGCCCAGGGTCAAGGAGGGTGTAGGCATAAAATATTGAGTTATTGCCTTGTTACGTGGCCATTGCAAATGTATGTACTTCAAACAAGAATAAATGAAGTTTTACTAGGACAATAAAATGATGAATTTCAATTCTAAGAATAGAAAAATATTTATACTTGAGAGTCCGCTGTGGTTGATACCGTTTAATGGCTAGCTGAAAATATGGTAACAAATTCCAAGCTTTCCAGACTACTCAGGTCTCTTCATCAGGCTAAGACTAAAACAAAAAATGAAGAATCACATATTTCTACACACAACAGGACACAGGAATAGGTAAGACAAGTGAGGGAGGGACAAGTGAGGGGAGACCGGCCAAAAAATGAGAACAAGGATGAATTATCAGCGCCACACAATAAGAGAAAAAATAATGGATTTACCTGTGGCAAAACACTTTTGTATGCCCGGTCATAGCATGATGGATATGGAATTAGTGGTATTAAAATATAACTTCAAATATGAGAAAGATACAAAGGTTTCAGAATATAAGCTCATCATGACCTTTGACACTGTTAGTGATGGAATGAATAGATCACACGGATTTATGTCATTCTATATCAATTAAGGAATCTGCGTCTCTGCCCTTCCAGGGGCATGAAAACACAAAACCAGACCCCAATCAGAGGGCAATAAAACTTTCTATCCTTATCTAGGAACTGTTCCAATATTTATGTTCATCCCTCTGTGATAATGACAGTTCTGCTACACGTCACTTACTTGTCTTACCTATTGCACTATTCCTGTGTCCTGTTGTGTATAGAAATATGTGATGCTTCATTTTTTGTTTTAGTCTTTGCCTGATGAAGAGACGTGAGTAGCCTCGAAAGCTTGCAATTTGTTACCATCTTTTCAGTTATCCATTCAAAGGTATCAACCACTGCGGACTCTCAAGTCTAAATATTTATCTATCTGCTGGCTAACACGGTACAAAGATACACATGTTTCCTAACTTCAAGAATAAAAATAAAGACACTGCAAATATAAACGCATATATGCACATGCCAACAAGAAATGGAACAACACACCATCCAAAAAATTGGTTACAAAATATAGTGTTGTAAATTTAAGAATAAAAGTCCATTTTTGTATTTATGAATAATGCTTAAGGAACGCTATGTTAAACCATAACATAGTGAAGACAATGGATTTTGTAATAGTCACTCATCATCATCATCATTGCAATTTAGATGTGACAGTCACAGACATTTCAATTATTTAAGTTAATAAAATAGTTACTTTGTACACCATGTATGACATGTCCAGCATGGACTCATCTATGTGATGACACAATAATGTACGATAAAAAATAACCATTTAAAAAAACATAATGCATTGTCACAATTTAAGTGTGTGCCTGCAAGTGTAGGTGAAACAATGGCTACGGATAGCAAAGGTATATTCTATGTCTGTATCAGACAGTGGACAGCCTCTGATGGGTAATGGCGATGTTATACTGTAAGTCAATAAAGTCTGCGGCTGCAATCATGCATTTTTTGCTTGTACAGTGTTGAAGAGGGTAAAAGCATGTCTGGTTGCGCAAGGCTTTATCCGTCAACACTACCTTCCTACTGTCACGCGTAGGGTAGGGTAGCGTGTGTCAATTAGATGACTCTATAAAATGTGACGTTGCGCAGCGTTATTGCGCCCTAGGGACGCCAAAAATACGACAGCAGTAATCATTTACTGTCTAATACTCCACCTATGACCAACAAAAAAAGACCGTTCCCTCTTTAACAATCTACAAGACTAACAAGCATAATGGTTGACGCTGACTTTATTGAGGTACAGTATTACATCGACATTGTCCATGAGTAACTATGCACTGTGATACCTATATACCATTATTAATTTATATCAGTTGTGGTTGTTTCAACAGCACTTGCAGGTATAACTACCTATTGTCAGTATGCATGATGCACTTTCTAGATGTAATAATTTATTATTGCACATTATTACCAGGTTTAGATGCTGGCCATTTCATATATGGTGTGTGAAGTTACAGTTGGCATCAGTATGTGTATTTTATAATGTCTGTCATAAATAAAACTCGTGATGATGAGGATATTATGATTCGTACATCCATTGACTGCATTATCTTACAGGTACAGATAAAGTTCCTTAAAAAGCATTAATTGATAAGTATGAAATGTACTTTTATGCATTAATTTCAAAAAGTGAACACTATGTTTTAGTTTTTGTTACCATTTGTAATAGACATGTGCAGATATGCGCTGTGATGACAAATTATTATTTGTCCATATTTGTAATAAAAATTTATCATTCTAGGCCTGGAAAACTTCACAATTTCCTGTTTTAAGCATAACAATCAGGGTGACGGCTCTTCCCTATTTGGAGCATGTTCGACATGGGTTTTTGTGTGCATGTGTAGGGAACAGGAGACTTCTTGCCAGACACACAGCAGGGGAACAGCTGGCGTTACTGAACCCCACTAACACTATAGCTTGTGTATTGGTTTGTGGACACGACACTTCTGAGCAGCAACTGGCAGTGTTGTAGCCCAGGGAGTAGAGTTCAGGTGGTAGAAAGATGAACATAACAGGAGACATGGATAATGTTGCGAACCAGTTATTTAATCTGAAAACGGACAGACAAATTCTGGCGAGATCCATGCCTTGTTCATTTTCAGAAAAGTAAGCCGGTCTACATTATCGGAGGATAGTCGCATGCGACGGTCTGTTAGTACACCACCTGCAGCAGTAAAGACGCGCTCCGATAATACACTGGCAGCAGGGCAAGCCAGCACCTCCAATGCATACTGGCTAAGCTCTGGCCATGTATCCAGCTTAGAGACCCAAAACTTAATGGGGAAGAGCCATCTGGGAGTACACTGAGAGGGAAAGACATGTAGTCTGTCACCATCTTACGGAAACGTTGCCTCCTGCTGACTGGAGCCGTCTCGGATGGTGTAGACATTGGTGGCGCTGCCACAAAACTTCGCCACATTTGGAACATACTGGTCTTGCCCTGTGCAGAGGCGCTGCTTGTGCTCCCTCTTGTTGCAGAGCTGTCTCCACTGCCTCGACGCACAGAGCTGCTTTGTAAAGCAGTAGCAGCAGCAGTGCTCTCGGCTGGAATGGAGAACATTATGGATTGCACCAGTGTGTCTTGGTACTCCTGCATTTTACGCTCCCGGTTCAACGGTGTGATGAGGCTTTGTAAGTTGTCCCGGTAGCGAGGGTATAGGAGGGTGTACACCCAATAATCAGACGTGGTGAGAATGTGGGCGATGCGGTGGTCGTTTCTCAGGCACTGCAGCATGAAATCAACCATGTGCTGCAGACTCCCAACTGGCCAAGAAACGCTGTCCCCTGCAAGAGGCGTCATCTCTGCCTGCTCTGCATCACCCCACTCTCGCTCTACATACTGACTAGAGCGTTGTGTACCTCCCTCTGGAGCGATGTCTTCCTCCTCCATTGACTCCTCCTCATCCTCCTCACAAAGTGAGCCCTGCCCAGCCCTTTGTGAGGAACCACGTTGCGCTGACTGTCCAGAAGGTGATGGAATTTGTGACTCCTCATCCTCCACCTCTTCCAAAACCTCATCCCTTATTGCTTGCAGTGTTTTTTGAAGCAGGCAGATAAGGGGGACAGTCAGGCTGACTAGTGCATCATCTGCACTCGCCATCCGCGTTGACTCATCAAACGCATGCAAAACGTGGCAGATGTCCTTCATAGAGGCCCACTCAGTAGTGGTGAAGTGTGAACGGCGCAAATTGCGAGTTGATTGCGCCTGATGCAGCTGATACTCCATTACTGCTGGCTGCTGCTCACACAACCGCTCCAACATATGTAACGTGGAATTCCACCTGGTGGGTACGTCACATATGATGCGATGTTCAGGAAGGCGAAATCTGCGTTGCAGAGCTGCAATGCGCGATCTGGCCATGCTGGAACGTCGCAAGTGAGCGCACTCTAGGCGGACCTTGTGCAGCAGTGCATCAAGATCCGGATAGTCCCTCAAAAAACTCTGCACGACCAAGTTGAGCACATGTGCCAGACATGGTATGTGAGTGAGGTTGCCAAGGCCCAGAGCTGCCACCAGATTTCGGCCATTGTCACACACTACCAAGCCTGGCTGGAGATTCGCTGGCAAAAACCACACGTCGCTCTCCTGCTTGATGGCATTCCAGAGCTCCTGCGCTGTGTGGCTTCGATTCCCCATGGAAATTAATTTCAGGACGGCCTGTTGACGTTTGGCCACGGCTGTGCTCATATCGGTCGCATCAGGTAAGCGTTCACGGGTCCATGTGGAGGTAGACCGTGACGGCTCCTGCAGCGATGATTCTGAGGAACTGGAGTAGGAGGAGGAGTCAATGTGGACAGACTTGATTCCTGCAATCCTTGGAGTTGGCAGAACACGTACAGCGCCACTCGCAAGATCTGTACCCGGCTCCACAACATTGACCCAATGGGCAGTGAGGGAAAGGTATCGTCCCTGGCCATGGGTAATGGTCCACGCATCGGTGGTCAGGTGGACCTTGCTACTGACGGCGTTTAGTAGCGCATGTTTAATCTTTCCCTCAACATGCTTTTGCAGACCAGGGACGGCTTGCCTGCTGAAATAAAATCGGCTGGGCACATTGTATTGTGGGACTGCCAATGCCATTAAGTTACGGAAACTGTCAGTCTCCACCAGCCTGAATGACAGCATTTCAAGGGACAGGAGTTTTGCAATGCCAGCATTCAGAGCCTGTGCTCGTGGATGGTTTGCCGAGTATGGCCATCTTTTATCCCATGCCTGTGCTACCGATGGCTGTTTTGTGGCCTGGGAGTGTGAGGATGACAGGGAACTTGCAGCTGTGGGTAGAATAACACTGGGTCTCTGGACAACAGTGACAGAGGTTCTTCCATGGTGATCCTGTGAGGAAGCCGAACCAGCTGTGTGTGAGCTGGAGGAAGAGGCTCCAACACGAGCTGAAGATGTAGGTGCTGCTGTAGGTTGGCCTACATCTCCAGTGTGTCTTTGGAACTCAACCACGTGCTTTGACTGCACATGTTTCCACATATTTGTGGTATTAAGGTTACTGACATTTTACCTCTTTTTACTTTTTGATTACACAGCTTGCATTTGACATAGCAAATATCATCTGCAAGTGTGTCAAAAAAGGACCACGCAGTGCAAGTCCTGGAGCGCCCGTTTTGGCTGTTGGAAGAGAACTGCTACGAACGGGTGCCAAACTGGAGGCTACAGGCAACCGAGTCTGCAGCCTACCTCTCCCTACTGTTTGGACCGTTGGGCAATCTCTTCCTCAGAGCTGCTACCACCACCTTCCTGTTCCTCACGCCATGTTGGGTCTTGGACCTCATCATCTCCACTACCCTCTTCCAACACCTGCTGCTGTTGGGTGGTCCCGCCAGCACCATGCTCAACATAAACTGGCAACTGAGTCTCATCATCATCAGATGGGTTCTGCGGTGTGCTGACCATCGGCACTGGCTCACCCGCCTCTTCAGATTCAGAGAGACACAGCTGTTGCGCATCACTGCATACTGCCTCTTCTTCACATTCCAGAATGCTGCTTGGCTGGGCCCCTGTTTGCAAGCCAACAGATTCTGAGAACAGAAGTAGAGACTCAGCTGGCTCCAGTTCATAACTCTCTGACTGCCTGGGCAATTTGGCAGGCGGTGAAGAGACAGATGGTTGTTCAACAGTGCTGTGGTCCTGAGAGGAGGTGGAAGCAATTGAAGTCGATGCATTGGCTGCCATCCAACCAACAACGGCTTCAATTTGTTCTTCCCGCAGCAGGGGGTACGCTGAGCTCCTACAAAAGTGCGCATAAAGGAACGCTCACGGGGAAAACTGGTGGATGCTGTGTCACTGGGTGCGGCAGCAGCCACAGAATCCCCACGTCCTCTCCCTGCTGAAACTCCACGGCCACGACCACGTGCCTTACTCCCTGCCTTCTTCATCTTGGTAGATTGATAAAGAAAGTCAGAAAAGTTATAAGGCCTAAGTGTGGTTATTCCTCAGAGACTGCAGTGAACACTGCAGACAACTGTTCAGTAGCTGTGAAAGGCCCCTTTGTGTACTTCTATAGTGTTTGCAACCAATGTATTGTATACGGATGGAAGCGCGTCACACTAATAGATTAGATTTTTTTCAAATATAATGGAGCAGCACCAATTAGAGAAAAATGTGAAGGATGAGGCAGTGACACACGCTCAGCAGACTACAACCAGCAGTGGTTGAAGAACTAACTGGAGCGTGATCTGCACTCAAAAAATCAAAACCTCACAGACTGCAGTGAACACTGAAACACAACTGTTCACTATCTGTGAAAGGCCCCTTTGTGTACTTCTATAGTGTTTGCAACCAATGTATTGGATACGGATGGAAGCGCGTCACACTAATAGATTAGATTTTTTTCAAATATAATGGAGCAGCACCAATTAGAGAAAAATGTGAAGGATGAGGCAGTGACACACGCTCAGCAGACTACAACCAGCAGTGGTTGAAGAACTAACTGGAGCGTGATCTGCACTGAAAAAATCAAAACCTCACAGACTGCAGTGAACACTGAAACACAACTGTTCACTATCTGTGAAAGGCTCCTTTCTGTACTTCTATAGTGTTTGCAACCAATGTATTGTATACGGATGGAAGCGTGTCACACTAATAGATTAGATTTTTTCAATATAATGGAGCAGCACCAATTAAGAAAAAATGTGAAGGATGAGGCAGTGACACACGCTCAGCAGACTACAACCAGCAGTGGTTGAAGAACTAACTGAGCGTGATCTGCACTCAAAAAATCAAAACCTCACAGACTGCAGTGAACACTGAAACACAACTATTCACTATCTGTGAAAAGCTCCTTTCTGTACTTCTATAGTGTTTGCAACCAATGTATTGTATACGGATGGAAGCGCGTCACACTATAATTTCTATTGAATGGAGCAGCTAGAATTACACTAAAGAAAAAAAAAAGAGTCTGTGAGTGACACTGCAGATGCCTACAGACAGCGTTGGATGCAGAGCAAACTGCAGCGTCACCTGCACTCTCACACACACACCTTGCACAGAGCTGTTAAAACAACACTGCAAGGCAAAAGGAAGCTTTACACAGCGGTTGGTAAACTAGCCTGCCTAAAGCAAAGTACACAAAATCGCAATCTCTAACTGTCCCTCAGAGTCAGCAGAGCAGCGTTCTGTCCCTAACTGAGTTCACAGCACAGTGACGCTAAAATGGCGGCGGCGCCTTTTATAGTGCATTCTGACATCATTTCAGCAGCCAATCACAGCCATGCCATTAGTTAAGATGACCGCAGCATTACAGGATGTGCCCACACTTCATAAGATTCCTCATTGGCTGACTAAAATCACATTGCCTCTCAAAGAATTATGGGAACTTCCGATTCCGGTATACGATATTGAAAAAATATCGGAACTAAGTATCGGAATTCCGATACAGCGAATATCGGCCGATACCCGATACTTGCGGTATCGGAATGCTCAACACTACTTACAATATGTATTCAGACAGATCTTACTTGCTAAAACCCTGTAACCATACATATCTATGCAAAGCTGATGCTAGCTATAATCAGTTGCTTAAGACATGACCCCTGGCCTACATAAGTCAGGAGATAGACAGCTCAAGGGACGTTCTTAGAACATGAAAAAGAGAACTAAGTAACAGATGGTCTGAGTAGATGGCTGGTTTTCGATGAGATCACAGGAAAGTTGGGACAAGTTGTAAATTGTGGAATCAGCCTTTTGTCGAGATAGAGTTAAAGAAAGCTGCATACACTCATATATTGAGACAGCCAATAATCTAGCAGCTTCTAATTGTATGTTAATTGACTAACTGTTAGGGTCTGCGGAACGCACCAAATATATGAGGTAGAGAGATGCGTTCGCAGCCGGGGTCCACCGTGCAGGCGGAACCTGCTGCTAGTAAAATGGCGCAAGACGCGAACTCTGTTATCCCGCAGAGTCGCCAAAATAAACACCGCAATGCGCTGTGGCAATATGTGCAAACTCTGTAATTTCACAGAGCCGCTAGAAGGAGTGCCGCAGAGCAATATGTCGATGTGTGCGAACTCACTGAACGCAACTGAGTCGCAAAATAAACACGCTAGGGCGCTGTCTAGCGATGAAAGCGAACCCTGTTACGTCACAGAGCCGCTGAGAAAAAATTCTGTGTCCTGTCAGGCACCCAGGTACACAGTTAAGTGCTAAGCGAACATAGAACGTGATCATGCGCTAATGTCCTCGCGGGAGTCACCCTCAATCTATGGCGTCTGAATACGGCAATCAAACTCCTCACCGGTTATGCCGGTAATCTAGGGCATCTAGGACACCGACCCTGACCAGCTAGCATACCAAACTCCTCACCGATTAAGTCGGTATTCTAGGGGCTTATTTCAGCCGGGGCCCTAACCACACACACGCATGACCACACTGGCGCCAAGCATATAATGGATGATACTAGCGCATGGCGGCTCAGCAATGCCACCTTTTTATAATAACAGCTACAGGACCTGCCAGAAACAAGGACCAATGAAACTTGTTCCAGAACACCAGTAGTCACAGGACCTTCCTGGCAGACCAATAGGAGCTGCTGAAGTACCTGAGCATGTGACCCCTGATCTCCAATGATAGATCTCACCCTGGGCATGCTCAGAAGGGAAAGACAAGGACTTTGTCCTAAAGACGTCTGCTCGCCGCTAACCAGTACTGGCCACAATAGCAGAGTCTGGAGGAGCAGCAGTAATCCTCTGCACACTGCCAGACTGGGCGAGACGCTGGGACCGACGTCTAAGCTGAGCAGAGTCCACTGCGGCCGGAGACGAATGGGAGACCGCAGCCGGAATGTCTCGAGATTCCCCTTGTGCAGAAGCGGGAACTCGACCTCTAACATTACCCCCCCTCCTAGGGCCCCCCCTTCTCTGGGTCTCGCTGCGTTCAAAAGCAGCGATGAGCTGCGGAGCGTGAACGTGCTCGGCAGGCTCCCAGGACCTCTCATCAGGCCTATAACCCCTCCAATCTACCAAATAAAATCTTTTGCCCCGTACCACCTTACACCCTACGATGGCGTTCACCTCATGGTCATCCGTAGACGAACCCGATGTCCCGGCAGATGACTCAGAAAACCGGGACATGAGCACGGGTTTCAAGAGGGATACATGAAAGGTGTCGGAGATACCCAGGCGTGGTGGAAGAGCCAAACGGTATACCACAGGGTTAACCTGCTCGAGGACCTTGAAAGGACCCAGGTAGCGGGGTGCCAACTTAGTGGACTCAACTCGCAGCCTAATGTTACGGGCGGAGAGCCACACCAAGTCCCCAGGAGCAAATGTTGGAGCGGGGCGCCGATGTGCGTCGGCGGAGGACCTCATCCTCTCCTTGGATGCCTGAATGGCATACTGGGTACGGTCCCAAATGTCCCGTGCCTCCACAGCCCAGTCTGCCACCCTGGATTTGGTGGAAGACACGGGCATGGGCACCGAAATCCGCGGATGCTGACCGTAGTTCAGGAGGAATGGAGTCTGTCCGGTGGAGTCAGCCACAGCGTTGTTTAGTGCAAACTCAGCCCATGGTAGCAAGGATGCCCAGTCATCCTGCCTGGATGAGACAAAATGTCATAGATAGGTGACCAAGGTCTGGTTGGCCCTCTCTACCAACCCATTCGTCTCAGTATGGTACGCTGAAGAGAGATTTAACTCAATACTGAGTAGACGACAAAGCTCTCTCCAGAACCGAGACGCAAACTGGGGACCTCGGTCAGTGACAATTTTGTCCGGCATGCCGTGTAGACGGAAGATGTGCCTAACGAACAACGCTGCCAGAGCCCGTGCAGAAGGTAACCGTGGTAGCGGCACCAGATGCACCATTTTGGAGAAATGGTCAGTGATTACCCAAATGATGGTGCAACCCCGAGACTTGGGCAAGCCCACCACAAAGTCCATCCAAACCATCTCCCAGGGCCTGTCTGCCACCGGCAAAGGGTAAAGTAACCCAGCTGGCCGTTGTCGTGGAGACTTATTCTTGGTGCAGGAGACACACGCCCGAACATAGTCCCCAACATCACGGACCATATGCGGCCACCAGTATGTTCTCGCCAGCAATCAGATGTCCTCTTTGTCCCAAAGTGTCCACCCACCCTGGACGAATGTGCCCAAGAGAGTACCTCCGGTCGCAAATTGGGAGGCACAAAAGTCTTGCCCGGGGCACAGACTCTAGCGAAACCGGGGCCACTGTTCTCAGGCTCTCTGTGGGGACAATAAGCTGAGGCTCCTCCACCTCCTCCTCAGAGGACACCACAGAGCGAGAGAGAGCGTTGGCACGAATGTTCTTCTCTCCCGAGAGGAAATGGAGTGTGAAATTAAACCGGGAGAAGAACAAGGACCATCTGGCCTGGCGAGAGTTAAGCCGCTGGGCTGTCTGCAGATACACCAAATTTTTGTGGTCGGTGAAGACTTGGAAGGGAAAGCGGGCCCCCTCCAACAGATGTCTCCACTCAGGGAAGGCCAACTTCATGGCTAGCAACTCCCTATCCCCGATGGAATAATTCCTCTCCGCTGATGTGAAGGTCTTAGAGAAGAAGAAGCAAGGATGCTTCCGACCTTGAGCATCCTTTTGGAAGAGGACTGCTCCAGCACCAACGGATGAGGCATCCACCTCCAATA
>JARQOD010000006.1:307101946-307151604 GCA_033576555.1 Oophaga sylvatica
AAAAAGATGTGGTGGTAAAGGTGAAGGGGCACATTAAAGGAACCTCAAGAGAATCAGTGGTCAACAAACTGGCTGATACAACAGCAGAAGAAGAAGCAATGCTACCACTTGACACAGAAACATTTCATCTGTACTTTCTAATGGATCCGGAGACAGAGGTAAAGAAACAATCCTGGAAGAAGATGCTCTCGACACTCCAGAAGCAAACATCCAAAGAAGAAAAGGAGAAATGGACCCAAGATGGAGCCACACAGGATGAGAGACACCTAATGATGAACAAAGAAAAACCCTGCCTACCAAGAGTCCTCTACCATATTGTATCCAAATGGGCAAATGGCATAACCCACCAGTCCAAGATCAAGATACACAATCTTGTGAAACAGTACTACTATGCACCAGGCTTCTAAACAGTAGCTGTAAATGTCACAAAGGGATGTCTTGTCTATGCCCACTGCAATCCAGGGAAAACAGAAAAGACACCCTGGAAGTGCACACCCAGACCCCTGTACCCTTTCCAGTGCATGCAGATAGACCACATCCAAATGCCGCACTCAGGGGGGTTTGAGTATGCCTTAGTGGTGGTAGACATATTCTCAGGGTGGCCAGAAACTTTTCCAGTAAAAAATCAGTCAGCAAAAAACACTGCAAGGAAGCTTCTCTCTGAGATAGTGTGCAGCTATGGGCTCCCAGAGACCATAGAAAGTGACCAAGGGTCTGCATTCACAGCCAATCTTACAAAGGAATAAGGGAAGCCCTAGGGACAGAATTAGCCCTACACACTCCATACCATCCACAGAGCAGTGACAAGGTTTAGAGGTTAAATGGGACACTAAAAGGTAAAATGCTCAAAGCAGCACAAGAAACAGGGAAGCCATGGCATGAGAGTTTTCCCCTCGCTCGCACTGTTTAATGTCAGACACACACCATCTGGTTGAACCAAACTAAGCCCATATGAGATACTGTTTGGAAGTGCTCCCAGGCTAGGATTATACTTCCCACAGCAATTGTCTATGCAATATGACACTTTGACTAAGTTTGTGATTGAACTAACCAAACACCTAACTAAAATACATTCTCAAGTTTTTCATCCATCCCAGATCCTGAGAATAATAATAATAATAATAATTTTATTTCTATAGCGCCAACATATTCCGCAGAACTTTACATTATAGAGGGGACTTGTACAGACAATAGACATTACAGCATAACAAAAAACACAGATCAAAGTAGATACCAAGAGGAATGAGGGCCCTGCTCACAAGCTTGCAATCTATGAGGAAAAAGGTGGAGACACGAAAGATGGATGGTAATAATTGCTTTCATTGTTCGGACCAGCCATAGCGTTCGAATCGGGTGTTCATGTAATTCTGCATGAACCAGTTAACAGCCAAAGTACCGTATATACTCATGTATAAGCCGAGATTTTCAGCACCTTTTTTTGTGCTGAAAATGCCCCCTCGGCTTATACATGAGTCATAGGGCACAAACCAGCGGGGGAGGGGATGCAGCAGCAGGAGCCGGTGGCTGGGACATCATACTCACCCTCCCCATGCCATCGCTGAACGTCCCTGCAATCCTGCGTTCTCCCCGGCTTCCTGCATCTCTCCCCGGCTTCCTGCAGCTCTCCAGCGCTGAGCGGTGACGTAATACCCGCTCATTAAGGTCATGTAATATGGATGCGACGCCACTCCTATGGGCGTGGCCTCCATATTCATGGCCTTAATGAGCGGTATTACGTCACTGCTCAGCGCTGGAGAGCTGCAGGAAGCCGAGGAGAGCTGCAGGAAGCCGGGGAGAACGCAGGATTGCCGGCCGGGACGTTCAGCGATGGCACGGGGAGGGTGAGTATGATGGAGGAGGATGGGGGGAGCATGGAGGAGGACAAGGAGCATGGAGCAGGATGGGGGGAGGACGGAGAGCACGGAGCAGAACGGGGGGAGGACGGAGAGCACGGAGCAGGACGAGGGGGGAGGACGGAGAGCACGGAGCAGGACAGGGGGGAGGACGGAGAGCACGGAGCAGGACGAGGGGAGGACGGAGAGCACGAGCAGGACGGGGGGAGGACGGAGAGCACGGAGCAGGACGGGGGGGAGGACGGAGAGCACGGAGCAGGACGGGGGGAGGACGGAGAGCACGGAGCAGAACTGTAAGGTTCTTTGTCTCTGTTGACATGTTCCTTGAAACTCAGTTTTCCGTCGGCCATTTTGCTTTCTGTCTTTCTGCAGCTCTTGCCCTCAGTTAATATGGAGTTTCCAGTTTTCATGTTCCCGCCCTGATTGAGGGAAAGCCGACACAAGGGAAGAATCAGGGCGGGAACATGAAAACTGGAAACTCCATATTAACTGAGGGCAAGAGCTGCAGAAAGACAGAAAGCAAAATGGCCGACGGAAAACTGAGTTTCAAGGAACATGTCAACAGAGACAAAGAACCTTACAAGAACTGGGGAGGACGGAGAGCACGGAGCAGGATGGGGGGGAGGACGGAGAGCACAGAGCAGGAGGGGGGGAGGACGGAGAGCACGGAACAGAGCGGGGGGAGGACGGAGAGCACGGAGCACGACGGGGGGAGAACAGAGAGCACGGAGCAGGACGGGGGGAGGACGGAGAGCACTGGAATAGAACAGGGGGAGGACGGAGAGCACGGAGCAGGATGGGGGGAGGACGGAGAGCACGGAGCAGGACGGGGGGGAGGACGGAGAGCACGGAGCAGGACGGGGGGAGGACGGATAGCACGGAGCAGGACGGGGGGGAGGACGGAGAGCACGGAGCAGGACGGGGGGAGGACGGAGAGCACGGAGCAGGACGGGGGGAGGACGGAGAGCACAGAGCAGAACTGGGGAGGACGGAGAGCACGGAGCAGGACGGGGGGGAGGACGGAGCAGGACGGGGGGAGGACGGAGAGCACGGAGCAGGATGGGGGGAGGACGGAGCACGGGCAGGAGGGGAGGACGGAGAGCACGGAGCAGGACGGGGGGACGGAGAGCACGGAGCAGGACGGGGGGAGGACGGAGAGCACGGAGCAGGACGGGGAGGACGGAGAGCACAGAGCAGAACTGGGGAGGACGGAGAGCACGGAGCAGGACCGGGGGGAGGACGGAGAGCACGGAGCAGGACGGGGGGAGGACGGAGAGCACGGAGCAGGACGGGGGGGAGGACGGAGAGCACGGAACAGAATGGGGGGAGGACGGAGAGCACGGAGCAGGACGGGGGTGGGCACAGAGGAGAATGGGGAGTGCAGAGCTGGATAGGGGAGCACGGAGCAGGACGGGGAGGATGGAAAGCACGAGCAGGACAGGATAATGGAGCAGGAGGAGGGGAGCACAGAGGAGAATGGGGGCGCACAGAGCTGGATGGGGGAGCACAGAGCAGGATGGCAACTTATACACCCGGCTTATACGCGAGTCAATAAGTTTTCCAAGTTTTTTGTGGCAAAATTAGGGGGGTCGGTTTATACACGGGTCAGCTTATACATGAGTATATACGGTATGTAACAGTACAGACACAGAGTTCTATTAAATGCATAAAGCAGGTGAGAACATAATACGAGGTACCTGATTATGGTAAAAAAAATTTTTTGAATGGGCCAACAGGGATAGTTAGGTTAATGCGTTGAGGCGGTAGGCCAGTCTGAACAAATGTGTTTTTAGGGCACGCTTAAAACTGTGGGGATTGGGGATTAATTGTATTAACCTGGGTAGTGCATTCCAAAGAATTGGTGCAGCACGTGAAAAGTATTGGAGATGGGAGTGGGAGGTTCTGATTATTGAGGATGCTAACCTCAGGTCATTAGCAGAATGGAGGGCAAAGGTAGGATGGTAGGCTGAGACAAGGGAGGAGATGTAGGGTGGTGCTGAGCCATGGATTGTTTTGTGGGTGATGGTAATAAGTTTGTACTGAATTCTGTAGTGGATGGGTAACCAGTGTAATGATAGGCACAAGGTAGAGGCATCGGTATAGCGATTGGTGAGGAATATGATTCTGGAGGTAGCATTCAAGACAGATTGGAGAGGGGAGAGTTTGGTAAGAGGGAGACTGATTAGTAGAGAGTTACAATAGTCCAAACGAGAATGAATAAGAGAAACAGTAAGGGTTTTTGCAGAGTCGAAAGTAAGAAAAGGTCGAATTCTAGAGATGTTTTTGAGGTGGAGATAACAAGATCGAGCCAGTGATTGGATGTGGGGGTGAATGAAAGCTTGGAGTCAAGTATGATCCCAAGACAGCGGGCATGTAGCTGGGTAGTAATGGTGGAACCACACACGGAGATGGCAATGTCAGGCAAAGGTAGGTTAGTAGAGGGAGGAAACATGAGGAGTTCCGTTTTCTATCTAGATCTACCAGGATCTAGAAGGAGCCCACCAGATCCTGCCCAGTGACTGGGCTTCATCAAGAGGTTCAACAGACGTACCCTCGAGCCCAGATACGGCGGCCTGTTCCAAGTCCTGTTGACCACTGCCACAGCAGTCAAGTTTTAAGGAAAGACCACATGGATCCATGCTTCTCACTGTAAGAAGGTGCCAGATCCAGAGGCCAGTGGCAGCTGCCACTCTTCATCCATCTAACACTTATACTTTATCTAGCCCAAGGTGTAGCCAGTCACCAGGGGCATTCACGCATGATTAGGGTATAGTGACCTTCTGGTATAATGTCTCTACCCCAAGAGTAACATATTAATTTGACAATTGCCTCATAGTAGAATGCCCAGGCCCCATGGCACAGTTTGACATCTGGTTAGGCACACAATTCATCTCTGTCACCACTGCTTAAACAGGGAAAAGGTCAAACTGTGACGATTGGTCACTTATTGGGTGGCACATGGGTGAAAGTGACTGGGGATATCAACAGTCCAGGCCCTGCAATGCAGAGACAAATGGGGAGCCAGCCTATTAACCCGTATGACCCTGACCTAAGCCCCCTTTAAGGGCCAGGGGGCCTTCTGGGTTCAATACTCCCTATCCCTGCCACTCATTGCCCCAAGGAGGGATGCATAATTCTGTACCTCACCATTGACAATCCCTCGGAGGATGACCAAGGGTTATATTTACTAAGCTCAAGTACCAAACTTGGTAGAGAGGGAGATGGTGACAATATGGGTAAATTTCGTTTAAGAAACATTGATTCAAGGTATATCTCTGACACACAAACTGAAGATGTAGATGAAACAATACCAGGAGCCAGACTGCTATTAGATTTGACCTATGAGGATAAACTTTCCATAGAAACATTATTCTCTGACTCCAACATCTGGCTTGAATTGGTAAGATACACTGTCACTAGTGCAAATCGCTCCTCATGTATAGCCTGCACCACTGCCCAACCTAATTTAGGCACAGTGCCTTTCCTAATAGACCCAAGAATAGATGAAGAGGGATTTACATGTGTCCTATTGCTGTACATGAACAACCACCAAGGTAACTCACAAAAATGCCAAGCTGTATCCCACTTATACCCACCTTACCAAAGTAAGGAACCAACTGGCCATGAGATCACCCACTATCCAGGGAATTTCACCTGTTTTGAACGTAATGGTCCCAGGGTACATGTAGATAATTTACCATCTGACTACCGTAATCATGTCATCCAGGTCCAGGAAGGAAGCCCATACAATGATTCCTTGTTGGTAAGCCAAATTTACCAATTGCCTGACATATATTGGCTATGTGGTGACATGAAAATTAGGCCCAGACTGTATACTCCTTGGAAAGGATGATGTGTTATGGTAAAAGCCCTTATGCCCTTCCATATATTTGATCTACCCAGCTTGGATCAAGTACTTCGAGATGACCACCTACCTGTAACAACCATGCCGGCATCATGATTAAGGGTGCTGCGACACCTGAAACACATTGATAACGCATGACCTGCTGCTAAGCTGTGCTGATAGTTTTATCCTCTACTTTGGAATTTTCAAGTGAATAAAGAATTCTAATTTTTCATTTAATCGTGGAGCTGGATATTTTCTTCATTATGCCGGCATCACTGCATGGCTTCCCATCCCCCACACACCAACTTACTCACTGCTCCAGGCTATGCTGTGAGTTCTGTCTGCTGCCAGCTCCATTCTATGTGCTCTTGCTTCCTGCCTGCTCTCTGCATGTTTCCTGGCTGTGTGCATAGGGGGTGGTGCCGGCACTCTCTGGTTCTTATGGAGTCAGTGTGCACCTCCCTAAGGTGTCCCTGGCCAATTACCAAGAAGCCTTTGGTATTCAAGGCAGCTCCACTCGGTGGTAACTGCCTGAGCAATCTCTTCTCTCAGTTAGTGTCTTGCTGCTGAGTTGCCAGGTCCTGTCCTGTGTTTCGCCTTCTCTGGAGGCTTGATTTCTAGCTTTGCCTTGAACCTGTCTGTCTGCCCTCCAGGAGGCAATATTTCCTGGTTAGTGTTGAGCGATACTGCCCGATATCCTAAAATATCGGATCGAATTGGATCGGCCCGATACTCAAAAAGCATCGGGTATCGCCGATCCGATACCGGAAACACAATGCAAGTCAATGGGACAGAAATATCGGAACTAAAAAAAACCCCTTTCTTTCCTTGTAAACACTAAATATACACACATAGAATACATATATATATATATATATATATATATATATATATATACAGTGCCGACAAAAAAAATCTTTACACTGGCGCAGCAAAAAAAAACTTTACATATAAAATCCACATCATAATTTCACTTTTTAAAAGTGTACACAATGGGGGAGATAATAAAAAACTGTCTAATATTAAAGTTGGCTTTGTTGCAAATATCATCCAATCAACGCTCAGTTTTCACTTCTCTGGTAAAGCGAACGCTGCACTCTGATTGGTTGTTATGTGCAGATAAGCCAGTTTTGCTATTAGGCAGTCTTTTATTATCTCCCTCAATTTTTTATTATCTCCCACAATGGGTCGAAAGAAGCTTAAAATGGAAGAGAAATCCCGTGCCTTGACTCTGCTCGAGAAGGGGGATTCTGTGATTGCTGTAGCTAGAGATCTGGGAGTGTCAAGAGAAGCAATTTATCAACTGAAGCGGTCGGCGGCATCATTGCCTCCTTGGATGGTACCGCAGAGGAAGTCAGGCTCTGACGCACCTAAGAAGACTTCACCAAGGACTGATAAGCTTCTAAAGCGTGAAGTGATGTCACATCCTTCTATAACTGCCGTTGAACTAAAAAAAAGTACCCTTAGGTGCGCCAGAGCCTGACGGTGACGTAATCCGGACTGGTTTACGGCCAGCTGTCGCGAGAGTACAGCTGGCCGAGATTACCCAGTACCCGGCAGTCACTGCAGTAATCGCGAGATTCTGCACGTGACCGCCAGGGACAGGGTAATGGCGGCCATCCAGGAGGACGTGACCGCCGGGGAATGGGATCTTCTGACAGGTAAGTGCGGACTCTGCTGAGTCCTGACACCTGACAGACCCGACCGACACTGACTGTGACAGTTTCGGGGAGTTCCTGTGTCACGTACTTCGTTCTGGACACAGGAACCCCCATAGACTTGGTTGGAAAACTCCGATTCCGGTATCCGATATGACAAAAATATCGGAACTCAGAATCGGAATTCCGATACAGCAAATATCGGCCGATACCCGATATTTGCAGTATCGGAATGCTCAACACTATTCCTGGTCTTTGTGTCCTTGTTCCTAGCATTGCCTGGTACCTGTCTGTCTGCCCTCCAGGAGGCTGAATATCCTGGTCTCTGTGTCTTTGTTCCTGTGACTTGTCTCGTTCCTTTCCCTGCCTGTACTCTGTCCTATACCTGTGTCTGTCTTATCCCTGTCTCTGTGCCTTGCCTTGTACGTTTCCTAGTCTAACTCTGTCCTATACCTGTGTCTGTTCTATCCCAGTCTGTGGCCTTTCCTTCCCTGCTCTGTGTACCCTTGTGTTTACTCACTCTGTCTTGTCTGCTGCTGCAGAACCTCTTGCTGCAGCTCCTCTCCGTATACCTTGCAGTTCCACTTTGCTTCACCCCGGCTGCTGCAGATCCTCTTGCTACAGCTCCTCTCTGCATACCTTGTGATTCCGCTTTGCTTCGCTCCAGCTGCTGCAGAACCTCTTGCTGCAGCTCCTCTCCGCATACCTTGCAGTTCCGCTTTCCTCCGCTCTGCTGCTGTTGAACCTCTTTCTGCCTCTGCTCTGCTCTCCTGCGGTTCTGCTTCATTCTGCTTTGTTCTGTTTCTGCTGTACCTCTTGCTGCTGATTACAGCTCCTCTCCGCAGCCTTGTGGTTTTCTCCAGTGTGAACAGAGCCAAACCTGTTCCTTCATTCCCATCTATATTTCCATCCTTCCCGTACCAGTACCTGCACCTCCAGTGTGTACAGGTTCAAACCTGTTCCTTCATACACCACTCCTTCCTGCCAGTACCAATACCTGCATCTCCAGTGTGAACAGGTTCAAACCTGTTCCTTCAAACACCACTCCTTCCTGCCAGTACCAGTACTTGCATCTCCAGTGTGAACAGGTTAAAATCTGTTCCTTCATACACCACTCCTTCCTGCCAGTACCAGTACCTGCATCGCCTGTGTGAACAGGTCTCTACCTATTCCATATACCACCTGCTCGTGTCCCTGTGTCTCAGTCGTGCCCACCTGCCAGTGTCTCAGCCATGCCTGCCTGCCAGTTTCTCAGCCATGCCCACCTGCCAGTGTCTCAGCCATGCTTGCCTGCCTGTGTCTCAGCCATGACCGCCTGCCAGAGTACCAGCAGTGCCTGTCATGCTCACCTGCCTGTCTGTCAGTCGCATCTGTCCTAGTGTCTTGTTCCCCAGTGGGATCAGCAGCCACAGCCAGACACCACCCTGGAGTGGCACATGGCAGCTACCTGCCACACAAGCCTGACCTCACCATCAGAGGCTCCAGAGAAGACCAAGTTAGCTGCATTAGTTACGCCCCTTCTAGGGTAGTTTGGTTTGTGGCACATTGGGTCCACAACCCCCTCGCTCTTGCCATCTAGTCAGTGCGTGAGTGTGACACTACCCCAGAAGTGAAAGAGGGAACTACAAGGTTCTTTTGACCCCCATAGCTACATAGACGTCATTGGGGTCCCACACGGAGTACCTATCCAGGAATGAGATAGCAGCTGGATTTGAATCAATCATCCCCATTATTAGGATAAATAAGAATGTAAAAAGGATAAACTAGCTATACTATAATCAACAAAAGTTTGTTAATTTCACTAGACATGCTATAAGGGGACTTATTGAGCAACTAGGCCAGACATCCATGATGGCCTTCCAGAACTGGATGGCCCTAGACATGATATTGGCAGAAAATGGTGGAGTCTGCAAAATTATAGATATTAACTCCTGTTAACTGCTAACAACACAGCTCCAGATGGGAGCATATCCAGAGCACTTAAAGGCCTTACTGACCTATCAGAAGAATTAGCCCAATACTCAGGGATAAAGGATCAATGGGACACCTGGTTTGGGTGGTGGGATGGGTGGCAAAGAGCACTCATAAAATTTGGAACAGCTATCCTATGTGTTTTGATTGTATTAACCTTAATTCTATGGTGCATAGCTACATGCCTTAAGAAGATGATGATGAAAACCATGGAAAGCACAATCATGAACATGCATGCTGATTTCGATGATCTTCTAGATGAAAGATGTTGCTGTGAAACCATGAGAGGTATGCCATATCTACCTCCCCAGGAATATGTCAGCCTGAAACACACGAATGAGTGAGAGAGTGGGATCTGACTTCCTTCTGCACAAGTCCGTTAGGAAGGGGTCCATCTACTAGAGATGGGCCGTCTCGTAAGAGGTGAAGAAAGCTATAAGTGCACCAGGACATATCGATAGGCTCGACGAGTTTAGGGTTTTGATTTTGCATATCTCCAAAGAGGAATGCTAAATTACCCTCCTTAGAATTTTTTTCAAAATCCTTTATTAATGTAGGAGTACAGCAACTACTTTAATGCCAAATGAAAAACTGGGTCTGAACTGAAAAAGTAAGTTGATGTGTATGCAAAATGCAAATGCACATCAAACACATGACCATTAAACAGAGAAAACAAAAAACAAGAAACAAATATCCTAAAATAAAACAATAAAAAATATATTGCAAAACATGCATGAAGTTGTAATAATAATAATAATAATAATAATAAGGGTATTTGGTAAACATAATTTTGATCAAAAGAATGTACAAGCCATCCCGCCACGTCAAGGCAACCCTTTGTGGGACAGTCCTACTCTAATATTAAAAACCTTTCCACTTGTCAAGTGACGTAAATGTGAACAAGGCAGAGGGACTGAACCCACCAGTTGAAGCATAGGCCAGACAGGATGGATTTTTCAGCTCAAAAGCAGGGCGGTCACACCCTTATATGCACAAGATGCACTAAGAACTAAATGAAAAACTGGGTCTGAACTGAAAAAGTAAGTTGATGTGTATGCAAAATGCAAATGCACATCAAACACATGACCATTAAACAGAGAAAACAAAAAACAAGAAACAAATATCCTAAAATAAAACAAAATAAAAAATATATTGCAAAACATGCATGAAGTTGTAATAATAATAATAATAAGGGTATTTGGTAAACATAATTTTGATCAAAAGAATGTACAAGCCATCCCACCACGTCAAGGCAACCCTTTGTGGGACAGTCCTACTCTAATATTAAAAACCTTTCCACTTGTCAAGTGACGTAAATGTGAACAAGGCAGAGGGACTGAACCCACCAGTTGAAGCATAGGCCAGACAGGATGGATTTTTCAGCTCAAAAGCAGGGCGGTCACACCCTTATATGCACAAGATGCACTAAGAACTAAATGAAATCTGGGTCTGAACTGAAAAAGTAAGTTGATGTGTATGCAAAATGCAAATGCACATCAAACACATGACCATTAAACAGAGAAAACAAAAAACAAGAAACAAATATCCTAAAATAAAACAAAATAAAAAAAATATTGCAAAACATGCATGAAGTTGTAATAATAATAATAATAATAAGGGTATTTGGTAAACATAATTTTGATCAAAAGAATGTACAAGCCATCCCACCACGTCAAGGCAACCCTTTGTGGGACAGTCCTACTCTAATATTAAAAACCTTTCCACTTGTCAAGTGACGTAAATGTGAACAAGGCAGAGGGACTGAACCCACCAGTTGAAGCATAGGCCAGACAGGATGGATTTTTCAGCTCAAAAGCAGGCGGTCACACCCTTATATGCACAAGATGCACTAAGAACTAAATGAAAAACTGGGTCTGAACTGAAAAAGTAAGTTGATGTGTATGCAAAATGCAAATGCACATCAAACACATGACCATTAAACAGAGAAAACAAAAAACAAGAAACAAATATCCTAAAATAAAACAAAATAAAAAATATATTGCAAAACATGCATGAAGTTGTAATAATAATAATAATAACATTTACGTCACTTGACAAGTGGAAAGGTTTTTAATATTAGAGTAGGACTGTCCCACAAAGGGTTGCCGTGACGTGGCGGGATGGCTTGTACATTCTTTTGATCAAAATTGTTTACCAAATACCCTTATTATTATTATTTACAACTTCATGCATGTTTTGCAATATATTTTTTATTTTGTTTTATTTTAGGATATTTGTTTCTTGTTTTTTGTTTTCTCTGTTTAATGGTTATGTGTTTGATGTGCATTTGCATTTTGCATACACATCAACTTACTTTTTCAGTTCAGACCCAGTTTTCATTTAGTTCTTAGTGCATCTTGTGCATATAAGGGTGTGACCGCCCTGCTTTTGAGCTGAAAAATCCATCCTGTCTGGCCTATGCTTCAACTGGTGGGTTCAGTCCCTCTGCCTTGTTCACATTTACGTCACTTGACAAGTGGAAAGGTTTTTAATATTAGAGTAGGACTGTCCCACAAAGGGTTGCCTTGACGTGGCGGGATGGCTTGTACATTCTTTTGATCAAAATTATGTTTACCAAATACCCTTATTATTATTATTATTACAACTTCATGCATGTTTTGCAATATATTTTTTATTTTGTTTTATTTTAGGATATTTTGTTTCTTGTTTTTTGTTTTCTCTGTTTAATGGTCATGTGTTTGATGTGCATTTGCATTTTGCATACACATCAACTTACTTTTTCAGTTCAGACCCAGTTTTTCATTTAGTTCTTAGTGCATCTTGTGCATATAAGGGTGTGACCGCCCTGCTTTTGAGCTGAAAAATCCATCCTGTCTGGCCTATGCTTCAACTGGTGGGTTCAGTCCCTCTGCCTTGTTCACATTTACGTCACTTGACAAGTGGAAAGGTTTTTAATATTAGAGTAGGACTGTCCCACAAAGGGTTGCCTTGACGTGGCGGGATGGCTTGTACATTCTTTTGATCAAAATTATGTTTACCAAATACCCTTATTATTATTATTATTACAACTTCATGCATGTTTTGCAATATATTTTTATTTTGTTTTATTTTAGGATATTTGTTTCTTGTTTTTTGTTTTCTCTGTTTAATGGTCATGTGTTTGATGTGCATTTGCATTTTGCATACACATCAACTTACTTTTTCAGTTCAGACCCAGTTTTTCATTTAGTTCTTAGTGCATCTTGTGCATATAAGGGTGTGACCGCCCTGCTTTTGAGCTGAAAAATCCATCCTGTCTGGCCTATGCTTCAACTGGTGGGTTCAGTCCCTCTGCCTTGTTCACATTTACCTCACTTGACAAGTGGAAAGGTTTTTAATATTAGAGTAGGACTGTCCCACAAAGGGTTGCCTTGACGTGGCGGGATGGCTTGTACACTCTTTTGATCAAAATTATGTTTACCAAATACCCTTATTATTATTATTATTATTATTATTACAACTTCATGCATGTTTTGCAATATATTTTTTATTTTGTTTTATTTTAGGATATTTGTTTCTTGTTTTTTGTTTTCTCTGTTTAATGGTCATGTGTTTGATGTGCATTTGCATTTTGCATACACATCAACTTACTTTTTCAGTTCAGACCCAGTTTTTCATTTAGTTCTTAGTGCATCTTGTGCATATAAGGGTGTGACCGCCCTGCTTTTGAGCTGAAAAATCCATCCTGTCTGGCCTATGCTTCAACTGGTGGGTTCAGTCCCTCTGCCTTGTTCACATTTACGTCACTTGACAAGTGGAAAGGTTTTTAATATTAGAGTAGGAATGTCCCACAAAGGGTTGCCTTGACGTGGCGGGATGGCTTGTACATTCTTTTGATCAAAATTATGTTTACCAAATACCCTTATTATTATTATTATTACAACTCCATGCATGTTTTGCAATATATTTTTTATTTTGTTTTATTTTAGGATATTTGTTTCTTGTTTTTTGTTTTCTCTGTTTAATGGTCATGTGTTTGATGTGCATTTGCATTTTGCATACACATCAACTTACTTTTTCAGTTCAGACCCAGTTTTTCATTTAGTTCTTAGTGCATCTTGTGCATATAAGGGTGTGACCGCCCTGCTTCTGAGCTGAAAAATCCATCCTGTCTGGCCTATGCTTCAACTGGTGGGTTCAGTCCCTCTGCCTTGTTCACATTTACGTCACTTGACAAGTGGAAAGGTTTTTAATATTAGAGTAGGACTGTCCCACAAAGGGTTGCCTTGACGTGGCGGGATGGCTTGTACATTCTTTTGATCAAAATTATGTTTACCAAATACCCTTATTAATATTATTATTACAACTTCATGCATGTTTTGCAATATATTTTTTATTTTGTTTTATTTTAGGATATTTGTTTCTTGTTTTTTGTTTTCTCTGTTTAATGGTCATGTGTTTGATGTGCATTTGCATTTTGCATACACATCAACTTACTTTTTCAGTTCAGACCCAGTTTTTCATTTAGTTCTTAGTGCATCTTGTGCATATAAGGGTGTGACCGCCCTCCTTTTGAGCTGAAAAATCCATCCTGTCTGGCCTATGCTTCAACTGGTGGGTTCAGTCCCTCTGCCTTGTTCACATTTACGTCACTTGACAAGTGGAAAGGTTTTTAATATTAGAGTAGGACTGTCCCACAAAGGGTTGCCTTGACGTGGCGGGATGGCTTGTACATTCTTTTGATCAAAATTATGTTTACCAAATACCCTTATTAATATTATTATTACAACTTCATGCATGTTTTGCAATATATTTTTTATTTTGTTTTATTTTAGGATATTTGTTTCTTGTTTTTTGTTTTCTCTGTTTAATGGTCATGTGTTTGATGTGCATTTGCATTTTGCATACACATCAACTTACTTTTTCAGTTCAGACCCAGTTTTTCATTTAGTTCTTAGTGCATCTTGTGCATATAAGGGTGTGACCGCCCTGCTTTTGAGCTGAAAAATCCATCCTGTCTGGCCTATGCTTCAACTGGTGGGTTCAGTCCCTCTGCCTTGTTCACATTTACGTCACTTGACAAGTGGAAAGGTTTTTAATATTAGAGTAGAACTGTCCCACAAAGGGTTGCCTTGACGTGGCGGGATGGCTTGTACATTCTTTTGATCAAAATTATGTTTACCAAATACCCTTATTATTATTATTATTACAACTCCATGCATGTTTTGCAATATATTTTTTATTTTGTTTTATTTTAGGATATTTGTTTCTTGTTTTTGTTTTCTCTGTTTAATGGTCATGTGTTTGATGTGCATTTGCATTTGCATACACATCAACTTACTTTTCAGTTCAGACCCAGTTTTTCATTTAGTTCTTAGTGCATCTTGTGCATATAAGGGTGTGACCGCCCTGCTTTTGAGCTGAAAAATCCATCCTGTCTGGCCTATGCTTCAACTGGTGGGTTCAGTCCCTCTGCCTTGTTCACATTTACGTCACTTGACAAGTGGAAAGGTTTTTAATATTAGAGTAGGACTGTCCCACAAAGGGTTGCCTTGACGTGGCGGGATGGCTTGTACATTCTTTTGATCAAAATTATGTTTACCAAATACCCTTATTAATATTATTATTACAACTTCATGCATGTTTTGCAATATATTTTTTATTTTGTTTTATTTTAGGATATTTGTTTCTTGTTTTTTGTTTTCTCTGTTTAATGGTCATGTGTTTGATGTGCATTTGCATTTTGCATACACATCAACTTACTTTTTCAGTTCAGACCCAGTTTTTCATTTAGTTCTTAGTGCATCTTGTGCATATAAGGGTGTGACCGCCCTGCTTTTGAGCTGAAAAATCCATCCTGTCTGGCCTATGCTTCAACTGGTGGGTTCAGTCCCTCTGCCTTGTTCACATTTACGTCACTTGACAAGTGGAAAGGTTTTTAATATTAGAGTAGGACTGTCCCACAAAGGGTTGCCTTGACGTGGCGGGATGGCTTGTACATTCTTTTGATCAAAATTATGTTTACCAAATAACCCTTATTATATTTTATACACTTCATCATGTTTTCAATTCATATTTTTTATTGTTTTATTTTAGGAATTTGTTTCTTGTTTTTTGTTTTCTCTGTTTAATGGTCATGGTTTGATGTGCATTTGCATTTTGCATCACATCCACTTCAGTCAGACCCGTTTTTCTTTAGTTCTTAGTGCACTTTCTTAACGGGGACCTGCCTGCTTTGAGCGTGACATTGTCTGGCCTATGCTTCCCCTGGTGGGGCCAAGTCCCCTGCCTTGTTCACATTTACGTCACTTGACAAGTGGAAAGGTTTTTTAATATTAGAGTAGACTGTCCCACAAAGGGTTGCCTTGACGTGGCGGGATGGCTTGTACATTCTTTTGATCAAAATTATGTTTACCAAATACCCTTATTATATTATTATTACAACTTCATGCATGTTTTGCAATATATTTTTTATTTTGTTTTATTTTAGGATATTTGTTTCTGTTTTTTGTTTTCTCTGTTTAATGGTCATGTGTTTGATGTGCATTTGCATTTTGCATACACATCAACTTACTTTTTCAGTTCAGACCCAGTTTTTCATTTAGTTCTTAGTGCATCTTGTGCATATAAGGGTGTGACCGCCCTCTTTTGAGCTGAAAAATCCATCCTGTCTGGCCTATGCTTCAACTGGTGGGTTCAGTCCCTCTGCCTTGTTCACATTTACGTCACTTGACAAGTGGAAAGGTTTTTAATATTAGAGTAGGACTGTCCCACAAAGGGTTGCCTTGACGTGGCGGGATGGCTTGTACATTCTTTGATCAAAATTAGTTTACCAAATACCCTTATTAATATTATTATTACAACTTCATGCATGTTTTGCAATATATTTTTATTTGTTTTATTTTAGGATATTTGTTTCTTGTTTTTGTTTTCTCTGTTTAATGTCATGTGTTTGATGTGCATTTGCATTTTGCATACACATCAACTTACTTTTTCAGTTCAGACCCAGTTTTTCATTTAGTTCTTAGTGCATCTTGTGCATATAAGGGTGTGACGCCCTGCTTTGAGCTGAAAAATCCATCCTGTCTGGCCTATGCTTCAACTGGTGGGTTCAGTCCCTCTGCCTTGTTCACATTTACGTCACTTGACAAGTGGAAAGGTTTTTAATATTAGAGTAGACTGTCCCCAAAGGGTTGCCTTGACGTGGCGGGATGGCTTGTACATTCTTTTGATCAAAATTATGTTTACCAAATACCCTTATTATTATTATTATTACAACTCATGCATGTTTTGCAATATATTTTTTATTTTGTTTTATTTTAGGATATTTGTTTCTTGTTTTTTGTTTTCTCTGTTTAATGGTCATGTGTTTGATGTGCATTTGCATTTTGCATACACATCAACTTACTTTTCAGTTCAGACCCAGTTTTTCATTTAGTTCTTAGTGCATCTTGTGCATATAAGGGTGTGACCCCCTGCTTTTGAGCTGAAAAATCCATCCTGTCTGGCCTATGCTTCAACTGGTGGGTTCAGTCCCTCTGCCTTGTTCACATTTACGTCACTTGACAAGTGAAAGGTTTTTAATATTAGAGTAGGACTGTCCACAAAGGGTTGCCTTGACGTGGCGGGATGGCTTGTACATTCTTTTGATCAAAATTATGTTTACCAAATACCCTTATTATATTATTATTACAACTTCATGCATGTTTTGCAATATATTTTTTATTTTGTTTATTTTAGGATATTTGTTTCTGTTTTTTGTTTTCTCTGTTTAATGGTCATGTGTTTGATGTGCATTTGCATTTTGCATACACATCAACTTACTTTTTCAGTTCAGACCCAGTTTTTCATTTAGTTCTTAGTGCATCTTGTGCATATAAGGGTGTGACCGCCCTGCTTTTGAGCTGAAAAATCCATCCTGTCGCTATGCTTCAACTGGTGGGTTCAGTCCCTCTGCCTTGTTCACATTTACGTCACTTGACAAGTGGAAAGGTTTTTAATATTAGAGTAGGACTGTCCCACAAAGGGTTGCCTTGACGTGGCGGGATGGCTTGTACATTCTTTTGATCAAATTATGTTTACCAAATACCCTTATTATTATTATTATTATTACAACTTCATGCATGTTTTGCATATATTTATTATTTGTTTTATTTTAGGATATTTGTTTCTTGTTTTTGTTTTCTCTGTTTAATGGTCATGTGTTTGATGTGCATTTGCATTTTGCATACACATCAACTTACTTTTTCAGTTCAGACCCAGTTTTTCATTTAGTTCTTAGTGCATCTTGTGCATATAAGGGTGTGACTGCCCTGCTTTTGAGCTGAAAAAATCCATCCTGTCTGGCCTATGCTTCAACTGGTGGGTTCAGTCCCTCTGCCTTGTTCACATTTACGTCACTTGACAAGTGGAAAGGTTTTTAATATTAGAGTAGGACTGTCCCAAAGGTTGCCTTGACGTGGCGGGATGGCTTGTACATTCTTTTGATCAAATTATGTTTACCAAATACCCTTATTATTATTATTATTACAACTTCATGCATGTTTTGCAATATATTTTTTATTTTGTTATTTTAGGATATTTGTTTCTTGTTTTTTGTTTTCTCTGTTTAATGGTCATGTGTTTGATGTGCATTTGCATTTTGCATACACATCAACTTACTTTTTCAGTTCAGACCCAGTTTTTCATTTAGTTCTTAGTGCATCTTGTGCATATAAGGGTGTGACCGCCCTGCTTTTGAGCTGAAAAATCCATCCTGTCTGGCCTATGCTTCAACTGGTGGGTTCAGTCCCTCTGCCTTGTTCACATTTACGTCACTTGACAAGTGGAAAGGTTTTTATATTAGAGTAGGATGTCCCAAAAGGGTTGCCTTGACGTGGCGGGATGGCTTGTACATTCTTTTGATCAAAATTATGTTTACCAAATACCTTATTATTATTATTATTACAACTTCATGCATGTTTTGCAATATATTTTTTATTTTGTTTTATTTTAGGATATTTGTTTCTTGTTTTTTGTTTTCTCTGTTTAATGGTCATGTGTTTGATGTGCATTTGCATTTTGCATACACATCAACTTACTTTTTCAGTTCAGACCCAGTTTTTCATTAGTTCTTAGTGCATCTTGTGCATATAAGGGTGTGACCGCCCTGCTTTTGAGCTGAAAATCCATCCGTCTGGCTATGCTTCAACTGGTGGGTTCAGTCCCTCTGCCTTGTTCACATTTACGTCACTTGACAAGTGGAAAGGTTTTTAATATTAGAGTAGGGACTGTCCCACAAAGGGTTGCCTTGACGTGGCGGGATGGCTTGTACATTCTTTTGATCAAAATTATGTTTACCAAATACCCTTATTATTATTATTATTATTACAACTTCATGCATGTTTTGCAATATATTTTTTATTTTAGGATATTTGTTTCTTGTGTTTTCTTGTTTAATGGTCATGTGTTTGATGTGCATTTGCATTTTGCATACACATCAACTTACTTTTTCAGTTCAGACCCAGTTTTTTCATTTAGTTCTTAGTGCATCTTGTGCATATAAGGGGGGACCGCCATGCTTTTGAGCTGAAAATCCATCCTGTCTGGCCTATGCTTCAACTGGTGGGTTCAGTCCTCTTGCCTTGTTCACATTTACGTCACTTGACAAGTGGAAAGGTTTTTGATATTAGAGTAGGACTGTCCCACAAAGGGTTGCCTTGACGTGGCGGGATGGCTTTGTACATTCTTTGATCAAAATTATGTTTACCAAATACCCTTATTATTATTATTATTACAACTTCATGCATGTTTTGCAATATATTTTTTATTTTGTTTTATTTTAGGATATTTGTTTCTTGTTTTTTGTTTTCTCTGTTTAATGGTCATGTGTTTGATGTGCATTTGCATTTTGCATACACATCAACTTACTTTTTCAGTTCAGACCCAGTTTTTCATTTAGTTCTTAGTGCATCTTGTGCATATAAGGGTGTGACCGCCCTGCTTTTGAGCTGAAAAATCCATCCTGTCTGGCCTATGCTTCAACTGGTGGGTTACATTCCCTCTGCCTTGTTCACATTTACGTCACTTGACAAGTGGAAAGGTTTTTAATATTAGAGTAGGACTGACCCACAAAGGGTTGCCTTGACGTGGCGGGATGGCTTGTACATTCTTTTGATCAAAATTATGTTTACCAAATACCCTTATTATTATTTATTATTACAACTTCATGCATGTTTTGCAATATATTTTTTATTTTGTTTTATTTTAGGATATTTGTTTCTTGTTTTTTGTTTTCTCTGTTTAATGGTCATGTGTTTGATGTGCATTTGCATTTTGCATACACATCAACTTACTTTTTCAGTTCAGACCCAGTTTTTCATTTAGTTCTTAGTGCATCTTGTGCATATAAGGGTGTGACCGCCCTGCTTTTGAGCTGAAAAATCCATCCTGTCTGGCCTATGCTTCAACTGGTGGGTTCAGTCCCTCTGCCTTGTTCACATTTACGTCACTTGACAAGTGGAAAGGTTTTTAATATTAGAGTAGGACTGTCCCACAAAGGGTTGCCTTGACGTGGCGGGATGGCTTGTACATTCTTTTGATCAAAATTATGTTTACCAAATACCCTTATTATTATTATTATTATTATTACAACTTCATGCATGTTTTGCAATATATTTTTTATTTTGTTTTATTTTAGGATATTTGTTTCTTGTTTTTTGTTTTAATGCCAAATATAGCCGAAAGCCATGCACAGCACAAACGCTGGTGTTTTCAGCTGTGTGACAGCGGGAAACAACCGCACGACGGTTCTGATCAGCGTCACCCCGCAGAGATACTGTGACCCATGGTAAAAAGCTTATCGCAGGTCAGCAGGCACCGGCTGATGAGAGACTACTCATCCCATCAGGTTACATCTGCTGTCACTGAAAACAGTGATAGTAGGAGCTGCTGATGGGAGAAGTAGTCTCTCGTCAGCCAGGGCCTGTGCTCAAACTTAAAAAAAAACAACATGTAAATTAGTTAAATACATATTAGAACCACATTATACTCACCTAACACCAAATCCACGATGCCCTTGTTTCCTATAAAAAAATCTAAAATAATAAAACACCATATATTCTCCTGTCTGCCATAGTCAATGTAATCCCGAGTGTCCCTCAGTGATCTCACATGTAGAATAGTCACATCGGGAGATGTGACTTCTCTAACTGGCCGCCGGCAATACACTGACAGGAGGGTCATCAATCCCTTAGTGTATAGCACTGAGATGCTATGAGAGAGGTCACACAAGTTCATTAGCTGATTAAATCCACTGAAATTTCTTACCCGGCGGTGGTGCCATAATTGAGATCAGTTGATCAGTTGGTGAACTCCAGTGAACTTTCTCACCTCAGCTCAGTGTTATACACTGCAGGAGCAATTACCTCCTGTGTCAGTGTATAGACGGATGTCTTTGAGAACAGTCATATCAGTGACTGCACTCAAAGTCATCAAGATCGTCATTGGACATTATGAATTATTATCTTGGCGGACAGGCGAAGAATATTGTTTATTTTATTTTTGTTACAGGAGACGTTGGCTTCAGTGGATTAGGCATTTAGTGAGTATGGTTTAATTTAGATTCAATAAAGGACTGTGTCATTGCTTTAATTAAAGGACTTAATTCTGTGTGTGTGTGTTTTTTATAATATCACTATGGGGTTAGTAATGGGGTTGTCTTATAGACGCTTCTCCATTACTAACCTGTGGGCTTGATGTCACCTGACAATACAAAAGTGACATCAACCCCCCGCAACCATTACCTGTTATGAATGTGCTAGAAATGGTTTCTGAGCAGAGGCTCCCTCTGGTGGTTACAGACAGTACTGAACTTTTCAGCGAGGAATGGCAATCTGGGATCGCTGACTGGTCTGATATAAGGGAGGTTCCCTCCCATAATGGTTGCCGGTGATCAATTGTTCTTGTCTCAGTTGTGGTTCCTGGTTCATTTGGAAGTTTGCTGAGTCTTGCCTGCATCTTCTGCTTTCAGATAAGATATTTTCTGCTTTTATTTTTGTGCTTGCTTTTTGCATAGTTCTCTGCACTTTTGTGGAGGTCAGCCAGGTCCCCTTCTGGGGCCTGTGCTCCTCTCAGTTTATCTGTAGCCACTGTTATTTGTTCATTTGTTTTTTCCTGTTTTTTTCAGTGGCTGCGGCTTAGTTTTGTTACACCAGAGTTCTGATTTAGGTGGTGAGATCGTGTGATCTCTGGTGTTTTTGCAATCAGAAGAGTTGGTATTTTTTAGGGTTTTTTTTGGATTGCAGTAAGAATCCTTTCCTGTACTTTTCTGTCTAACAGATTGGGCCCCAGCGTTTGCTCATTCTATTTTCTGTCTGTGTCGTGCTTCTTCTTGTCTAACCGCCATTACATGTTTGGGGGCTTCCTATTTTCTTTGGGGATCTGCCCCGGGGCAGATAGCTTTCCTCTTTCTGCCTTTAGGTGTAGCTATCTCTCAGGCTGTGACGAGGCGTCTAGGATCAACGTAGGAACGCTCCATGGCTACCTCTAGTTGTGTGGTTAGTTCAGGTTACTGCAATCCAATAGGTTCCAGCCTCTCTGGTGTATTGCCGTTTTTGTTTTTTCTCCTCAGCTACCTAAACATAACAATTACCCCTACAGGGCAAGTGGGAAGAGTGAGGCTAAGCACCACATTTGGCGCATCTTATAGGTGCGCCTTTTCTGAGACAGATGAGAGCTGATGTTTTTAGTCTGAGAGGGGCCAATACCCATGCACCTTCCTAAACAAATTAATATCATCCCGCAGCTGTTTGCCTAGTCATTGCTAGTTAGATTTCATAGGGGTCCCTATGTCAATTTTTATTCTGGTGTCCCCCTGTAAACTAGTCAGTAAAGGCTAAGCAAACAGCTGTGAGCTGATATTAATAACCTGGGAACTTTTATGGCTATTGGCTACTTCCCAGAATATTAAATTCAGCCCTCAGCCGTTGGCTTTCCCTCTGCTTGTCATGAAAATTATGCAGGAGCCAAAGATATTTTTTTCTTAATTTTTTGGTAAAAATTGACAGTTGCTGTTGGTTACAGCCTACGTAGGTTCATTCTGTAAACACTCCTACATAGGCTGATTACAATGTGTCTGGCTGACACCTTTTCATTACTAAAGGGCTTGGTGTTAATCACAGCTGCTGACACCAAGCCCTAATCCCATTACCCTGATGCTATTGCATCAGAATGAAAAAGAAGGTGTTGATCCAAGAAATAACATCACACATCAGAACAGGGGAAAATGATGAAAGCCTTCTTCAGCACTCGATGACGGGGAACAGCGCTTACTGTATCGCTGCTTCCCTGGCACCTGCTGTGAGGTGCTGATGCGGCACACGGGTGGCACATGATTGCCATATGTGTGCCACACGTATTACACACGGACACACAGAAACTGACATCTCCGGTACCATTTTGATGTTAGCGCGAGCGCCATGGGAAAATGTCTAATGGTAATCGTGCTGACGTCAGTTAGGTGAAGTGAGTTCATTGGATTTGAACTCAGAGGACCTTTCTGACGGCACCACGAGCGAGCATGAGAACTTTCTCATGCTCGCGGTGACATCAGGCAGGTTTTAGAAGTTCACCGAGAGTGTGTTCAGCAAACGATCACCAAACATAAAATTGGCACGAATATGGCACATTTGGATTTGTTATCAGAAACACAAGAAAAATTTTATAAAATCAGAAAAAACTCGATAACATTCAGTAAAAAGGGTGGGAAAACAATTGTGCTGCCACTAGAGTATTTTGAGTACTTTGGTTATGATAATGGTAGTATATGATGAGCATGGGGCACGTGTTTGAGGGTAGGGGATGGGGAGAGCTCAGATGAGTGGGGTGCTTGTAAACATTTTTTTTTATTCTAACTTTATGTGTCTACATTGCGGCTAGCCAATCACCAGTCAGGGCACAGGAAACATCCACAATGTTCTGACATAGCGGCTTGTATCATTGGCTCCTGAAATCTCATGTCCCTCTCCATATAAAGAGCAGACACCTTGTTTTAGTGCCCTTTTGACAATATAAAAGCGCAGAGAGGCTGCTCCTGATGCTGGGACTGTTTGCTGCTAGATTTTAGCTAATTAGCTAGTAGGGTTGAGCATTCCGATACTGAAACCCGGTTCCGATACCTGAAATCCAATGTAAGTCTATGGGAACAAAATATCGGAATATTTTTAATTCCGATATTTTGTTCCCATAGACTTACATTGGATTTCAGGTATCGGAACCGGGTTTCGGTATCGGAATGCTCAACCCTACTAGCTAGGTGATTGTTTCTTAGTCAGAAAGTTTAGATAGCCAGTGTCCTGTGAGATCGACCTTCAAGCAATTTTTTTGTGCCATTACTGAGGTCCACAGACAAAAACAGCAGGGCAAATTTCATTTTTTCACTTGCTAAATGTGATACAGCAAGGCATATGTCACCTTTTCATTTAGTGGTGTGGTGACATTGTTCTGTGATTTTAGCTGTTGACCTTGAAAAAATATTGTTTTTTGCAGTTGCTACCGTGATTCAGCATGCCATATCTCACCTTATTATTTATTGGTTGTGAAATTCCACTGTCCGCATAGAGGATTAAAAAAAAAAATTCTGTTGCTAAACGTGATACAGCCCGCCATATCCCGAGTTGTAATTTTGTGGTGGTGACATTGTTCTGCGTGTAGAGCTGTTGTACAGTAAAACATTTTTTTGGCAGTTGCTAACGTGATTCAACACACCATATATCACCTTGTCATTTAGTGGCGGTGAAATTGAACTATCTGCATAGCTCATGCAGAATTGCAGATTAAAAAAAATTCTGTTGCTAAACGTGATACAGCCCGCCATATTATGTAATTTTGGGCCAGTGAAATGAAGCTGTCTACAGAGCTCATGCACATTAAAATAAAATTCTGCTACTAAACGTGATAAGCCCACCATATCCCACATTGTAATTTTGTGGCGGTGAAATGAAGCTGTCTGCAGAGCTCATGCACCATTAAAAAAATAAATGTTTCTGTTGCTAAACGTGATACATCCCGCTATATCCCAAGTGGTAATTTTGTCCATCACCTCTTCCTTCTCGTCCTTCTTCAATTGTATCTCCCATGGCAACTGCCTTTGAGACGACAGACATAGAAATATTGTTAACCCTTCCGCATCCTCCTCTGCTTCCTCCTCTTCCCCTGGACCACCACCACCTCCTCCCACAGACTATTCAAAGTGTGCTCAAGCGTGTAGATGACAGTAAGGCCTGGATCACACTAGCGATGAATACGGGCGAGTGCTATGCGATAACATATCGCATAGCACTCTGACCAGTATTCATATGTGGGACAGCTTCCATCAGCGAGTGAAATCGCAGCATGCTGCGATTGTCACGACACTCGGCTGAGTCTTGGCCACTCGCACCCATATAAGCCTTTGGGTGCGAGTGAGACAAAGCACATCACTCGGATATCATCTGAGTGCTGTGCGATATACGCTGATCCCAGCAATGGAGGAGATAGAGAAATTCATTTCTCCGCCTCCTCTGCAGCTGTGCTCCGATCCTCTCTGTGCGAGAGGCTCGGAGCATAGTCACATGACACTCGGATCCAGCTCGCAGCAGAGCAGGAACCGAGGATCATTAGCATATCGCATCCGATGCTCTCGCATCGGATGCCATATGGTAGTCTGACCCCAGCCTAATAGTGATGCTGATGACGGCATCGTCAGCACTAACCATCTTAGTAGCCATTTCGAAAATGTGCAGATGGATGAAGAGGTTCTTCATCTGTGTCCACTCCACAATTGTGAATTGCACCACGTCCATTCTGCGTCGTGCCAGGCTATGCAAAATGTCATACTGCACCAGGTCTTGCCACTGCTGCCACGGTCGTTGCAACATGTGCAAAGTTGAATTCCACAGTTTAGTCACATCGCCTATCAACTGGCTAACTGATAGGCTGAAATATCTCTATTTCAACTTAAGTGGAATGGTGGAAGTGATCACAATGACAGTGGTTTCTGCATTAGCGCATCCAGGCTAGAACAGTGGCGGAGGAATTGCTGTACCATTAAGTTGAGGACGTGAGCCATGCAAGGCACATGATTGAGGCTACCCCAGCATAGGGCCGCCACCAGGTTTGCACCATTAATGCACACAGCCTTCCCTGGCTCCAGGTTGAGTGGAGACAGCCATTGCTCATACTTGGCATGGATAGCTGTCGACTGTATGACTGCGATCTCCAATGCATATGGGGCAGGGACTCAGGCATGTCACTTGAGCACCCGCAATATTTCGGGCATGCTCGATCACCCTGTGCAAACTGGAGTAGCAAGCACTTGCGCATAACATTAATGATGACGTATTCAATATGATGACCTAATATTATCAAATTTTGTGTCGTAACTGTGGGTTCAAAATGCTCACTATACCCGTGGAAAAAATCCTTGAGGGGTGTTGTTTCCAAAATGAGTTCATTTGTGGGGGGGGGAGGGTTTCCACTGTATAGGCACATTGGGGCTCTCCAAACGCGACTTGGCATCCGCTATGGATTCAATCCAATTTTGCGCTCAAAAAGTCAAATGGTGATTCTTCCCTTCCAAGCCCTGCCGTGCGCCCAAACACTGGATTTCCCCCACATATGGGGTATAGGCATACTCAGGAGAAATTGCACAACTTATATGGTCCATTTTATCTTGTTACGTTTGTGAAAGTAAAAAAAAATAGGTCTAAAGGAAAATTTTTGTGTAAAAAAGTTAAATGTTTATTTTTTCCTTTCCGTGGGTTCTAATCACTACAGAAATGCCAAACATGTGGGAGCTAAATGTGGTTTAGACACACTTTAGCTGTTAAGGGAGAGGGCATTTGGATTGAGAGCACAACATTTGCTGAATTTCTTTAGAGGGGCAATGACTGGAGTCATTTTGCTTTTCCAGAGCCTTTGTACTACAAGTAATGTTGAAGCCCCTTTGACAGATGATGGAACTGAGTGGGAACTTGCTTTTTTTGAGGATTGAATTGAAGCTTTAATTGGGAACTTTGTACATAACATTTAAAATCACATTTATCCGAAGCTCTATACTGAGAACTGGGGTTTACATCTAAGGGTATGTTTCCACGTTCAGGAAACAGTCTGGATTAGCTGCGTGTTTGTGCGTTGGCGCAGCGTTTAAACACGCAGCGTCCAGATGTTACAGCATAGTGGAGGGGATTTCAAGAAATCCCGTCTCCACTATGCTGCAAAACACGCAGGCAGAAGACCTGCGTTTCCGGACATGCGGCGCGTCTTTTTAGACCGCAGCATGTCCTATTCCCTTGCGGCGATGCTGCGTCGCCGCAAGGGAAATAACACAGGGCTATGTAGCCCTGCGTCATTCCGGATGTGTTCCGGATGTGCTCCATGAACACATCCGGATTGACCGCGCGTTCTCTAGGGGGCGGGGCTTTGGGCGGAGCAGACTTTCCGCTCTGTCCAAAGCGCTGTGTTTCCGGACCATGGAAACACAGCATAAATCTCCAAGAGATGTAACAGATGAAACCTCCGAGGGATTCATTCACTATAATGAAGCAGCAGAGTAAGGCCATGTGCACAAGTTGAGGATTTTTCATTGTTTTTTAGCATTTTTGCGGCGGTTTTCCGCTGCAAAAACCCTGAAAAAACGCATGCATTAAGCATCCTATCATTAGAATGCATTCCACATTTTTTGAGCACAAGCTGCGTTTTTTTTCACGAAAAAAAGCAGCATGTTCATTCTTTTTCCGGAATCGCAGCGATTCCGCCGCCATAGGAATGCATTGAACCGCTTACTTTCCACATGTAGCTATGCCCACCATGCGCAAAGTAAGCGGTTCATGTGCGGATGGTACCCAGGGTCTGGAGGAGAGGAGACTCTCCTCCAGGCCCTGGGTACCATATCCCTGGTTAAAACAATAATTAAAATAAAAAATCGTGATATTCTCACCTTCCGGCGGCCCCCGCAGCTTTCCCGTTCGCGTGATGCTACGTCATCTGGGGTCATTGTCGCTAAGCATCCTTGGGAACGGGAGTTGCCAGGAGCATCGCGAGAACCAGGAAGGCTGCGGGGGCCGCCGGAAGGTGAGAATATCACGATTTTTTATGTTTTTTATTATTTTTAACATTAGATCTTTTTACTATTGATGCGGCATAGGCAGCATCAATAGTAAAAAGTTGCTCACACTTGTCAAACACGTTGTTTGACTCGTGTGACCAACCTGTCAATCAGTTTTCCAAGCGATGCTACAGATCGCTTGGAAAATGCTAGCATTCTGCAAGCTAATTACGTTTGCAAAACGCTAGTTTTTAGCGGGAATATGCATACCTATAAAATGCGTATTTCCCGCAGCAGGGAAATTTCCGCTGCAATTCCCGAACGTGTGCACAAAGCCTAACTCTGGACTCCATCTGGCTTCTCTTCAGCATTGTCCTTCTTTTCAGAAGTGTGGTCAACCACACTTTTTTGCTCGCTTAAAAAAGCCGGTCATATGGCTTCCACAGTGCCTCCATTTGCCTTATTATAGGGAATCTTCCGCCGGGGGTTCCATTTGAGATTTACATGGAAATCCCAGTGTAAGCGTTCAGCGCAGGATAAATGTCAGCCGAACCTTACTACGATTTTTGGGAGGCAGAATGAACAATCAACAGAAGATGAAGAATTGGTTTTACTTATTTTTTACGCAGTTCCTCAGGCGGTATAAGTAATTAGATGACTTTATTCTTCAGGTCGGTGCGATTACAGCACTACCAGATTTATATTGGGTTTTTACTTTGTCACTAAAAGATGCTTTTTATTGCAAAAAATGCCATATTTAGACAGCTATAATTTTTCCATATTTCAGCCTACAGTCATGTCACAGCTTCTTTTTTGCGAATGAGTTGATGTTTTTATTGGTACCATTTTCAGGCACATGACATTTTTTGATCGCTTTCTATTCTGTTTTTTGGGAGGTAGAATGAACAAAAACAGTAATTCAAGGATTGCTTTTTGTTTTTTTTTATACTGTTCCGCTTGTAGTAAAATTGATAATGCATCTTTATTCTTTGGGTCAGTATGATTATAGCGATTCCCCATTTATATAACATTTTTACTTTTTGGCGCGTTTACACAATATAAATAATTTTTTAGAAAAAATAATTATTTTTAAATCGCTTTATTCGGAGAGCTAAAACTTTTTTATTTTTCCACTGACGAAGCTTTATGGCAGCTTGTTTTTGCAGCTTTACCTGCGTTCAATAGAAGACAGCGCTTTGGACGCAGTGAACATATGCTGCGTCCAAAGCGCTGCTAATTCCGGATCGTGGGAACGTATCCTAAGGGTATGTTTCCACGTTCAGTATTTGCTGTGGATTGGATGCAGCGTACAGCTGCAGCATCCAATCTGCACTGGCCAGATGTTACAGCGTAGTGGAGGGGATTTTATGAAATCCCATGTCCACTATGCGTTCAAAGACTCAGGTGGCAGACCTGTGTATACACACATGCGGAGCGTCTTTCTAGACACTAGCATGTCTAAATATTTTGCTGAGAGGCTCAGTCTCCACAAGATAAATAGCACCGTCCTATGTATAGGATGCGTTGATTACACATGTGTTCAATGAACACATGCGGAATCACTGCGCCTACAAAAGCCGGCAGTGCTTTGGACAAAGCGGGCATGTGCTGCATCCAAAGCGCTGCCAATACTGACCTTGGAAACATTCCCTAAAGAGTAAGATGCATTTAACCTCTTCACAACTGTCCCTACACTCCATGCAGACTTCAGCACTGCGCCCCCTTGTTTTCCAGCACGTCAGCTGATTACATCAGCAGACATGTGCCCCTAACAGCTGCAGGTGGAATTCGATCCACCCGCAGCTGTTAACATGTTAAATACCACTGTTATTATCCAACAGCAGCTTTCAACATGCGGAAACGCATCATTAACCCTGCCCATCGGAGCCCATGGTGTTCATAGCAGATGATCATTTTAGCTACACATAGCTGCTATGTGCAGCACAGGCAATCAGATGATCTCAGCTTCTAGTCTCCCATGGAGACTATTGAAGCTAGTAAAAACTAAAAAAAAATAAAAAAAAAATATTTAAAAAATTACAAAAGTATAAAAGTTCAAATCATCCCCCTTTCAAAATAAAACAATAAAAATAAATAAAAAATATTGTGGTGTAATGACCCCTGATGCAGCTAGGGGGCACTGTGTATGGCACTCGGGATATGCATGGAGGCATGTGATGGATGGACGTTATGTATCACAGAGGTGGGGTGGCCCTGTGATGGAAGCCTGAGCATGTTTTGTTCAGCAGATATACTGCTGAGAGTTTTGCTATATATTGGGAGGCTTCCAGGTGACTAGGAGAGCTGGGTGGGTCCAGTCACCTACAAACCCACCCAAAGGGCTTGTGTCTAAATACTCGGGATGGAACCTGTATGTAATAGTGTGTATCTGAAGGACCTGTGATGAGGTCATGGGCAGGTGACCTAACCATGTGATCCTGACCTCATCTGTGGGTGGGGTTACACCTATGTTAAGAAGTGTGCTTGGCACCTGTGAAGAGAGTGTTGTGGGAGTCTGCCAGTGTGGACAGGCTTCCATGTGTCCAAGGCGGGACATTACAGAGAGGTCTCTGTGTCTATGAGGAGTGAGGCTCCAGGCAGGAGCTGAAGTACTGAAGACTTGTACTATATGTGCTTTGAGGTTTATGAAGCAATAAACCATGAACTTTTGATATAAAAGTGCGTCCTGATTACCTCTGTCACAGCTGAGTGAGTTGGAGACCTTACAATTGGTGGATGGAATGCTGGCAGCGACCCAAGGAGCACATGTTCCAGGACTGGGAATGAGGAATCGGATGCATGAACGGACGGTCTGTGAAAACCGTGAGTGTGACCAGTGGTCACGAATAAACTGTGCATTTATGTTTATGTGGTGCCTCTGAAGATATGAGGTATCTGAAGACGCTGTTAAGCAGTGGTGACAGACAGGAGTCTGTGTTATGTTGACTGGGGTCATTGAAAAGTGAAGTAAGAAAAATAAAGCATGCTGAGAAGATACCTCAGAGGAGGTGTCCGTGGCCAGCAGGTAACAGACAGGAGTCTGTGTTGTACTGACGGGTCAGTGAGACTGTTTTTTCCTTTGTGGGATGCCTCTATGAGAAAGGAGGTGTCCGGAAAATCTCTGTGGCCAAGAGTAACAGACAGGAGTCTGTGTTGTGCTGACGGGTCAGTGAGAAAGACTGTATTTTTTGTGTTTGCTGGGTACCTCTGAGGCTGAGGTCTCCAGGAACCTGTGTGACTGAAGCCAACAGGGGACGGTTTTGACAACCGTGTTGGGCTGATCGGGATCAGTGAGAAGAGTTGGTGAGAAATGATTTTTTTTTTCTTTTTGGTGTTTTTTTTTCTGGAACACGTGTGAGGTGTGTGCTGTGGCTCATGGAGTCATGAAGGTGACAAGCGGGGTCACGAAGGTGACAAGTGGCAAGACAGCGCAGCGTGCAGAGACTTGTGGTAGCAGGAGCTACAGTGACTTGCAGCAAGAGGTTCTGCAGCAGCAAGAGCTGCAGTGGCAGCAGCGGCTTGTGCGTGGCAGCCGGAGGTGCTGGTTGTTGGTGGCTGCAGTGAAGCGGTGGCAGAACCAGCAGGAGCTGGTGTGGGGAAAAAAGGACAGTGTGAACCGAGGCACATGAACTCTTAAAGGGCCAGTACACGCCCTAAGGGAAAGTCACTGTCTAAGGGTACTGTGTGGACTGGGGCCTGTGGGAGCCGTGATGTGTACCCCAGTGTTGGGTGGTGTCCCTAGAGGGGGAGGAGTCCTAAAAAGGGGGCGGCAACCCAAAATTGGGATGGTGGCCCAAAAGGGGGCGGAGTCTAAAAAGGGGGTGGTAGCCCAAATCAGTAAAGTTGCCCAAAAGGGGGCGGAATCCAGAAGTGGGCGGTAACCCAAATTGGGATGGTGGCCCGAAAGGGGGCGGGGTCCCAAAAAGGGATGGCACCGGTTTCCTCAGCGGACATATCTGAGGAACAGCGGTGTGGATGTTATACATATTCCGCATGTGGCATAGACTTCCCGTTTGATAACAGCCCACAGGTATGTACTGTAAAGTTACATAGGGAAGGAGTCTCTGGACAGTTGGACTCAAAGAGTCAGGTGACTCTGAAAGGAACTCCGCTAGTTCTCTGTCTGACCGAGAAAAAGGTCCAGGTGGGCTGCATCCACGGGCTCACTGTGGACTATTTGGTAGACAGGGTGATGCTTGAGATGTCCACAAGTGTCGAGGATCAAGATGGCGGTATACCACCGAACGTATTGTACCCCTATGAGAGGGCACGGGACTTTGTATTTTTTGAAAATGCATGGGAACTTGATGTAGTGTGGGGTTGCTCAGAGGAGAGACGGAATAACCCTAAGGGAGCGCCATCACAGCAGGCGACTGTAGTGGTTCCTTGTAGTATGAAGTGTGGAAAGGAGGTAACACCTAATAGCGATAATCCCGAGCCCCAGGTGACCAGAAGAAAGTGTGGGTCAGACCAACTCGGGGACTTGGAGGTGACGAGACGTGTGACCGTGGGAAACGGTTTAGCTCCAGAACAGGGGTCTGACACCTGTCTAGGTGGGGACGTGCTGTTCCAGGATGACAGGGGGACTGGGGGTGACTCCTATGCAGACTGTGACTCGACCGCAAGGGAAAGCGAGTGCAGTAAGGTGGAGCTGAGTAAAAATGTCCGATCTTCCTCTCGCCGCAGGGGCCGCGGAAAGGTGGGACAGGCTACAGCCTCTAAGAAGAGAAATGATGAGGAAGAGTCAGGGTCAGGTATCGGTCAGATTACTGTCCTTGATAAAGAGGCCATGTTATCTCTGACAAAGCCCAGCACAGAGGTAGGGCTGGAGGTAGAACAGACCTGTAGTAGATCCACATCTGCAATGCCCGGAAAGGGTGAAATGGCTCAGTATGATGAAGGCTCCAGAGTACCGGAGGCAGAGCTGGAGCTCTCTGAAGTTACTAAGAGTCGTGAGACAGTTGAAGCTGCGGATGCCGGAACAGGCGAAACTCTGAAGAAGCAGAGTGTGAGTGGACAAGAGTGCCCATCTGAAATTGTGATTAAAGAAGTGATGGTGCGACATGTGCTGGCTAAAAGAGAGCAGGACCGGGAGATAGAGCTGTGTAAAGAAACAGTGAAAGGCAGTCGAGCAGGAAAGGGTCCTGAGACGAATAATTGAGCACAGAATGGAGGAGCTGGAGAAGGAAGTCTCTAAGCTCAGAGAGGCCCAAGTGAAGCACCAGCAGGAGCTTCTCCGGAGAGAGGATGAGTGTCGCGGCTTGGCAGAGGAGCGAGATAAAGTTCTCCGTAAGCTCAAGATGGAGGAGGAGACTGGTGCCCAGCTCCAGAAATCCACGGGAGACGAAGTACAGCAAGCGAAGTGCCACGCAGATGGCCACACAAGAAATGCTGAGGTCTTAAAGAACTGCGCTGATGCTCAGGATGAGGAGGTCCAACCGCATGTTCAGGAAAAGGAGACATCGCTTTTCAAATGTATAATAGAGATACCCGAAGACCTGCGAGAAGTATGTGCCAGTGAGGAGGTGCATGAGACCTTTAGAAAAGCAGTAGAAGCATGCAGTGTGAACTGGGTGCCAGAGATGAAACAGTTAGTCATACTGTCGACTAGGGAAGTCACAATGAAGCGAGTGGCTATCCTGAGGGACATGCACCTACATTGTCTCCGCACAAAGCAACTGATCCTGTTGAGAAATCACGAAGCCACTCGACGTTTGGAGCAAGCCAGAAAGACTCAAAATCAGCTTGGCTTGATGGAAGACATCGTTCAAGTGCCCAGAGGTCTGGTGAAGAAGGTCATCGGAAGACTCGGGAAAGTGATGCAGGAGATGGTAAATAAGTCCGGTGTGACGAGAGTCAGGATTCCGGCTGATGACGAAGTCCAGGTCAGGGGTGAAGACGGGATGGTTCCGTTCCTCGTTGTCGGATCCAGGGAGAGCCTTGGGAATATCCGGATGCTCCTGGAGTATCGTGTGTCGTACCTGAGAGAAGTAGAGCAGCTACGACTTGAGAGGGAGCAGGTCAACAGAAACATACGGGAAATGGAAAAAAGATGGTCTCCACCTTCAACCTGTGGTATTGAGAGGCGAAGAGGTTCGCTTAAGACGAGAAGTCCTCAAGCTGGAGATAATACAGGAAATAGTGATGCCTCCGTTAGCTCAGTGATGAGTGACCTAAGCAGGAGAACCTGTAGTGGACGAAATGAAAAGGACTCAGACCAGACAGGACGTATGGGTGCAAGTGAATTGCGACGCCGTACTGACCGCTGGGGATGCGGGTGGTCTGACAGGGGGGCCTCGTCAGCAACAGATGTGACAGAGTCGGAGGACAGACGCCTACCAAAGAGATTAGTAGCAGGGTCCGACTTAGAGAGACGGTTTGACTGGCAGAGACGACCGAGATGGATCTCTGGTCGGGGAAAAAGTGTTCAACCCCACAAGTTTGAACAGAGGGGGGAGGTATGTGGTGTAATGACCCCTGATGCAGCTAGGGGGCACTGTGTATGGCCCTCGGGATATGCATGGAGGCATGTGATGGATGGACGTTATGTATCACAGAGGTGGGGTGGCCCTGTGATGGAAGCCTGAGCATGTTTTGTTCAGCAGATATACTGCTGAGAGTTTTGCTATATATTGGGAGGCTTCCAGGTGACTAGGAGAGCTGGGTGGGTCCAGTCACCTACAAACCCACCCAAAGGGCTTGTGTCTAAATACTCGGGATGGAACCTGTATGTAATAGTGTGTATCTGAAGGACCTGTGATGAGGTCATGGGCAGGTGACCTAACCATGTGATCCTGACCTCATCTGTGGGTGGGGTTACACCTATGTTAAGAAGTGTGCTTGGCACCTGTGAAGAGAGTGTTGTGGGAGTCTGCCAGTGTGGACAGGCTTCCATGTGTCCAAGGCGGGACATTACAGAGAGGTCTCTGTGTCTATGATGAGTGAGGCTCCAGGCAGGAGCTGAAGTACTGAAGACTTGTACTATATGTGCTTTGAGGTTTATGAAGCAATAAACCATGAACTTTTGATATAAAAGTGCGTCCTGATTACCTCTGTCACAGCTGAGTGAGTTGGAGACCTTACAATATATATATATATATTTGGTATAGATGCATTCAGAAGTGCCAGATCTATCAAAATATAAAAAGAATGAATCTGATCTGTAAACAATGTATCGGAAAAAAATCAAAACGCTAGTATTACTTTTTTTGGTCATCGCAACATTGCAATAATATGCAATAACAGGAGATCAAAAGATTGTATTTACCCCAAAATGATATTAATAATAATCCAACCCCAGATCCCGAAAAACGGAGATGCTACGGGTCTTGTAAGATGGTGCCATTTTTTTTTGCAAACTTTGAATTTTTTTTTCACCACTTTAAAAAAAAATACATGTTTGGTATCTATGAACTCTTAATGACTTTGAGTATCATAATGGCAGGTCACTTTTAGCATTTACTGAACATGGTAAAAAAAAAAACGGTTGTGTAATTGCACTTTTTTTTTTGCAATTTCACTGCACTTTGAATTTTTTTTCCCATTTTCCAGTATGTGATATGGTAAAACCAATGGTGTCGTTCAAAAGTAAAAGTCATTTTTTGGGCATTTTTGAAAAAAAAATGATGGCTCTGGTAAGACGGAGCCAAAAGTGGAAATGTAAAAACGGAAAACCCCAAGGTTAAAAACTTGTGATCATAATTTTCAAACAATGGAGTCTTAGCAGTTCATCTGCAGTGAAATTTTATCAATTATATAATTTTTTAATAAAAATGAATAACAGATTGTTAAAGCCCCTCCACTGTTATTAGCATTGTTAAATGGTATTATGATCTTGTTTAATGAATTTGAACATAATCATAAGCTACAATTTTCATTAACTGCTGCTCATTATTCAAGGTTCTCTAACAAGTGGTGAATTAGAACAGAAAACTGGAAAACATTGTGAATTATTTGCTAATGATATGCATTCAATTTCCAAAACGTTTTTTAACTTTTGATCAAAGTTTTTGGCTGTTTAATTATACTCTCTGAAAAAAGATGTGTTATGTTTATTTCCTTACCTTCCATCTGCTATAATTGTATTATGGTTGCAAAATCATGATAGATAGGCAGATAGATGGATGGATAGAGAGAGAGTTTTACAGTTTTGCTTATGTAACACAACAGAAATGCTTATGATTGCAATTCCAATATATGCATCAGAACAGATATGAAAATAGACAAAACCTAGGATAAAAATAATGAACAAATATCGTGCACTAGATATGGAAATAAATAGTAATAGTACCTTTACATTAAAAAAAGGAATTGGTTGACACTATTGATGATAGTCCCTTGAAGAGGAAAGTGATCCAGCGAGGGATGAGGTTTGTAGGTAAAACTTAACTTCTGAGGCTGATGCAATGTGTAAAATGAAAAGCAATTGACTCAAATTCTGTGTATTTCATGAAATTCAACACAAATTCAATGTGCATCAAAACAATTCAAGCTTTGTTTGTTTTTTTCACTGGCTAAAATATCATGATATTTAAAAGTGCTGTAATAGCAATGGTATTTACTTTTCTATTCTTTATATTTTTTATGTAATCAACAGACAAAACTTTTTTTACCTTCTAATGTCTGCTTAATATCTTGTTAAGATGACAGACCTAAAGACCATTACTAGATTTCATTGGCTCTCCATATTTGCAAAAAGGGGTAAGGGAAGGAGACTCCTCCTTTCTAACCACTTATATGCCACACTCACTACTGACCGTGGCATCTAATCAGTAAATCAGAGTTTTCAGATGATAGCTAATGCTAACAGTTTCCCCTCTTTATGCATCATGCAGTAATAGTCCTGCCATGATAATATCAGTACCCACCTTTGGACCCATTCACATTTCTATTTGCCTACTTGTATGGTCACAGTAATAATGCACTAAACAGTGATGATGCTGTATTAGTGCACCTACACAGCAATTAATGATGCCCCTCTAGGTGCCTTCCTCACAGTAATGATGCCCGCATAGTGCCCCTTAATGTCGTCTGTGTGCTCCAAACCTTAATAATGGTCCTATTTGTGCTCAATACAGTATTAGTGCTCCAACATTGTAATACTTTACTATACACAGTACACAGAGCAAAAGTAAAGTTGAGCTACTGAATCACTGCACAATGTAGTGCTCACCTGTTGCTGATGATCTGTGGCTGGATCTGACACTGGTATGATGTTGTACATCATTCATGCTCTCCTTTGTTCTCCCATCAGTGAAAATCCACACAGAACCCCCTTTTCTTCTGATTTGTTCCACTTTGAGTGGTCTTTCATTCTTTCTTGTCGCTATTCCCGTCAAAACTACCTTCAGAATTCTACAATTCTACTCACAACAAAAGGGTTGAAGGTGCACTGTAGTAAAAAAGCATTGGGGTAATACTTATTAAAAATATTGTAGTCGACATGATAGCTAACTTACTGTCGACTGCAGATTTCTACCCATATTGAGAAGTGATTGTCTGCAGTTAGATCAGTGCTGGTTTAAGGCTGTGTGCACACGTTCAGGATTTTTCACTTTTTTTCACATTTTTGCGGCGGTTTTCTGCCGCAAAAACGCTTAAAAAACGCATGCATTAAGCATCCTATGATTAGAATGCATTCTGCAATTCTTGTGCACATGGTGCGTTTTTTTCAGCGAAAAAAACGCATTGCGGGAAAAACGCAGCATGTTTATTAATTTTGCGGTAAAGTTGCGTATTTCCCACTATATTATTGACCTAGAATGTTCAGAAAAAAATTGCGGTAAAACACGCAAAAAACACGGTAAAAACGCACAAAAAGGGCGATAAAAACGCATCCGGATTTCCTGGGAAAAAGTCCGTTTTTTCTCAGGAAATTTCTGCAAAGATTCCTGAACGTGTGCACATAGCCTAAAGGGAATTTGTCATCAGGTTTTTGTCACTTAATCTGAGAGCAGCATAACATAAGGGCATAAATCCTGATTTCAGCTATATTTTACTGGGTATCTTGTTTTAGTTTTGATAAAATCACTGTTTTATCAGCAGTAGATTATTATTGAGGACAAGCAATGATGGTGCTATGTAGTCCTCCATATTTATGAGCTCTGTATAACACCCTTCCACCACTTACTGCCTATGCACAGTGTAAACAGAAAGTTGCCAATCAGTGGTGTGGGCGGAGTTATAGAGATCAGCATTCAGAGAACAGGTAGATCTGCAGCAGTGAAAAAAGTAGTTTTACAAAAAAATGCAGCAAATAGCCCAATATTTAGACTTGAGAGTCCTCAGTGGTTGATACCTTTTAATGGCTAACTGAAAAGATGGTAACAAATTGCAAGCTTTCGAGACTACTCAGGTCTCTTCATCAGGCGAAGATTAATACAACATCTGAAGAATCACATTTATACACAACACAGCACAGAAAAAATGCAATAAGATAAGACAAGTGTCGTGAAGCAGAACTGTCATTATGGCAGAGGGATGAACATAAATATTGGAACAGTTCATAGATAAGGAGTGTGAAAGTTTTATTGCCCTCTGATTGGAGTCTGCTATTGTGTTTTGATGCCCCTAGAAGGTCAGAGAAGCAGATTCCTTAATTGATGTAGAAAGACATGAATCCGTGTGATATATTCATTCCAGCACTAAGAGTGTCAAAGGTCATCATAAGCTTATATTCCCAAACCTTTCTATCTCTCTCAGATTTAAACTTAGATTTTAATACAAGTAATTCCATGTCCATCATGCTATGACTGGGCATACAAAAGTGTTTTGCCACAGGTAAATCCATTCTTTTTTCTCTTATTGTGTGGCGATGAGAATTCATCCTTGTTCTCAGTTTTTGCCCAGTCTCTCCCACATATAGACCACCAGTTGGACATTTAGTACATATAATTAGGTACACCACATTAGATGTGATGCAGCTGAAAGTACCTGGCATCTTGTAGTCCTGATGTGAGTTGGGGATCTTTATCTTGTCCGTGGTCATTATAAATGGGCAGGTTTTGCATTTCTTCTGGTTGCAAGGAAAGGTTCCTGCAGCTGTTGGGGAGGACAGGGAGCTTCTGACAATGATGCTTCTTAGATTTGGGGGCTGCCTAAAACACAGAAGTGGGGGGTTTGGAAATATGGATTGTAATTTGGCATCTTTTTGTAGTAAAGGTTGTAGTTTCCGTGCAGCTCCCCTTAGCATCTCCAGATTTGGATTGTAGGTGACCACTAGAGGCACCCGGTTATTTTCTTCTTTAGCTTTGTAATGTAGCAGGTGATTCCTTGATATTCTGGTGGCTCTTGTAATTTGGTTTTCAATTGTTCTTGGATGGTAGCCCTGGTTCAAAAAGGTCTTTCTGAGGCGAATAAGGTGTTCATCTCTATCCATAGGGTTGGAACATATGCGATTGTATCTGATGGCTTGGCTGTAGACAATAGAGTTTTTTTGTGTTTTGGATGGAAACTGTCCCATTTAAGGTATGTCGGATGGTCGATTGGCTTCTGATACAGGGATGTCTCTATTTCATTGTTCTTTAGCTTAATGGTGGTGTCTAAAAAGTTAATTTCAGTGCTGGAGTAGTTAAGTGTTAAGTTGATGGTGGGATGAAATTGGTTGAACTGTTCATGGAACGCCTTTAGCTGTTGCTCAGACTCCGTCCAGATGATTAAAATTACTTGTATTAAAATCTAACTTTAAATCTGAGAGAGATAGAAAGGTTTGGGAATATAAGCTTATGATGACCTTTGACACTCTTAGTGCTGGAATGAATATATCACAAGGATTCATGTCTTTCTACATTAATTAAGGAATCTGCTTCTCTGACCTTCTAGGGGCATCAAAACACAATAGCAGACTCCAATCAGAGGGCAATAAAACTTTCACACTCCTTATCTATGAACTGTTCCAATATTTATGTTCATCCCTCTGCCATAATGACAGTTCTGTTTCACGTCACTTGTCTTATCTTATTGCATTCTTTCTGTGCTGTGTTGTGTATAAATTTGTGATTCTTCAGATGTTGTATTAGTCTTCGCCTGATGAAGAGACCTGAGTAGTCTCGAAAGCTTGCAATTTGTTACCATCTTTTCAGTTAGCCATTAAAAGGTATCAACCACTGAGGACTCTCAAGTCTAAATATTTTTCTATCTACTGGCTAATACGGTACGAAGATATACATCTTTCCTATAGCAAATAGCCCAGTAAGCGAAACATTGCCAGAATTAAGGTCTCTGTCTTAATGTCATGCTGCACTCAGATGAGGTAGCAAAAAAACTGGTGATTGGTGACAGATTCCCTTTATAGTCAATTTTACATGAGGGAATGCAAACTGTATGGGAATAAATATCCATTATACTTATGTTTGGTTTCAATACAATTTGTATCTCATCATCTCCCGTTGCTTCTTTTTTTGGCAGCTTACCGGCATTTACACAGGCCAATAGTATGGGATCTGCATTCCTCAGATGTTTTCCTTGAACAGGAACTCAAAAAATTGTCATAGAGATAAGCATGAGGCATAAAGAGAGGTAAAAGGAAAGGCAATGCAAATTATATTACCCATATAGTTTGGCATTGGTGAATAACCTTTAATGACTGCAGAATTTAGTGATGAGCGAGTATACTCATTGCTCGTGTTTTCCTGAGCATGTTCGGGTGATCTCTGAGTATTTTGGCGTGCTTGGAGATTTAGTGGTTGTCGACAAAGCTGCAAGATTTGCGGCTGCTAGACAGCCTGAATACATGTGGGAATTGCCTGTTTGTTAAGAATTCCACACATGTATCCAAGCTGTCCAGCAGCCGCAAATCATGCTGCTGCGTCGACAAACATTAAATCTCCGAGCACGCCAAAATACTCAGAGATCACCAGAGCTGCTCAGGAAAATCCGAGCAACGAGTATATTCGCTCATCACTACTGCAGATCAGTAAACTGTTCTTTATTTGGTTAAAATCAATGCAATTATGAGGATGGTGGAAGGATAAATGGATATTCCAACTAAAATGTGCATGTGTTATGTAGAATTAATTAAGATGAAGTAAGTTAGGATATTCTGCATATCTTCTGTGGAATATACTGTAGTAATGTGATTGCAGCAAATGCCTACATCAATGTAAAACATGAGCGCTACTAAGTGTTTACCATGAATAATGTAGATCTAATTCTGACTTGTTGGGTATTGGGTATTTGATGGCCCAGTTTCTTATGCAGTGGTGAAATTAAGCTAATCAGCACCTGGAGTTTGTGATTTATATCATGACATGTAATAATAATAATAATAATAATCTTTATTTATATAGCGCCATCATATTCCGCAGCGCTTTACAGTTTAACAGTTTCAAAACACAAGTCATAAGTAACAACGTTAACAATACAGTAATTAAAGCAAAATAAGACGGCCCTGCTCGTGAGAGCTTACAATCTACAATGAGGTGGGGGAGATACAAATACAGGTGTGTATATACAATGGTGCATTTACAATGATGGTCCAGCCATCTTAAGGGAGTGAGGGATGGATGGAGATAGTGAATGGGCTACACACACACACACACACACTTACACATAGAATGACTTTGATTAGTGAATGTGATAGGCCGCTCTGAACAGATGTGTTTTGAGGGAGCGCCTGAAACCATGCAAATTGTGGATAGTCCTAATTTCTTGGGTAGAGCATTCCAGAGGATTGGCGCAGCGCGGGAGAAGTCTTGGAGTCGGGAGTGGGAGGTACGGATTAGTGCAGAGGTTAGTCGAAAGTCGTTTGCAGAGCGCAGCAGTCGGTTAGGCCGATAGATAGAAATGAGGGAGGAGATGTAGGGGGGTGCTGCAGTGTGGAGAGCTTTGTGGGTGAGAACAAGTACTTTGAATTGGATCCTATAATGAATGGGCAGCCAGTGTAAGGACTGGCGAAGAGCGGACGCGTCCGAGTTATAAAGGCATCCCGGTAACTGAGACTAAGGTGTAGGTGAATAAAAGTCTACAGACATTTCTTCATGACAAACTTATTCTATACTGTAAGGTATAAATAAATCAAGGATCTGAAATAAAATTCATTTTTCAGTCTCTCTTCCTATAGAAATAAGCCAGTTGCTCAATTTATTCTATAATGTTTTTTTCCATGAACACTTTCACCTTTGAGATATTGATTACTCTTGATTTTCAGTAACAGTTACAGCTACACATATTGAGCAAGGCCGAAAAAGATCCCTTTGCGGCAAGTTTTGTATATTAGTGTTATATGGAAAACCTCCATAATGTATAGTTCTGGATAATGGCTGAGACTGATTGTGATGCAGCCTTAAAATTAAGTGTTAAAAAGGATAGTTGATCTGTAAAGATAGGGTCAAATAAAGTAGTCCCTGGCTAGTTTGCATTAATGGTGCAATTGTAATGTGGCTACAAACAGACAATCTCAATGGCTCTCAAATAGATTACAGGGTAATGAGTTTAAATTGATTACTTATTGCAAGCGCTCATTCAGACATCAGTGTTTTCTTGTAAAGAACTCACACCCATTACAGTATATGGGGTTGTCCACGTGTCCGTGTGTTTTTGTGGACAGAGTGGTCCATACAATATCAAGGAGGCATGTCCAATTGTGATCTGAGTTCTGGAACAAACTCTCCAATTCAAGTTTGTGGGTCTGTGAAAAAAATGGACAGCACTCGGATGCCATTCAAATGTTGTCCTTTCTTCACAGACTGTTTAATGTGAAAAGCTTGAGAACCCCTCAATATATATTGTGGCAAAATGTGTAGGGTCCACACCATGCCAACCTTAACTACAAAGGAAAAAAGATGCGACAAAAAATCCCAAAAAACAATCAAAATAAAATATATATAAATTTTATTAATTACATTACATTAACAGGATATACGGCAAGGTAAGACAGAGGTCAAGACCAAAGAAAACATGTGAAGTGAGGGGCACACCGTATTGGAGATGGGGATGCAAAACAATTTACAAATAGATGTAATGATATGACTCCAGACTGAACAGAATATCGTAATGGCACGTAATCTCAATTATACATATCAATATAGTCACAATGGATACTATAGTGCCATAAGAAAAGGATCATTAATCAGTCCATATATCATAATTTAGACATTTTAATATCATCTGCATACTCCCATATAAGCACTTAATAGTCAAAATGTGTCCAAGGCAAAAGACATAGTCAAAACATGCATAGCTATAATTCGTGCATCAGGGCTCACTGTGGAGGCGCTTTAGTACTCTTTGATCCAGGTAATTATTCTGATGCACGAATTATAGCTATGCATGTTTTGACTATGTCTTTTGCCTTGGACACATTTTGACTATTAAGTGCTTATATGGGAGTATGCAGATGATATTAAAATGTCTAAATTATGATATATGGACTGATTAATGATCCTTTTCTTATGGCACATAGTATCCATTGTGACTATATTGATATGTATAATTGAGATTACGTGCCATTACGATATTCTGTTCAGTCTGGAGTCATATCATTACATCTATTTGTAAATTGTTTTGCATCCCCATCTCCAATACGGTGTGCCCCTCACTTCACATGTTTTCTTTGGTCTTGACCTCTGTCTTACCTTGCCGTATATCCTGTTAATGTAATGTAATTAATAAAATTTATATACCGTATATTTTATTTTGATTGCTTTTTTGGGATTTTTTGTCGCGTCTTTTTTCCTTTGTAGTTAAAATATCCTTGCGATTTCTTTTATGTCCTTATATTAGGCCCACATTATTATGATATAATTTAATTGTTGGGCAACTGTTTCCATGAAGTTTTTATGTTGGTCACCATGCCAACCTGCCTGATAGCAATATTACGTCAGCAGGATCATGTGGTAAGGTCTCTCACTTGTACCTAAGTGGCATTTCGCACCCCATATGGACACGTAAGGTCAGTTTGGCACAGTTTTACACAGACCTCCCTTCTATCCACACAGGCCCAGGGAGGTACAAGGAGTGAGAGAAGGTGGTCCACACAGTCATTGATGTGGCACCACACCCGCCCACAACCTTGACAGGCTGTGAGGCCCCTTTCACTAGCACCAGAGAAACAGAGCCTTATCAGCTGAGTAGGACTGCCACTAGTTCCTTATTCAATATATGCCTGGTCAATTAACAGGGTTATATCAGAACAGAAATCCGCCCAGTAGCGTGTGAGATTAGGCCGAGAAATGAACGTGTGGATTCGAGGATCGAGATAAAAGAGCAGCCCAAGGTTAAATTATATATTAAATCGTCTTAAGGGCACATCAGACAATACACTATATACACAAAGGTTATACATATATAATGGTCAGATATGCAAATACAATAGAGGTAGGACAAAAGATATAAGCAGAATACATAGCTACGAGTTAGATGAAAGGCCTGGCTTGCGGGGGAGGGCTGCCACAAGGAAGGCTTGTGGTCCCCGCTGTGTGCGACTTGTCATCACACCATGTGTCGTCGTGACCTTCCAGAGAAAAAGCAATAGGATATGCTGCACACAAGCATTTCACCCTATGGGTCACTCAGATCTCCCAAAACCTATGATAGATCATAACTCCTTTCTGGGCAGTCCTACGGCAGCGGTTCTGGTGCCAACATATTCGACCGGGCCAATGCTACTCATAGAGACTAAACACAATTTTTCTATCTAACTGCTGGTAGCTGTTCTATGTATCTCCCTTCCCGTGCATGTTAGAATGACTTGAGACCCAGGCAGGCGCTTGCTCTGTTCTGGGGATCTCGGAAATATACACGATGCACAGCTAGGATGTATAGTATTTCCATAATTGTTTTATGAATTCCTAGCTGGCTGAAGAAAGGACTCAGGCCACATGGCTTGGATCAACAGGGGATCTTCCTGTAGAAGGTTGCATACCAGCTAGCTAGTGGGAAGTGTGAATAATGTCTCCAGTATTCTTCACATATATAATTTATTTTTCATGCAAGAAAATGTAATGAAACTGTGATTGTAAAAACTGAACAGACAAAATTCTGAAGAAAATGGAACTATTTTTTGCATAAGATAAAAATCACTGATGTCTGAATGAGCCATTACTGTTCTCTATCTCTATAGATAATCAAATCATCATGGGAACTTTGCCTAAGGTTATGTGCAGATGACTGTGTATTCTCTCATTCGAGAGAAAAGGGACGATTAGGCAAATCACAATCTGATCATACTCTGATCAGATTTTGTACAGAGTGTGAGCACAGTATGCTCCGATTCACTACGATGAGGAGAAGATGGCCCAAAAAATATCCATCCGTGGAAATCGGACTGACACATGTCAATGAGTCCATGGAAAACATCAGAATGCATTCAGATGACATTTGAGTGCAATCTGATGTTTTCCATGGACTCATTGACTTAAATCATCAAGTGCAATCCGACTACTGGATCAACCTAAGGCATACAGTGATTTTTGTACCTCGTACAGCCGCAAAAAAAGCAAAAGAGAAAAAAAAAAAAGTACCGTATATACTCGTGTATAAGCTAAGTTTTTAAGCGCATTTTCTTGTGCTGAAAACACCCCCCTCGGCTTATACATGAGCCAATTGTCCTAGAAAGCCGCGGAGGAGGGGGAGCGGTGGAGCAGCAAGTCACAGAAGCAGGAGCCGGCGGCTGTGGCTAAAGCAGAGGTCTCAAACTGCATTCCTCAAGGGCCGCAAACAGGTCATGTTTTCAGGATTTCCTTGTATTGCGCAGGTGATAATTTAATCACCTGCACAGATAATGATTCCAGCACCTAGTGCAATGCTAAGGAAATCTTGAAAACACGCACGGTTTGCGGCCCTCGAGGAATGCAGTTTGAGACCCCTGGGCTAAAGCCTGTGCTGCTGCTGTAATAGCACACAGTGCCAGCCACAGCTGATGCCTGCCAGCACACATCATACTCACCTACCTGTGCGCCCTCTATGGCACTGCATCTCATTCCGGCCGCTGGCGCAAGCAGCTCTTCCTGCCGAGTGATCACGTGGCCCCGCTCATTAAGGTAATGAATATGCACGCCTCTCCACTCCCATAGGCGTGGAGTGCATATTCATTACATTAATGAGCTGGGCCACGTGATTGTTCAGCAGAAAGGGCTACAGGTGCTGGAATGAGATGCTGCGAGGGCGTGCTGGAAGGTGAGTAGGATGTTTTTTTTTTTTTTTTTTTTTTTAATAGGAAGCATGCAAACAGGGATAGAGGATAAGGAGCCACATGCATACAGGGACGGTGGAGCCACTCATACCAGGACAGTGACGGGGAGCCATGCATGCAATGACAGGGATGGGGGAGGCATGCATGCAATGACAGGGACGGGGGAGCCATGCATACAATAACAGGGACGGGGGAGCCATGCATACAATGACAGGGATGGGGGAGCCATGCATATAATGACAGGGACGGGGAGCCATGCATACAATGACAGGGACAGGAGAAACATGCATACCAAGATAGGGATGAGGGGACCATGCATACCTGGCTTATACTCGAGTCAATAAGCTTCAGTATTTCGTGGCAAAAGTAGATGCCTCGGATTACAATCAGGTCGGCTTATACACGAGTATATACGGTATCATTCAATTTTACACTACATTGTATGAACATTTTAATGAGTTTGGAGCAAAATATGACAGTACAAAAAAGAAGATAAGACTAAGACAAAATATGTCTCAAAAACAACCATAAATGATGAATTAGGGTCATTGTAAGTTCAGCAAACACTTGAAATGTCCCCCAATATCTATTGCATTTGAGAGTGTAGGTTTTCTTTAAAAATTAATTTAAGTACGGTATGTTGCTGTAAAGTCTAAATATAAATATGGTACAATTACAGCTTACTTTAAGCTTGAAGCCTTGTTTGATAAGGAAAATATCTTGCTGGAGAGAGTTGGAATAAAAACACAGTGGATTTCTACAGAGCATCCGATTGTGTGGTGTGGACTCCTCCCTCAGCTACTAGAAGGCAATTAAGAGGGCAATTGACTGCTGTGCAGAACATATCATTTTTTTTTTATCTCAACTCCCTTCGGCAATTATGTTATGTCGCAATCTAAAAAACTCAAAGTGAGTGAAAAATATTATGTATTTTTATATGTATATATAAACTTTATATACATATAATTATATAGATACAGTAAATATTATGAACTGTATGACAAAAAAATCTGCAACTTTCCAATAAATCCTACATGAAACAGCCACACCCACTACCATAATAATTAAAAATACATTTGATAATTCACAATAAATAAAAACAATTAAAAAGTGGAAATGGATCACTCCAACCTTGATCATCATAGAGGATAAGTGGCCCTTATTTACAATTCGATATATCGGTATACACAAAATGTTACACAATACAAATAGTCTCACAGGTTCATTAATTCAGTTAAATCCCATTTAAATATGCATAACGTAATATAAATTAATAATTAAAGAATGTGAAATTCATATTGAAATAGCCAATGCACTCATAAATTATATTGTACCCCTATTAAACATAAAGAGCCATTAGGACATAAGTGCTTACTGTATCAAATTAATACCTAAAGCCAGAATCACACTACCGTACAACATGGCCGAGAGCAATGAGATAAAACATTGCATAGCACTCAGCCCAGTGTTACTCTGTAGGTCAGCTCAGATCTGCAATTATTCTTTCATGCCAAATTGGAATGCGAGAACAATCACGACATGCTGTGATTGGCAGCAAGACTCGGCTCACTCGCACCCATATAAGTCTATGGGTGCCAGTGAAAATGCACAGCACCCGAATATCACCCAAATACAGTGCGTTATACGCTGATGCCGGTAGCAGAGAAGATGCAGAAATTAATTTCTCTGCCTCCTCCGCAGCTGTGCTCCAATCCTATCCAGATCCTCTCTGAACACCATGGGAACAGCACCAGCACGGGAGGTGACTAAAAGCTTTATTATTTTATGGGGCCAAGCTATGGGTATGAGAAGAAGTCGTCAAGTAATGGACAACTTCTTTAAAGATACACCTATATAAATCCCACACAAAAGGTCATAAAGCAAAAAACATGAATACCAAACCAAAGAAAGCTTTACACAAGACCAAAGTACTAAAAGAATAAATTTTATTGAAAAAACAAGAAAACATGTTAAAAACAAGGCAAATACCACAAAGCACAAGAAGAGGTGGGTATGCCCAGGCAAAAAAACACTAAACAGATTTTATACCATTATGCACAAATAGTAATGATAATAATGCACCACACACCTGCCAGAAGGAACACAAGGAGCTACAAATGAGCTACCATCAAGCGCCACACAATGGCAGCAGTAATCAGAGATAACCCCAAGTGGGGAGAGAAAGATCAAGTATATGTGTTCCTAATGCAGGAAGGTCGCCATACATAGATCATACAGGCGCATATAATATGCACATAATAACAACAGTCAAGAAAAATAATGTGCAGGTACAAAAGTGCAAAGTGAAGTGCAATTAAATAAAGGCATAGTTACTAAGAATCAGAGCCCGGGGAGTCCACCACACCCGACGCGCGTTTCGCAAGAAATGCTTCGTCCAGGGGTATGAGAAGAAGTCGTCCAAGTAATGGACAACTTCTTTAAAGAGCCTAAAGACCAGATGCAGCAGCTTCTATACAATATCAATAAAGGTAACTGGATTGGAAGTGTTTCTGAGCTCTCTGGAATTATGACAAATCCACCCAGCGAATGCTGGGCTATTATCCCACATGTCGAGTCTCAACAATGCATGGACCCCCAAAACACCAGTACGGTGTGACTATGTGAATCAAAAAGAGGGGGTGGGATGGTGGGTGCTCTACTCTTTTGCTGTGACTGGCAGCTGATCCACTATCCCAGATTTTAAATACTACATTTCTTCCAGCTTTTTCATAGGCTGACCAATCACCATCCAGGAAAAGAACCATGCAGCCATCCAGATTCAACTATTTTGAACCTGTTCATGTCTCCTCTGAAAATGACCTTTGACCTGGTAAGTAATACTGAATAATGAAATGTATTAATCACTGCGACCACCAATGAATAGAAGGTATTAAAATACCAATTTATAGTCTACTCCACATTGTGTGTGATAAAACAGTGTTTCAGAGACAAGTCACAAGGCCAGATTTCCAAATGTTAGACCTAATATTGTCATGCAGCCATGAGGCCCAATTAGCTACTACAAATCTTTTGTGATAAAACTGTATTTCAGTGGCAAATCAAATGGCCAGATTTCCACTTAACCCTTAATGACCCAGCTTTTTTCGGTTTTGCGTTTTCGTTTTTCGCTCCCTTTCTTCCTGGAGACATAACTTTTTTACTTTTCTGTCAATATGGCCATGTGAGGGCTTATTTTTTGCGGGACGAGTTGTACTTTCATCGACATAATTGGTTTTAGCATGTCGTGTACTCAAAAGCGGGAAAAAAATTCCAACTGCGGTGAAATTGCAAAAAAAGTGCAATCCCACACTTGTTTTTTGTTTGGCTTTTTTGATAGGTTCACTAAATGCTAAAGCTGACCTGCCATTATAATTCTCCAGGTCATAACGAGTTCATAGACACCAAATATGTCTAGGTTATTTTTTATCTGAGTGGTGAAAAAAAATTCCAAAATTTGCTAAAAAAAAAAAAACAAAAAAACAATTTTCGCTATTTTTCGATACCCGTAGAGTCTGCATTTTTCGTGATCTTGGGCCAGGTGAGTTCTTGTTTTTTGCAGGTCGAGCTGTCATTTTTAAGGATACCATTTATGTGCAGATATGATCTTTTGATCACCCGTTATTGCATTTTAATGCAATGTCACGGCGACCAAAAAACCATAATTCTGGCGTTTCGATTTATTTTCCCGCTACGTCATTTAGCAATCAGGTTATTCCTTTTCTTTTATTGATAGATTGGGTGATTCTGAATGCGGCGATACCAAATATGTGTATGTGTGATTTTTTTTTATTGCTTTATTTTGAATATTTTTTAAAACATTTTTTTTAATTTTGGCATGCTTCAATAGCCTCCATGGGAGGCTAGAAGCATACACTACTTGATCGGCTCTGCTACATATAGGCGATGAGCAGATCACGTATATGTGGCAGAATTACAGCATTGCTATGAGCGCCAACCACCGAGTGACGCTCATAGCAATGCCTCTTCAACAACCATAGAGGTCTCTATGAGACCTCAGGTTGTTATGGCAACGCATCGCTGACCCCCAATCACGTGACGGGGGTCAACGATACACGTATTTCCGGCCAGGGGCCGGAAGCGCTGGTTACAACCTGCTGTCAGTGTTTGACAGCGGGATTTAATTAGTTAATAGGGCGGGTGTATTGCGATTCCACCTGTGCCTAGTGTGGGCACA